>OZ001670.1:1200000-1800000 GCA_963924145.1 Pyrausta purpuralis | reverse complement strand
CCAAGCATATTTCTAACATATCTGCTATCTTAGTACGCAATGTATCGCGTCTAATTTGGTTGGTTCGCTTGCATACGCATCACTAGGGATGTAACTCACAGCACAGTAAAAATATCGATAAATGGTAATATCCTGGTAATATCTGTACTGTTGTATTAAGAGATTAACAATAAATGTTTGCAAAAATAAGTAATGTTTATTATTTTTTTGAAATACAATAAATAATTAAATGTAATTAAGCTGAAGAGTTTAAATGTTGGGACGCGCTTATCTCAGGAACTACTGGAGCTATTTGAAAAAAAAACTTTATTATATTCTTATTCGTGCAAGCAAAATAACGTATTCCTGCAATAAAAATATAACTCGGCAAAAACGCACTGCTTAATTCACAACTTTTGTACATTCGTTGTTATTAATTTCGATTTGAATTTATCGGTTGATCTATTTATTTGTAAAATAGGTTACGACAATTTAATAAACACACAGTTAAATAAATGAATAAATAAAATAAAATGTATTTAACAGAAACATGTCCATAAGTGTTAGTAACATTTTCTCTTAACAACTATGTTAGTAAAAACGATTATATAGAATTATTTTTGGTGTCATTGGTGAGTTGAACCTGAATCCAGTGTCGTATAATGACACTGACCGTACTGTCAACAATGAACTTCCTTCAGTAGTGATATCGAAGTTAAACAACTTACGGCTCGCTCGCGTTTTTAATGGGTGACCATTCCGACCATATAAGTGACTCCATATAAGTGCTCTCCGTGCTTCTAAAAGCACGTTATGTTGGTTAGCTAGTATCGGTTGATATTTTCTTACACCATCAAAAAGAAAATTTCCTCAGAAATGGTTGAATTTTGACAGTACTATGGGATTAAAACTGATGAAATACTTTTGTAAGCCAGTTATTTGAAGTCAGTACCTACATATACATTTATTGTTAGTTTGCATATAACTCTGTAATTTTTCAAACCCCTACAACGCTCCTTTGGTGACGTGATTAAAACACGAACAAAAACACTGCAAAGTTAACTGTTAAAATCATGCAGTTGTACATTTCTTAAACTTAACCACTATACTAACTTGAGTCATATTTATCATACTTGGCCTACTGTTTCATAAATTCATGAACAAGACGAGTAGATGGCGCTAAACGTTACACGTAATGACGTATCCATGAGAGACCACAAATTTCGCAAGGTCGGACAGACACCACGGTAGCTCAATTGGTACAGCGTTTGGACCGGTTAGCCAGAAACTTGCTGGTTTGAGTCCCTCCCGTGCGCAAATTGTTAGCATTGTAAGATATGATACCTGAATAATTTAGACCATGCAAATATCTTTAAACACTCTTCTTACCCTTTCTTTACATTGGAATCTATATGTCTTATATAAGAAATATTACTTATTTTTTTAAACATAGAATGATTCAATTCTACTAATAAAATTATTTTTAGATACTACTCTTATGTTTATGGGTATTAGTAAATTTTTTCTTTTATTGTTTTTACCGAAAAGCAATAGTAAACCCCTTTGCTGCGATCCAATGAGCTGTAAAATTATCCAAATTATAGTTCATATTGAGAACAACTTTACACCGGTAATTGAGTTTATCAACGGAAATAATCGACTTTTACCACATCACTAGTATTTGACATAAAAGAACGAACGTATCTGAATGAGGATTGGTGGTTTCACCGCTAGCAGCTCTGTGATTGGTAGTTGGTTTCAAGTACTAATGACACCAATCACAGAGCGCCTAGCGGAAATTGTGATTGGTTTGTAATATAGATGCGTTGATTCTTTGATTGGTACTTGAAACACTGCAGCAACAGCGCGGTAACTCCCACCGGCGACAGAGGTTCCCATACAAACGAGCGATCAAACCCATTCTAAACTTATTCATTTTTTCTATGAACTGGACGGTGCTTCGATCGTAAGCGTCTCCCAGGTGAAGGTGTTGGGTGTTAACCTAGACGGTGCTAGGTCCTACATGCCGCATGCGAGATTGATTGGCGAGAGTGCCACCCGCTGTTTTGCGAAGGTGTCTCGGGTGTCGGCGTCCTCCTGGGGCGTCCGATACCGCGCCCTTAAGGTCCTGTACTAAGGGACCCATGTGGCGTGTTTGACGTACAGTCGCCGTAAGATATATTGGAGCAGACAAAGTGACCAAATACTTCTGAACGGTTCAAAAATTCAATAAGTTCCATACACTACAAGTTACCATTAATATCAGAGCATTCATTACTTCATTAATATCTGAGCAGATGTTAGTCAATAACTTCTATACACACAACTTACCAATAATATCACATATTATTAATATTCCGCCACTGATTAAACTCTCTGCATTACCAGGTTGTTGGTTGACTGGTAGAGAATGCCACTAGGCATTAAGTCCGCCAATTGTACAACTTACAGTGCAATAAAGTTTAAATAAATAAATAATATCTGAACACTCACTTGCCTGAATTTATGCATTGCATGACACTTTCATGACAGTGATGACAATACTGAAAACTACAAAGCGTTACAAACTACCAGAGTCATCTTATGATATTATAAACTATGATGATGATGTCCTTTAGCGAGTTTGAAAAAGCAATCCAGCGGGTGAAGAATGGCAAGTCTCCCGGCTCAGACAGTTTACCGTCGGAAGTGTTTAAGTACGGAGGACCCAATATCAAGAACAGACTGTTTGAACTGGTAGAGCACATCTGGGAATCGGAAGTCATACCTCAGGACTGGAAAGATGCCTCTATCTGCAAGCTATACAAGGGAAAAGGAGACCTATCAGAATGCAGCTCTTACAGAGGCATATCACTTCTCTCTGCAGCTCGCAAGATATTATCCCACATAATTAATGGACGTCTCGGTGTATTGGCTGAGCGCATTCTTCCGGAAAGTCAGTGTGGTTTTCGTCCCAATCGAGGCACGGTTGACGCCATTTTTGTTGTTAAGCAAATACAAGAAAAAAGTCTTGAGCAACACCGTGGTCTCTACATGTGCTTTGTAGATCTAGAGAAAGCGTTCGATAGGGTTCCAAGGACTGCCCTGTGGACAATACTAAAGAAGACCGGATGTCCCAAAAAAATCACAAACCTTGTGCGTCAGTTCCATGAAGGGATGACGGGTTCGACATGAAGCTGAATTTACGGAACAGTTCCCGGTTACCAGCGGTGTTAAGCAGGGCTGTGTCATGGCTCCGACGCTCTTTGCTCTCTATTTCGCTGCAGTTATGACAGATGCTTCGAAAAACTGCAATGGACAGATCGAAATCAATGTAAGGTCCGATAAGAGTGTTTTTGATTTAAGTCGCTTCAGATCAAAACGTAAGACTCGGACGATGACCTTGCTCGAAGTCTTATATGCCGACGATGTCTGCCTTATGGCTGACAGTATTGGAGCCCTGCAGCAATACATGGACAATCTCGACGAATCATGCCGCAAATTTGGCCTGGTGATCAGCTTGTCTAAAACAGTAACCTTAAAGCAGCCCGCAAGAGGAACATCTGCGCCCGACACTGCTGTTTACCTAGGTGGAAAGCCGCTGGAAGAGGTACAAAAGTTCCGGTACCTCGGAACGCTGATACGCGACGATAACCGCCTGGAGTCCGAGATAGCTGCCAGGATCGCTAGCGCTGCCGCGGCCTTTGGTGGACTCAACCAGAGGGTTTGGAAATCCCACGACCTCCATCTACGAACGAAGATATCCGTATATAAGGCAATTGTACTACCCCTTCTGCTGTATGCTTCGGAATCATGGTGTCTATACAAAGCTGATATTAAGCGTTTGGACACCTTTCACTTAAAATGTCTTCGTGCGATATTACGGGTGAAATGGCAGGATCGGGTCCCAAATTCTGAGGTTTTCCGTCGTGCCAATGTCTCCGGCATGGAATGTCTCCTGATGAAGGGGCAGTTAAGATGGTGTGGACACCTTGTACGCATGGACGCCGCTCGTTTGCCTAAATGCGTTTTCTACGCGGAACTTTCCAGTGGTAAGCGGAAGTCTGGAGGGCAGTATCTTCGATACAAGGACGTCCTGAAGCGACATCTAACGTCCTGCGGCATGTCGCATAATACGTGGGAGAAAGACGCATTGATGAGGCCAGAGTAGCGTAATGCAGTCAAAACTGGAATTGAGAACTTTGAAGCAGCCCGTCTCAATGAACTCGACGCCAAACGCCATGCTCGAAAGACACGCCCCAAGGTCTCCTACAACTATACCTACAACACAAGTGGTCAACTGCAGTGCAGCTTATGCAGTCGCACGTTCAAGACCAAGTTCGGGTTTGCAAGTCACCTCCGAGCTCATGCTCGAAACTGACAAGGTGTCGCCGTCGACGGACACGTCGTGGAGGACATCATCATAAACTATGAAAAGAGTTCCTATACTAAATAATATTTATAGTTAAGTTGGAAGCACTTCCTTCTGCAATTTTCCTCGATAGCTCAGATATTTAGGATCGACTGCGTAAACACATTTGACGTTATGAGTGTTCAGACATTATTGGTTAGGAGTGGGTATAGAAGTTATTGACTAGCTTCTGCTCAGATATTAATAAAGTAATGAATGTTCTGATATTAATGGTTACTTGTAGTGTATATAACTTATTGACATCTAAAACTGTTCAGAAGTATTTGATCACAATGTCTGCTCCAATATACATATATGGCGACTGTACGCTGCGGCTGTATGGTGCCGACGCCCGTGGAATTTTGTTATCCGCAGAGCGCTGATTAGCACTCAGAGGCCGGCGTCTAATATTACTCACTAAGGCCTACAGGACGTGCAGTTTCGCCGCACTTCCCGTGCCCGCGGGAGTTCTCATTGCCGACTTGGAAGTTTTTCGTACGGGACGAAGTGAGCAGGAGAGACACCAACTGGCCCCCAGGCAGGGAATTAAACCTTTGCATCAGAGAGGCCACTTGACAAGACCAGTGGTTTTCGGGCGAGGACTGACGCGAGTTGTTCAGCTTCTTTTCCGACGTAGTCGTGGTTATCTTACGACTGGGTCGAACCGGACTATGTTGTTTCGCAGATTCTCACAGGACACGGTTGCTTTAGACGGCGCCTACATAAGATTGCGCTGTGCGAGACGGCACTGTGCCCCTGTGGTGAGGAAGTTAAAGATAGCCGCGATTACGCACTTTGGGAATGTGAGCTATACGCGGAAGCCAGACATAAGATGCTAGACGCTATACGAACGGCTCAACCTGGTCCGATCTATCAACAGGACCTCGTGAGTAGCCGTAACAACTGGGAGGCATTGCGCAAATTCGAGCACTCCTAGCACACGCTTAGGCGTAATTTTGAAGTGTGATTGGTTTCAGATTTGACAAGTAGAGCTGCCCAACGCGAAGTCACGTTTTTTGTGGTGTTCACGCCCCAGAAGGGGGAGAGGTGATATCAGATGGGACAGGTAACAGAAATTTGTAGGGAGCACGAAGCAAGCGCCGATCGGTAAAGCAGCCTTTCTAGAAGGCACCGAGGCGAAGAGGAGAAGAGAGAAGAGAAGATTTGGGTCGTATGCCAAAACGGCAGGAAGACTCATGGGCGGAGGTGAGTTCAGTTCTCTGGATAATCGGCAAGCAGCAACAAGCGAAGAAGAGCTCAAGGCGACTCCGGAATAATTCCGTACAGTAATAGAAAAGTGATTACAAAATATCGACGACCTCTGCACGACCAAGGACACAGATCGACCTCAATGTTACGATACCGTACCGAACCCGCTGCCGTTCCATCGTACTCCGCTGCCGTTTAGTGAGATGAGCCGATTAGTGAGACGAGGAGATGTAATGGAGCATTACCCGGATCACAGGGTTTTTATTAACACATACAACACCATGCTGGCTGGACGCATCCCTGGGCGAAATCAACCTCGCGGAGCTGTACCCCTGGATCCGGATCAAGTGGAAGAAGTTCTAGAAGAAATTCAAAGAGACCCGAGTACAAGCTCAAGAAAAATAACTAGACAAACCGGGATTCCGCGTACTACGGTTCTCAAAATTCTTAACCAAGGTAGGTAAGCCATAAAAATGAGATACCTACCAAAGCTGTTAATTGCCTTCCTTTTTTACAGTATTGTAAAAAAGGAAGGTTTAATTTAGTTACTTATGTAGGTGTCGTCAGAAAGTAGTAAGCCGATGGTGTTTAAGTTCTTAAAAAAAAAATCTTAAGTTAATTTTAAGTACCAAATTTAAGTAACTTTTTTGTTAATGCAATGGAAAAAAATAGCAGACACGTTGCTTCGTCAAAAGTCAAAATTTAACGTTTATTGGTCAAATTTACTTGTGATGTAAAACTACCTTAAAAACTGAACTTTTATGTCTATCCCTATTTAGTACTCTGTCTTAGCTATTGCCAAAGAAACCATGCGTGCATTCAGAGCAGCAATGACCAAGGCCGCACCAGTTTACTTATGACAAGTACTTAGCAGAGTTTTATTTTTGTTCACAGAAGGGTACCATGCGTACCACATCCAGCGTGTCCAGCAGCCTCATGAATCTGACTACCCAAGGAGAGTGGCTTTTTGTGAAGCAATGTTACAAAGATCTGAAGAAGATCCCAATTTTTTTAATAAAATACTGTGGACGGACGAATCCCGATTCGAAAGGACTGGAGTGTTCAACATACACAACTATCATAGCTGGGCCATAGAGAACCCCCATTTGGCAAGGGCGTCAAACTTTCAAACACGCTTTAGTGTCAACCTTTGGACTGGGGTCCTTAATGGAGAGTTAATTGGGCCCTTTGAATTACCGGCCAGGTTAAATGGAGATACTTATTTAAATTTTCTCCAAAACAATCTTAGTGAATTGTTAGAAGATGTGAATCTCCAATTACGACGAGATATGATTTTCCAGCAAGATGGCGCGCCCTGTCACTATGCTGTACAAGTAAGAGAGCATTTGAACGCTACTTTTACAGGAAGATGGATTGGGCGTGCAGGGCCGATCGAATGGCCTGCACGTTCGCCAGACCTCAACCCCATCGACTTTTTTGTTTGGGGATTTTATAAAGAGCTTGTGTACGCGACGGAGAGCAACAACGAAGCAGAATTGCGACAAAAACTTTCAGATGCGGAAAGAAAAATAAAGCAAGAATATTCAAGTAGCTTTAGGCTAAAAAGCAACTTTCTCAAACGTTGTCAACTTTGTATTCAAGTTGGAGGAAGGAATTTTGAAAATTTATTGTAATAAAATTATTTTGTAAATTGTGACTTTTATTTGCTATCCAAAACAGCAAATTTCAAATTATTTTACTCGTGTAATTTTTAAATAATTTTGGTGACGAACTACCTGTTGTTTTTGATTCAGTAATAATTTTGATTTTCAATAAAAAAAAATACAGGATTTTAAATTAAGATGATTTTAAAATAATCTTTTTAAACTTAAATTTACCATAAGAATGATAAAAAGTAGATAAAAGAATTTTTAACGCTTTAATTTTATTTCAACGATTTTTAGCCTATCCGCCTTCGAAGGCCGATTACAACAAAAAAAGGCCAACTAAGTACCATTTTTTTTAAATGATCTTAGGAGCTTAGGACCCCGCAAAGTTTTTAAACCTAAGCAGAAGCTATGGAAACTACTTTTTGTATTTTTAAATTGAAGTAGAATTTTTGATTAAATCCTAATAAAAATCAGAGTTCGAACTTTCAAGTTTTTTTTAGTGCCTTTTAGTAAGTTTAAAAAGATGCATTATTTTTATTATTAAGACAGCATTAACAACGACCACGGCGAAAATCGAAATCATTGCAAAATACATAATAGAAAAAAAGATATGAATTTTTGAATCCTCGCGGGTAGAGAATATTAAAAAAACACAAAAAAAAATCATAACTCGAAAACTACAAAAAATCGCGGAACATACATGGGGTATTTTCGGATACCCCCAGGTGAGAGGAATCTAAAAAACATTTATTGACGTCACTACTTAGACCACCCTGTATAGTCAATGTAGACAACATTAAAGGGTCTTTTTGGGGTATTTATGTTTCAAGTACACTTTAAATGTAAAATTTCACCGCCATTTTGTTTATGCGCCGTGTGTGGGTCTGAAAATTTCAATCATCGTTTGTTGCTCTTGCAGCCGAGATCGTTTTACGTACTCCTGTCTGACTACATACGTGTGATTACCAGGACGTCTCCGAAGCCCCAGTCTTCGAGTTCCGCTGAATCGCTTGAAAAGTTGAGTGAAGTGCAAGTGTTGGACTCTGTTGAGCCGCTTGTTATGGCGTCCTTTTCAGTGACTCTGTGTAGTGCGCAAGTGATGGACTCTAGTGAGCCGCTTGTGCCTACTTCGCCTGCTGGTCTTAGTGGGATCGCAGGTCCTAGTGGGATCACTGGTCCTAGTGATATCGCTGGTCCTAGTGGGATCGCTGGTCCTAGTGGGATGGCAGATTTCGTCATGCCAGTTTCCTCATCAATTGGAGACTTGTACGAGCCAGCAACCACTTCTGGTTCATCGGGAAGGCGAGTCCATTATTACTCGGAAGAGTTGAGGTTAGTATCTCTCGCCTTTTTTATTGTTCTCGAATCGGCTTGTGTGTAGTTGTGTAAATCTTTCTTTTTTAACATGACATTCAACTTGCTTTATTTTTGTTTTAGGTCGATGTGGAACTGGAAGAAAATCTTTTCAAGACTTGGGACGGTACAGCAGTGTATCCAGTGTGCTGAGGAGAGAGGATTTATTCCTACAGAGAAAATTTGTCATATTCACCACATACCAATGACGCTGTCTACTGAAACCCAGTTTGGCAGATTCCGCTGCAGAAAGAGCAACTGCAGGAACAGGAGTGTGAGCCGGGTACAAGGAACCTGGTTTGAAAATGTAAAATTATGCATCACATTAGTATTCCAAATTATGTGTGCTTTTAGCGAGGGCTTGTCATATATGCAAGTACAAAAACAACTTGCTACCGAGGATGAGCCTGTAATTTCAATGAAAACTGTGGCGGACTGGTACAGCTATTCCAAAGAAACAATAATTATTTATGAGCTAGGACATAACCAAACCAGAGAGAAAATAGGAGGACCAGGAAAAATTGTACAAATAGACGAATCGAAATTTGGCAAACGAAAATATAACCGTGGTAGACATATTGAAGGTCATTGGGTGATAGGGATGTTCGAGGATGGGAGTGATGATCTTCGGATGGAAGTGTGTCCTGACAATGAGAGGTCTGCGGAAACATTGGTGCCACTCATCAAGAAGCATGTTCAGGAAGGTTCTATCATCCATAATGATTATTGGAGAGCTTACATCAGCCTTCCTGAGCGTGGATATACACTTAAGAGGGTGAATCCCAGTGATCCTACAAACAAATTTGTGGCACCAGATGGGACACACACGCAGCGCATTGAGAGCCAGTGGAGAGGACTTAATAAACAATTTAGGCAAAAACAAAATAAAGCAGACTTCACAGATTGGCTGTGCGATAATTCATGGAGGCGAAAAATAAGGGTCAACCATATCGATCCATTTGAAGAGTTATTAAAGGCAATTCGTTATGTACATGTGGAAAATAGAAATTAATTACAATGATTGTTAATATTTTTTTTGTTTTATTTAGGATAATGTCTGCCCACCATTGCCAAAGTCCTGTAGGCCACGTGATAGGTTAGAAATTCAAGACGACCTCGCGTGAGCCTTGAATTTCGTGTTTTTTTTTCAACAGACAACAGTAATCTCTTTAAACCCCTGAAAATAGGCAATTTCGTAAGGAAAAGGCAAGTCCCCCCTGTTTACTACACCTTGAGCGTTTGCGTAAAATATTAAATGCCTAAAATATGCTATTGGATTTTCATATAAGAAATGCCAAAGTAACAGGAAAGTTTTAATCGAAAAACCTTATATTGAAGCAAAAAGAGAGGAATATTTGAGTAGTATTATGAAGGATCGTGATTTGCCAGAAGAATTGCAAAAAAATATTATTTATTTAGACCAGGGATGCACAGACCGCGGCCCGCGGGCCGCGCGGTCCGCCGGTCGAATACTGGTGGCCCGCCGACAGCAAAAATAATACTCTCGTACATTCGAAAAATATTGAATTCTATTCCAGAATAAAACCAAAAAAAAAATATGTTCGAAAAGTAATTTGAATCTCGCGCGCGCGCTCTTAAGTGCACGAATTCCCATTGCTCGCGTAGGTAGATACACGAAGCTTCCAGAGTCGGTTTCGAGATTTCTCCAGACAGTTTTCGACTCTATACGCGCGGTATAAAAGCCACGCTAACCGCAGCGACCCATAGTTCGGTTTTAATTTGAGTGAAGTGTCAATAGTTCTAGTGTAGATTTTAACTCGACTAGCCGGTGTCATATATTTTGATCCACATTCAACGTAGATTTCCCGTCAAGTGCCGTGTATAATTGTGTTGTGAAATCGTAAGTAAAACTCTGTTATTAATAAGTGTTTCCCTACCTATTTAAATCAATTATTTTTGCTAATTTAAAAAAGGATGGGTAATTTAAGTAGGTACTGTAATTGTTTTTAGGTGCTGTGTTAATCCTAGCCAGGATTAGAACGCAACATGGACAAGCCAGGACCTAGTAAAAAACGTAAGGTTAAAGATGAAAATCGGCAGTTTCAAGAAATTTGGACTGAGAAATACTTTTTTGTATGGTCGCATAATAAAGTCGTTTGTTTAATTTGCAAGAATTCTGTTGCGATTGCAAAGGAATATAATGTAAAAAGGCACTATGAAACGCAGCATCCTACTTTTACCAAGTTTACAGGCGAATTAAGAAAGCAAAAAATGTTGTCTTTAAAACGGGAGCTTATTGGTCAGCAAGCTATGTTTACAAAACCCATCCAAGATTCAGAAACAGCTACAGAAGTTAGTTATGAAATTTCTCGAATGATAGCAAAGCGCAGTCGCCCCTTCAATGATGGGGATTTTGTAAAAGAATGCATAGAAATTGCCGCTAAGAAAATGTGTCCAGAAGCAGCAAAAAAGTTTGAGAAAATTCAACTGAATCGTATGACTATCCAAAGACGTATTATGTCTTTGTCAGGTAATATTGCGGAACAATTAAATGAAAAAACTAAGATCATTGAATTTTTTTCATTAGCACTCGACGAATCCACTGATATTACTTCCACAGCTCAACTTCTCATATTCATACGAGGTGTTACTCAAGATTTTGAAGTCTTAGAAGAGTTGTTAGGAATGTGTTCATTGAAAGGTCAAACCAGAGGAGTTGATATACTCAATGTACTTTTGGATGAGTGTTCAAAAACTGATTTGGACTTATCAAAATTATCGGGAGTTGCCACTGACGGTGCTCCTTCGATGATTGGTGTCAATTCTGGGCTAGTTACTTTGCTGAAAAAGCATCTGCAAGAAAAAAACATAAACGCTGAAGATCTCATGCAGTTTCACTGCATTATACACCAAGAAGCCCTCTGTTCTAAAAAAATTGAATTTCAAAATGTCATGAAAGTGGTAGTTTCGACAGTAAATTTCATAAAATCACGAGGACTCAATCACAGGCAATTCAAACAATTCCTTGATGACATCGAAAGCGAATATGGAGATTTACTGTATTATACAGAAGTAAGGTGGCTAAGTCGTGGATTGACCCTGGAACGATTTCTAAATTTAATAGAAGAAATTGGAATATTTCTGGCGGAAAAGCAAAAGGATGTCCCGGAACTTAAAAATCCTGATTGGTTGTGTGATTTGGCTTTTTTAGTTGACATTACAAATCATTTGAATGTCTTGAACACACGGCTTCAAGGCAAAAATCAACTGATATCCCAGCTCTACGCTCACGTATCATCCTTTCAATGCAAGCTGACACTTTTCAGATCGCAATTGAATTCTGGAAATTACAATCATTTTCCGAATTATAAGAAAATGGCTGAAAATTCAACAAAACTGCGATTAATTTCAGTTATGTAGAAAAGCTAGATATTTTGATTCAATCTTTTCAAGAAAGATTTTCGGAGTTTAAAAAAGTGAAACCTCTGTTGGACATATTCAGCAATCCTTTCACGATTTCAGTTGAAAATGCGCCAGAGTCAATGCAGTTAGAAATTATCGACATTCAAAACGACCAAGATTTACGCAACAAATTCAACGAAGGAGACTTGCTGAACTTTTACCACTGCATTGATAAAAATACGTACAAAGAGTTGCGCATAAACGCTCTGAAATGTGCCAGCTTATTTGGTTCTACCTATATATGTGAACAAACCTTTTCAATACTAAATAATAATAAAACAAAAAATCGAAACCGCCTTGCAAATGAAAGTTTGGAAGCAGTTTTACGTGTTGCTACAAGTAAATTTGAGCCAAATATAAAAAAGATTGTAAGCACTATGCAGTGCCACGCTTCAAATTAATAAATTCTTTTTCAATTTTAATACATAATTATCAATTCTTTATTGTCTTTAATTACCTATACTTCTGGCGGCCCGCCATCAGTTCATAATTTGCCCGAGTGGCCCCTAGTCTTAATAAGTCTGTGCATCCCTGATTTAGACAAAAGCTATGAACATTCATCGTACAAAGTAAAAAAGTGCTGGCAGTCAATTGATATCGAAGGTGTAACACAAAGTGTGTCAAAAGGCAAACGTTATATATTAATTCATATCGGCAGCGAACAGGGATTTGTACCGATCTGTTTATTAATCTTCAGCGGTAAAAATAAAATGGAGGATTATCATTCAGAAATAAATGCAAACAATTTTACTACGTGGGTCAAGGAAAAGCTTATACTCAATATTCACGAACCATCCATTATTGTTTTTGATAATGCTCCATATTATTCAGTTATAACAAACATAGCGCCAACTCAAAAGTCTCGCATTGATGATATTAAGACTTTGGCTTCTGGTAAATAATGTTCCATTTGATCCTGAGCCCAGAAAGACAAATTTGCTCATTGGTGAAAAAAAACAAACCTAGCCCTATCTATGCTATTGACAAACTACAAGGAGAACATGGGCACCTTTTTGACTCAAGTCGCCTGCTTTTGTAATATATTTGTATATTATGCTTGATGTAATTATTTGAGTCAAATAAATGTATTTTCTTTCTTTCTTCTTTCTAGTAGTACGGTTCCACCATACCACTGTGACTTAAACCCCACTGAACTGATTTGGGCTCAAATGAAGCAAAAGATTTCATCACAAAATGTTGGGTCACGAGATATAAAAGACTTAGCTGAGGATGCGTTCAACAGCATAACGCCTAAGATCTGGAAAAATTGTTGCCAGCACGTTGCGAAAATCGAAAAAGAATATTACGAAAGAGGAAGGACATTGTATCAAGATATACACACATCAAAAGTGTCTAGGGATCAAGCATTTTTATGCGGATTTCTTTAGATTGAGATGTGGCTTTGTAATAAATTTATGATTTTATAAATTTATATGGATCCTTTTTGGTGCATTTCATAATTTGAAACAGGAACTGTCAATCAAATTCGAGTAAAAGATGAAAATCAGCTGTCAATATTTTTTGCTGTCTCATTTTATTTCAAGACTTCATTGACAGACTGTTATGACCTTCCATTTCATTTAAAGGACTCCTGTGAGATAGTTCTGTTTGCTGATGATACTTCTTTAATCTTCAAATCAAGAAGATGCGAAGAATCATATGACAAAGTTAGCAGAGCTCTCTGTCTCTCTAAGGTATTAAATTGATTCACTAGCAATAACTTGCTTCTTAATACAAAAAGACTTAATGTTTTAAATTCACCATGCCTAACGTGAAGCAAGTTACCACAGAAATTCTACTCACTCATTCTCTCTACTCTATTACTCATTACATTGGATTCGAAATTGCAGTGGGGACCACATGTTGACGCTCTGGCTGGGAGACTCGGTTCAGCTGCCTTTGCGGTTAGAAAAATTAAACATTTGACTGATGTTGAAACAACAAGGCTTGTATATTTTAGTTACTTTCACAGTATAATGTCTTATTGTCTTCTCTTGTGGGGTTCTGCTGCGGACATCGATACTTTCTTTATTTTACAGAAAAGGGCCATTCGTGCCATTTACAAACTTAGTCCCCGCGAATCCCTGAGAGAATTCTTTTAGGAAATTAACATCCTCACTGTCGCTTCTCAATACATATTTGATAATATCATGTACGTACGCAAAAATATGGATTTTTTCATGAAAAAAAAGTGACACATTCGTATAACACACGAAATAAAAACAAACTTGACATTCAAAACAATGAATTCATTCCTGAAAAATTGTGTCAAATTTTTCAACACTATACCTAATAATGTCATCGAACTACCTATTCATAAATTTAAGTTACATATCAAAAGTAACCTAATGTCGAAGGGGTATTATAAAATTCAAGACTATCTTAATGACGAGAATGTATGGACAGTCCAGCCTGCACCAAACTGATGTACCTACCTGTTTATTTTGATTTGTATCATTTTTAAGGCAGCTAGTGGTGATTGAGTTTGTTCCGGCGTTTCTTCTCAGCACTTGCCAAATTGTCTTGTCTCGAAGCGCTAGTAGGGCCCAAAAGATAGGAGATATGTTCTAGCCACATACGGGCCATAATTGATTGATATTACACTAATTATTCACGTTCATAAGTGGTATTTTTGTGTCCTAAATTGAACAAATTATTTTTGACCTTGACTTTAAGCAAAAATAGTGATAAAAATTAACTGTTTAGTTTTTTTAATCGTATCACCCATGATACTTAGGGCACTGGACATTGATTAACTGTGTTTTTTCAGGTTTGAGAGACACTCAAATTTCGGACTTTCTTTTGAACCTTGATTGCGAGGACATCGACGAGGATGAACAAGATGAAGGACTTCAGGTGGATTTTGAAGGTATTGTCGAAGATGCGGTACCCCGTGAACCCAAAAGTGAGTGGGAAGAGTGTGAAGTAGAGAGCCCCTGTCAAACATTACTATAGTTCATCACATCGCCCCGCTTTTCGGCGAGTTATTAATAGGCCTTTGACATGGGAACGTTCAGAAAAATTCAATAATACCCTTGATTCAGATTCATTCCTTTAACCGGTAAATGTAAACAGAAGCAAGTAGTTAAATGAAAACCGAATCCCGAAGGAATCAAAGTATTTTTGATGGCTAATCCTATTGGTCTCCCTCTTGATTTGTACCTGTACCAAGGAAAAGGTGCATCGATTGACTCAGCCTTATATCCAATGCCAGCGAAGATAGTCTTAAGAGGTCGTGTAGTCTTAAAACTCATGGACACTCTGCCATCACCTAAATAGTTATCATTTCTACATCGTGGCTTCAAATAACCTACAAATTTAAAAAATGTCTGGAAGAGACAATTATAATATCTGGAAGTTTGCCGTAAGGACTAATTTGGAGCATAAAGAGCTGTGGGAATGTGTTGATCCGAGTACTAAATCACTACTGAAAATTATTTTGTTAGTCAAACCTATAAACTATGTTTACATTGACGACTGCAGAAGGTTTTTGAGGACTCCAGCCTATCAAGAAAAGTTGGTTTACTGAGAGATCTAATCAACACCATATGACGAGGCGTGCTGATTGGATGTATGATTTACAACCACCTCCGATCCAAAAAATATAGGTGGTCAACAATGAATCAGTCTCTGTGCAACAGATAGGTAAAGTGAACACCCAAACTATTACAAAAAACTCTGAACATGACATTCAGGTGAGGAATGACAAAAATAAATTTCTATTTTTGTTACCAAATTGCAACGTGATCAATATCGGAAACTACTATTTCAGTCAGACAGTCACAGTTCAAACTTCGAGTTGCAATCTAACCACAAATTGACATTTTTTCTGTGTTTGTTATTCCTGTTAACTGCTCTTTAACTTTCTGTTTAATTGATAGTAATATGATTCGCTTATTTCATACTGTTTATTTTGGTGTGTAATAATCGACGTTTGCTTTAATTTTAACCCGTACAAATATTGTTGTAATAACTATACGCGATTTTTGTTACTTTTATTTTGTAGCTTAATTTACATTTTTAACAGCGCAAGAATATGGCCACTACTCCAGTAGATAAGATGAAACGCTATAGAGAAAAATTAAACATGACCCAGATAAATTATAACAAATACAAAAGAAGAATTTAAAAATAATTAAATCAAAATATAAGTATGAAAAATATTTGAAATGATAGAGACTGAGATAAACAAGCAAAGGCAAATTTGGAAAGAGCAAAAACGTTAGCATAAAAATAAGTTCGATTCTAAAAAAAAAGAGGCACGTGATTCATCAACTCAGTCGCCAGCAGTTTTAGTGGAAACGGCGACTATAAAATCAGAAAAAATATCACACAACGAAAACTTCATTTTTGACAAAGACTGAGTTTGCGAATGTCTAGAAATAAGCTGAAAATGGATTACTGTATGAACAGTAACGCACAAATTCGTATTGCCCATTTAGAAAAAGTTTACAAAAATACAAGAAAGAAATCATACAGACTACAAAAAAAAAACGTTGAAGAAAAAAAAATATTGAGACAGATATTTTGCAAATAAAAACTAGAAATAAAATTCTCCAAGCTTCTTTGAAGTTGAAATAATGTAGAAAGGAATGTGATTAAGAGAATTGCCAAAAATAATTCACAGACGACAATATCAAAATAAATACGTATACGAGAAAAAAATAACGTATCTAGTAAAAGAATTTCAGATATAAAGAAATCAATTATAGTTGCTGGTAAACGCGAATGCAGAAAACTTAAGAAAAATAGACAGCAAATTAGATATTTGAATGATTCTTTGCGTTTTTTACATGTGAAGTATAAAAAAGAAGGTGGCATTGCTAATACTAACCCATGGACCTATGTAGTCTGTAATAAATAAATTTTGATTTTGATTTTGATTGCTGCTTTTTCAACGTTTTGTCTATTTAAACCTTTTTACATTTTGACGCCAACTGTACGTAACCGATAATTCCTGTCTTTGTATTACACATTCGAATATGAATTTAAAATTAGGGGCACTTCATCGTCATAAGGCAATCGATTTTCGAAATACGCAAGCGCTCTTGGAAGAAGTTACTTGTGACAAAGAAAATTTTGATTGTACATGTAGGTACGGTAATTGTGATAATTGCAAAGATGTTTCATTAACTTAGAATACAGAATATATATACAAGTGATCAAATGATTACATGGCAAACGTGGCAAACTGAAAACCATTCGTATATTTAAAAAATCATAGACGAGGAGCAAGAAGTTGTTACAAAAAATACTGTGAAATCACACAAGAACGTAATAGCTACAGATTTGATCTAACTTGGACAGAAATCATTTTGCGATGTCTCAACCTCAAATGTGCAACAGCCACATGCTATTTGATTTAGAGAAGACGTTGGTGGCTAGTGTTAAAAAGATTCACATATTTCCGGACGGACCTAGCTCCCAATACCGACAAAAGAATAATTTCTTTGTGATAAATTATTTTTCTTCACTTTACGATTGTTAGGACAACCCGTCCAATCCTTTTGACTTTTCCTACTACCGTAAAATGCTGCAACTTTGCCAATCAGCTTCAAGTTTGCCTAATCTATTAAAACCGACATCAGTTGACAACCATTACTTGTTTTCTATTTCTATTAATGGTAGAAAGTCTGTCATCAATCTGGCAACATATTTTAATATTTTTCGAATTGGTAACACTGCACCGTTTTTGTCTGACAGTTGTCAACGGTCGCAAGGGAAGCGCGTGTTTTACGGTTGAGTGCGGATCTTTTGTTTTTTCTTTGAAAAAGTTGAGATTTAAAACGTTGTGGATTCATAAAGGGTAAGTGAAAGTGCTCTTTCTTCTGCTTTTAATGGTGTTTCTTCTAAATATAAGTGTTTGTTAATAGGATGATGGTAGGCAATGTTGTAAAAGGTTTCTCGGACACTAATGACACAAGTTTGCCTAGAGCAAGGGTTGTCACTTACGGCTCAATTATAATGAAGCGAATGGATTTAATTTGCATTTGTTATTAATGATGTACTTATAAAATATTTTGTGGAAAGATTTGAATTTTGTATAAGACATTGGTATAGTGAATTATGATATAAATTTCTGTATTCTATAACAGGTACAGAAATAAAGAAAAAATGGGGAAGAGAAGTAGAAGAAAGGTTGGAGCTCGTCGGTATGCTGATTATTCGCAAGAGACGTTAGACACTGCTGTAGAACTAGTAAAAAGCAAATCAATGTCATCTTATGAAGCTGAGAAGCATTTTGGTATACCACGACGTACAATTTTAAACAAATGCAAAAATAGGCACAACAAAGCCATTGGTCGACCACAAGAACTGTCAGCAGAAGAAGAAAAACACATTGCAGAAGTGGTTGAAATATCTGCTGATTTTGGTAGCCCTCTTTCAATTCTAGATTTGCGAATAGTAGTATACAATTACCTTGAAAAATGTGGAAAGACAGAACTTTTCAAAGGTCGAATGCCCGGTGAGCGGTGGGCTCGCAATTTTTTGGAGCGTCATAATTTCACGCAGCGGGCTACGCAAAATATCAAACGTAGTCGAGCATCAAAGACTGTCGAAGAAATGAGCACTTATTTTCAAAACCTGGAATCGTCGCTCAAAGATGTACCGAGTGAAAATATACTCAATCTCGATGAAACAAATTTGAGTGACGACCCCGGATCCAAAAAAGCAATTTTCAAACGTGGCACTAAACATCCAGAACGCGTGATTAACTCAAGCAAAAGCTCTTTCTCGATTATGTTCAGCGGAACAGCCGATGGTCAATGTCTGCCACCATATGTAGTCTATAAAGCCGAACATTTGTGGAGCCGATGGTGTGAAGGTGGGCCACCAAATGCCCGTTATAACCGCACGAAGTCAGGTTGGTTTGATATGTGTTGTTTCGATGATTGGTTCAAAACCATTATCTTACCATGGGCCAGATCACGTGAGGGTGTTAAAGTTGTGATTGGAGATAATTTGGCGTCCCATCTAAGTATTGAAGTCGTGAGATTGTGTGAAGAGAATAATATCCGATTGGTATTTTTACCGCCAAATGCAACACATTTTACCCAGCCACTTGACGTCGCATTTTTTGGCCCAATGAAAAAGTCTTGGCGAGAAATTTTGCTTAAGTATAAACTCACTCACCAAACCTCAACAACAATTAATAAATGTGATTTTCCACAGTTGCTGCAAGAGCTTATGACAAATATTAATATGGCTAAAAAGTCCAATATATGTAGTGGTTTCTCAGGTTCCGGAATATTCCCCTTTAACCCGTCGAGGGTTATTTCAAAAATACCAGTCGTCGCGGCTGAAGAAAGCGCTAAATTTGATGCTTGTCTTTTAGATTACCTACAAAAAATTAGAACCCCCACAACACAGTCCAAGACAGGATCAAACAAAAAGTTGGCAATAGCCGCAGGAAAGTCTATATCAACGGAAGAAGCAGAGAAAATGAAGAAGGGAAAAACTACAAAAAAAGATGTCTCAACGGAAAAAGCAGAAAAATCAATAAAAGGAAAGGGCAAAGGCAAGACGACACAAAAAAAATCCTTTGGACCCAGCTAGCTTACCACTACTACTACAGCCAAAATCGTTACAAAGTTTAAGTATGGAAGTGTAAACAAGTTTTCACTTTTAGAGAAAACTGTTAACTATGGCGTTATTACTGTTGCAAAAGAAAGGACGGCGATGAATAGGAAATTGTTAACGCCCGAGAAGTTAGGGATTTTTGTTACTTTTCTTTCAAAGAATTTATAATGAAAATTGTCATGATTATCATTATTATTTTTTGCCAAAAGAATATTAATTTATTTGTAACGTTGTTTTTATTTTTTATTCAATAAAGTTCGACCTTATCTTAGATTTGTTTTTCTCTATTTGGAGCAACCCTAACCAAGCTTATTGGTTAGTATGAAGACACTGTGCAACTTTGCCTGATTAAGCCCAACTTTGCCTACTTTTTAGAAAAAAAATATTATTTGGATGTTGGCCATCATCTAGACATCAAGACATTAACACAGGATTTAGGTTTTACTAATGACTATTTTTGAATTTAGTTATTTGCGTATTTTTTTCTGATATTTATCCAGGCAAAGTTGCGCCATTTTCCCCCAACTTTGCCTACAACTTTGTCTATTCCTGAACGTCAATCCAACATCAGTTTTGGTAGTATGAACGTAAATAAGTGAGCCATAAGTCTTGAATTTGCTTAATTGTCGTAAAAACGGCACAGATAATAAATATTTTCTAGCGATATCAATGAAAAACATTAAATTTCGTGCAAAGTTGCAGCATTTTACGGTATTCAAATTTCCCGCCAATAAGATAAAGAAGGTTCTGGAAGCCGGATACAGGAAAAAAGGGAATGAACATGAGAAAGACCAGTCGTGCACTCTCGAAAAGAAACTCCAAGCAGCCGGCTGCAATCTACTGCACAAAAACCCACAAGAACCACAAGTGTTGAGTGTTGAAACTATTCATAAAGCAAATCACTGAAGACTATGTACAGCGACATCAAGGATACATTACCTCTCCTCCGATCCACGTAAGTCCTCACCCCATTACCTACCTTTGATCCGACCAACTTCTTTTGCAACCTCAATTTCCCATGGGTTTACAATCTATCGAAGGAAACATCCAATAACACCCTAACAACGATGTCGATATCACATGGTCGTTTTTGGAGAGTGGCCATGGCAAGGGTGTGGCTGATGCTATTGGAGGAGTGGTAAAGCGGTTTCTTGACCGCCAAGTCTCTTATGGCCAGGATATTGTAACCCCTATGGATGTGTACTCGACATTTAAATCACGAGTTAGATTCGTTGATGGCGCCTATATAGATGACACAGAAATAAGCGAGATTAAAAATTGTGTCCCGCGCAATCTAAAAACTATAAAAGGAACGATGAATATTCAAGTTATTTCAAGGCGCGGCAAATATCATATTCAGCATCACATATTAAGCTGTTTTTGCTCGAAAACAGAAATCGGATGTACTTGCTATAATCCATCCGAACATACATTTGAAAATGTACCAATATTTAAACTAAAAATAAACTGTTCATATATAAACCATTATGAATTTCATTTGTATACCCTAAACGCATATTGTATCAAAAATGATACAAAATGTTTTATACATAAAAAGCACTCTGGGATTGGGGGGTCGAATCGGTCGACGAATGACTGAGATATGAGTTGACGAAGATACAAAAAAAAACACTGTAGAATTAATAACCTCCTCCTTTTTTGAAGTCTGTTAAAAGATAACGAATCTTTTTAAAGGCGAGATTTTTTTAAAGGTACCAGAAAGAAAATTCACCAAGACTGCCACAAAGAAATACCACAGGTAATTTTTCATCCATCCACTACTTCATCACCGACTTAAGATTTGCCACTGTGAGAGAAATGGAGTTTATTAAAAACCAGGCACCCTCATGTGAAGAGGGTTTACAGTAACAGTGCAATTTTCAGATACTACAAAGACCTTGCAGGAGAGAGCAGTTACTCGTAATTTCGACAAATACCAACTGATGATACCAAAAGAAGATTTTTTAAAAATTTTAGGTGGGTTAAATAGACAAAAAGTCCAATTTTTCCTGTCAGTTTCATGTAAGAGAAAACTAAATTTTCAGAATTTTTCAAAATATTTTTTTTTAAATACAATTATTATTGTCAGTAATATTTACCGCATCTCAAAACCTTGAAGTTTTTCTCTTCAATACAGAGTAGAGAAATTATCAAAACGTCATGCATTTAACTCGTGTTTAGAAGCCTTAATCAATAAACACTCAAATATTACCCAATTCCATTCATATCACACACATACAAATTGAATTCATAACCTTCTTTTTTGAAGTTGGTAACAAAAGGACACCATGTTCCTAGGAAGGAGCAAGGAGATAGCATGAAATAGAAGAAACGAGAAAACTTCACCATGTGTCTGACAAAAGCGTGTAAATATTTAAAGAATAAAAACATTTGATGCAATCTGCAGATTTTTTTTTATTTAAAAACTTTATTGCACAAATAAAAGTGTACAAAAGGTGGACTTAATTCTAATAGCACTCTCTCCCAGTCATACCTTTAGATCATGCAGAGAGTTTGTAATGTATGCAGTTGTTTTTTTTTTCAGGGAATAGCAGCTACACTTTAATTATGTAACTGACTTGACTGGCCAGCCCAGGCCGGTAACCGCATCCGCCGGAGAAGTTTGGGGGAAGCCTTTGCCCAGCAGTGGGACAGTAATTGGTAGGTTAAAAATATATAATTGTAGAGTAAAATATATACGATTCGTGATGGTGTAGGCCAAAAAATATTCCAAGCAGCACCTCAATATTTTAAATCAGTTCACATTTTTTTAACATGACTGCTATTGCCACATGGCTTTGAAAACGCTTTTTGTTGTTACAGTTGTTTTCTTACACATTTCTATAATTGTATTTTGATAATAAATATTTATTGCAATGTTTAATATTTTACTAGACATCGAAAAAACAACAGATGTTTATTTTCTGGTCGAATATTGCCCACTGTGAAAAGTGTTAAAAATATTTCAACAAAGAATTTGAAAAGAATATTCATCTATCAAAAAGATGGGAAACTGTTTGTTAGCAAACATCACATTAATACAATCCAATATTTATGTCCAAAATCAAAAAGAAGGAAAATGCGTCAGTAATACCAAAAATATTCAAACTACATGGCGTTAAGCCTGCAATTTGTAAAAAGATTTGCAATAAAGTTGGAAGAAAAGAAATTAAAATTTTGCACATTCCAATAAATAATATCTGTCATTTATTTATTGCAATGTGCAAGATTTTGCTTGACGTCTCGACATCAAGAAAATGATATCTCTTTTTGGTCAAAAATGACCCACTGAAAACATAAGGATGAAAAATGTTACAGTAAAGAACTTAGACAATTCAACCATCATAAAGAACCATCAAGAAGATCTTCATTCAGATCAAGACGAGCCAGCCATAAACTGAACCTTGTGTCTCTCCACATAGGTTCCTACCCCTGATACTGGAGAAAATTCTATTAGGGCCTGGAAAGACCAGGTCATCATCAAAGACGAATGAGGGGGCAAACTCCGACCAGCTAAGCAATAGGCAAATAGAAGCAGGAAGTATAAGATCCTTAAGGAATTGAGAAATGAACAAGATACAGTAGATAATCTTAAGAACACAGTTATCAACAAAATGACAACTATGGAGACCACATTGAATGCAGCGCTTCAGCTCAGCGTAAGATGAGATAAGAATGTCATCTAACAAATTTTCTTTTATAAAGTCCCTCCGTGCTTTAATCCCCTAACTTGAACTTGGCTCTCTTCAGAATAATCGTTTGTTCACTTTTGTCTTTACATTAACCTAAATATCGATAATATTATTAATTTCTTAATTTATAAATTAGTTTTCGTACATTTTATGTATGCTTACTATTATTTTTGCCTTATATATATTATTTATTTGTGTAATTTTAGTATGTATGGTTATGCTGACACATGACCATACATACTAAAATTATAATTCATTCAATATTATGCATTTTATAATTTATTAAATATAATCCACTCATTAATTGCAAATGTTCGAGCACTGATTCTATTTTCTGCATTTCAAGCGGTTGACTGGTAGAGAAAGCCCTAAGGCATTTAGTCCGCCAATTGTACAACTCATAGTGCAATAAAGTTAGAATAAATAAATAATTAAATTCAACAAGAAAGAATCAAACTGCGAAAAGGGACGGATACTTGAAATCTATCACTTAATAGTAGGCCCCCTAGCCGATTTCGACAACGGTGGCCAGTCACAACGACTACCCGACTTCGCGGGACATATTAAGTGAACAAGTGTGTGCACAAACGCAGGTGCACTCTCTCTTCTCTCACTCTCAGTCCGAAAGAACAGAAATCTGACACGACCGGAGAGAGATCAGGCGCGAGACCATCGGCGTAACGTGCTTTTCCGAGGCACGGGGGTGAAACACCGCTAACTTCCAAACTCCGGGCTACCCCAAGAATTTCTTAACAGAAAAACTAAGGTACATATTTTTGACCCAACCCGGGGATCGAACCCGGGACCTCTGGCGCAGCCGTCGCTGTAAAGGTGCCTTTTTGACTCAAGTAGCCTTGTTTGAGTCTATTAAAATTTATTTTCTTTCTTTCTTTATATTTTCAACAACAACAAAAAATGATAAAAACAAAACAAAAAAATACCTTGTGGAAAGGGTCAGATAATAAAACGAACATTGAAATAAGAATAATTTATTCACAATATCGTTTATATTCAGTTCATTTATATATAAAAAGTTTAAGAATAAAGGACAGTTTCTCAAAATGCTTAT
This sequence comes from Pyrausta purpuralis, assembly GCA_963924145.1. Classification (NCBI taxonomy): domain Eukaryota; kingdom Metazoa; phylum Arthropoda; class Insecta; order Lepidoptera; family Crambidae; genus Pyrausta; species Pyrausta purpuralis. Next base: position 1,775,694 of record OZ001670.1, on the reverse strand, counting down.
TTCTTTGATTATTTACTGCGCACTTAATCAAAAACAATGGAATATCCTCCATTATTTGTTCCTTTTACTCAATAAGTACGAAATACCGTAAGGTCCAATAATAAAAAAAGCGTTTTGTAGAATTAACTTAGTGCTGTAACAAAACGTGTTTTAATTTCTGTTCAGTTTATCTGAAGATATTTTAACGAGTACAAACCTTGAAAGACAGTAGTTTCAAAATATATGTTTTTAATTGGTGAACTGCGCTAGTTTTTATTTGGATGCAAATTCTGAAAACTAGTAACTGAATCTTGACGTTCTACGTATTATCAAGGTCACAGCCGCCTGACCAGTATAAGGGTCAAAATCGCTTGCACCAACCGTCTTTTGTTTGCAGTAACACCTGTTTATATGTAAGCGATTTTCTCTTGAAAATGTTAAGGCGGCAGTGACGTCTACCGTACATAAGAGAAACTTCCTATCCGTTACATTATACAGGGTGTTGTTTTGATCAGAGACATATATTAGAGAGACATTCAGGTATAATAATACACGTCAAGTTAACCAATGACCGTTACTAAGATTTATTATAAAAAAAAAGTAAATCCGTCATTGGCTGTAAGTCTTAAATATTCTGTATTTTATGCTATTATCATTAAGAACTGTGGATTTGTGACGCCAGGCTCAGGGGATGGTTGTACAAACGATACTGATGCCAGAAAAAACTCTTTTTTTTTCATGGCAATAACACAAAATCAATTTGTTATTGCGATACCAGCGAGCAAGTTCACCAACGCCAGATCGCCTCTTCGTAGCTTACTTGCTACGGCGTAGTATTTCGTAGATACGAGCGAGGGTGCGAGTTTTCCTTTCGTTTTTAATTTTTATTTTAATGTTGTAAAGTAGTTTTCTTTTATAGAACTTGCATATAATTTAAACATATATGATGATGACAGCACGGTAGCTCAATTGGTAGATCGTTTCGCCAGGTTAGCCACAAAGTTGCTGGTTCGAGTCCCGCCAACTCATATTATCATGCCCGAGTTAGATGTCACTATAATGATGACCAAATCAACAACCTGTATAATTATTTAAAATAACTTACGCAGCTAGTTCTGTTCAAATCCCTCAGTCTTCATATCGTTCAATCCGAGCTCCTCGTTCTGCTCAAATGAACGTTCGTAGCGAGTGATTTTTAAACCTGTAAATAAACGACGTCAGATGAGTTAACATTAGAAAAACCTGAATAAAAGTACTCAAATATTCTTTTATTTATCAATTCTCAATATTTTTTCTTGCTTACAAGCACACTTTAATTTTATACAGGCTGGCCCAAACAGTGACGTCCAAATTTTTTTTTGGAAACGTTACCGCTGAAAATCAGTGTCGTGGCATGCTTACCATCTGCTGTCACGATATATACTGAGCAGGGACCTTTTTGGCACACCTGGGCGATTTGTTTTTGTTTTTTTTTTCTTACTAATTTAATTTTAGTTGTTCTTGATTTGTTTTTAATTCATATAATGTAATTTATTTTTGTGTGTGTCAAATAAATAAAAAATCAATTCAATTCAATACGTCCAGGGCTATCCTAATACACCATTTTAGCCGAATTTTCTTAGTTTTCGATATATCAATATTTTTCGCAAATTTTGTTATTTATCAAACAAATAATTTCTCCACTTGTTATGTGTTATTTCGGATTTTTGTATTGCAGTATTACGCGTATAAATTTAATTAAGAGAGATAAAACTATGACCAAGCTTCAACTAAGACTAACAAAAGTTTTTTACAAATCCTCGAAACTACAAAACTTTGGCACTTCTTGGCCACCGACACAATGGCAAGCCTGTTGAATTTTGCAAGTGCGGTCTTTAACGCTTCGGCTACTTGACCGCATCAATGTTGCGAGGTTGCTCTCACAATATCCGAAGGAAAAGTTTAAATTGAATACATAGTTAAAAAACTAAAAAACCCGTATCTTTTTTCGTATCCCATTAAGCAAACCCTTTCATTTAATACCCATATCACGGGGGTGCATTTCAAATAGCCAATCCGTCATCTTGGATGTCCGCCATGTTGGATTTAAGTCACGTGACTATATTCATATTCCTGACAGCAAACCCTTTCATTTGATACCCATATCATGGGAATGTTTTTCAAATAGCGTGTCTGCGATCTTAGGCAGGCCGCCATATTGGATTTGTAATGACGATTCTTAGCTAGTCATGTATTGTTATCAGAACTCAGAGCGTGTGCAAAATTTCATCCCAATCGAAGACCGGGAAGTGAGTCAAATTAAGATTCCAAGATTTGCTTACATACATAGTCACAAGTGAACTAATTTAAGGCTGTTAATAATAAAAAAACCGGACAAGTTAGGGTTCCGTGACAACTTTAACTGAATTAGAGAATCACTTTCTTCCATTCCAAAATATCACAATTGACAGCAAATTTAACTTGTTTTTTTATAGTATTTGTATGAATAACAAAGTTACGTTTGCAGTTATTGAAAATGTGCTCTATCTCAAAAACTACTAGTTCGATCTCATTCAAACCAAGTTGAAGTTTTTATCAACATTGTCCTTTTTTTTCAAAATTTACTCACTTAGTTTAAGAGTTAGGTGAGAAGGGTTAGGAGAAGGTTATCAATTTGAAAGCGTCCATCCCTCAAAATTTAGACTTTTAGAGAATACAGTTTTAGGAACCTCGATGTCATTTTGAAAGACCTAAAATATCATTATTTATATTTATGAGAATCGTAAAGCGGTTAACAGGATACATGTTAGTAACAAATTTCAACAGTGTGATGCTTATAGTTATAGAATAAAGTGGCTGTGACAACGGACAGGCAGACAGACTTGACGAAACATTAAGCGTAACGTTTTTTTGCCATTCGGCTACGGAACCCCAAAAAGGAAGGCAAAGTATGATAAAATTTTAAATTTATGAGTGACATCAGTTCTCGGACCCTCCGTACTAGCAATGCCCTGCAGCTGTACACACCTTTGCATAAGACTGCTTATGTCTCCAACTCTTTTACCCTTAGCGCCATCAGACTTTGGAACTCCCTCCCAGATACGATCAAGACATCAACATCAAAATATGTGTACAAAAAGTCTATACGCAATCTTTTTCTCAATGAGAATAAATAACATGATATCTGTTCAGCGTGAAGTATGGATTTTATTGTATTTATGTATGTTTATGTAGGTTTATTTAAAAAGCATTTATGTAAGTATATGTAATTCATTCATTTTGTTAATTTTTTTGTTATTTTACGCCGCCTCAACTGTTTCTGTCTCACCCAATGGTTGACTGGTAGAGAATGCTTGAGAATGTTTTTAACACTCACAGTGTCATATTTTATATTCATAAAGATGAAATAAGAAACCACAAATTTCGCAGGGTCGGACTGACAGCACGGTAGCTCAATTGGTAAGAGCGTTTGGCCCGGTTTGCCAAAAGGTTGCTGGTTCAAGTCCCGCCCGTGCGCAAATTTTTGGTTTCTTATTTCATCTTTATGGTAGAGAATGCTTTAAAGCATTAAGTCCGCCATTTGTACTTCATTTTGTTTGTGCAATAAAGAATATATAAATAAATAAATAAATATATGTTGTATACGAGGGTCAAACTGAAAGTTCTTAGAACTGGCCACTTATAAACAATATAATAAAAAAAAAAAACTAAAATTTGAAAATAGAACTCTTTGCCAATATTACTGAGTATATATTTCATTCATTTGTCATTTGTTTTACGATTTGGCGGCAAATTGAAAATTGTCTGTGTCACGTCAACATGAATTTAACACGAGAAAATTTTCGTGCAATGATTTTTTATGACTTTCGATGTCATTTAAGTCAACAAGAAAGTTATGATAGACTACGATTGGCCTTTCACAATGAAGCCCCATCTCGTGCGACTGTTTACAACTGGTTTAATGAGTTTAAACGTGGTCGCACTAATCTCACTGATGATGTACGTGAGGGACGGCCTTCTACGGCGACGACTGAAAATAACATCTGTGTTGTGCGGCGTATGATAGAGACTGACAAAAGAGTGACCTATCAGCAGATTCGGACAAGCTTAGGCATCGGTATGAGTCAAGTGCACAAAATCCTCCACGAACATTTAGCGGTCAGGAAGCTTTGCGCCCGGTGGATACCTCATAATTTGACTAAGGCTCAAAAACTCCATCGTGTGGATTGGTGCCGTAAAATGATTGAAAGATTTAACGGAGGTGACTCAAATGCTGTGTTCGACATACTAACAGGTGACGAAAGCTGGATTTACTGTTATGATCCTGAAACCAAAAGACAATCTGCTCAGTGGGTGTTTCCTTTCGAGGAGTTGCCAACTAAAGTGAAGAGAGATCGAAGTGCGGGAAAAAAAATGGTGGCCTCGTTCTTTGGAAGGATAGGTCATTTCGCAACAATTGTGTTAGAGAATCAAAAAACAGTTTCTGCAGAATGGTACACTACCAATTGTTTGCCACTTGTCTTGGAAAAAGTTCGAGAGAAACGACCTCGCAGTAGGATCCTCCTTCACCACGACAACGCCTCGTCGCACACCGCCAAGCGAACGATCGACTATTTGGCGACATCAAACGTTGAATTACTGGGTCACCCGCCGTATAGCCCCGACCTCGCGCCTTGTGATTTTTATTTATTTCCAAAAATTAAAGAAAAACTTAAAGGAAAGCGGTTTATGAATGCTGAAGAAGCGGTGGCTGCGTATCGCGACGCCATTGAAGAGACCCCTAAGGACGAGTGGGCAAAGTGCTTTTCCCAGTGGTTCCATCGCATGCAGCGGTGTATTGACGTCAATGGACAATATTTTGAAAAGATATAATAAAACTAATAACTGGCTAATGTAATCAGTTTTTGATTTTCTAAGAACTTTCAGTTTGACCCTCGTACTTACCATCATCAGGCTGACTTGGGTCCTCATCGTTGAGGCTCTGCACATACGAGTTGCCAGCGGGATCGTCCAGTATGATCGTCACTGCTCGCTTTCCCTCCAATACCTCGTTCAGTTTTTCTACAAACCTGAATGAATAATGAAAAAATATAACTACATGTTAACCCTGTTTATAACTATACTCTGATTTTTAATAAGATAGGAACAAAAGGACAGCTTCAATCGAACTTCTTATTTTTTGTTGCAAGTTTTGTACCAGTAGTGTTGTAACGATTCAATGAACTGGTGATATGAATTTTCAATAATGTGATTCTACTCATTAGTAGAAAAAATACATATAAGACAATACCTAAAGCTATAAATATACTTAATACATTATTAAAACAGATTTTGTATGAAGTAAAAAAACGAAGTACTTTCCCTTGTTTTAATAGCAATTCTCTTGTATGAATTTACCTATTTTTACTTTAAAGTACTTTCTATGAATAACGATTTTGAACAGATTTTATTTCTGTACAGTATTTGTATGTACACTGTTAAAATATTTCATGCTATTAAAACTTTTGCGCAACAAAAATTCAATCTTCAAGATTTTTTTTTATCAATTAAAAACTATTATTTAAAAAAATTGAATTATGCGATTATTTAGGAAAAATATTATTTTTAAATTACGAAAACGTGACATTACTCCAAACGCCTTCCTCGATAAAGAAGCTAAACAACACAGAAATATTTTTTCAAATCGGTCCAATAAGTCCTGAGATTAGTGCGTTTAAACAAACAAACAAACTGTTCAGATTTGTAATCAATAAAATTAGTATAGATTTTAAGAGCGTACAAGTTTGTTTGTTTTTTAACCGACATCAAAAAAGAAGAAAGTTATCAATTTGACTGTATGTTTTTTTTTTCGTATCTAAGTTACCTCATATCTCAGTCATTTGTCGACTGATTCGAATTTTTTTCCGCCTACCTAGAGGTCATACCTTCTAGTTAGTGCCATTATTGCCAAGTCGGGATCTGATGATGGGATCTTGGTGTAATCGAGGGAAACCCTCCAAATTTTAAAGGCACGTATAGTGTTTCTTTACTAGAATCTTAATGTTGACGTGTTGTTACGTCTGATAGTCAACATCTTGTGGGGCTGAGCTGATGGTGGAACTCCTTAACGCTTAGGAGTTCAGTAATTATAATGACGGAACTTATGATAGGTAATTTGTAGCTTCTTAAAAAATAGAATGATAAGGTGCAACCCCCCCCCCCCCCCTTATGGAATCACTAAAAATGAAGAAATAAAATAAACTTTAAAAAAAGTAAAAACCGACTTCAAAACCAAAATGCACTAAAAAGTCTTAAATAAACTCTTCACCATTGAAAGGAAGGAATCAGTTTTAGGCAAACAATTTCTTTTGGAGTTGGTGCCATCACTTTTACCATCAAGCATCAACTATCACAGCACAGAGTCCATGTTTGCCTAAAATGGGCTCCTTTCCTATCAATTGTCAAGAGTTTATTTAAGACTTTTTAGTGCATTTTGGTTAAAAAGTCGGTTTTTACTTTTTTTGAAGCGAAACATTTCTTTCTAGAGTCGGTGCCATCACTTTGACCATCTGTCAACTATCAGAGCACCGACTCCATCAAGAAATAATTGTTCGCCTAAAATGGATCCTTTCAAGAGTTTTTTGGTTTTGAAGTTTTTTTTTTTTTTTGTTTTAATTAAACTCACTTCTCAATACTGTGAGCTGCGAGCGAAGGAGCGTCCCCGACGACTCCCGGAGACTCGGCCAGCTGATCGGCCGTGGCCCTCAGCAGACCTTCGGCAGTCGTGAACCGCCCCCCCAGCGCTCTGCCCCCCACTTCCAACTCCAGTTCGGGTATCTCCATACAGCACGTTTCCGACTGGAAATTAAAAAGAAAGTTTATAAAACAAAACTAGTTTATTGAAGTGAAACTTCTTTATCGGCGTTGGAAAAAAATTACCGTCAAATTTTTCGGTTACGCGCCATATTTTTCTTACCCCTACCACGGTTGGTTCAGACGAAGAGTACTTTCACTTTCTCATGCTGTAATAATCTTAGTAGCAAAAAGGTAAAGTGAAATAATTGTATTTTTTGTATTCATGCCTACGATAATAAAATCCTTTTGTTTAAACTTTATCTAATTTAACTTTTAATACCAATTAGAATTAAAAAAATTGAATTAAACGCTTTTAAAACTTCATTACGTAAATGGTTGATAGATAATGCATTTTATAGTGTTGATGAGTTTTTAAAGCACAAAGAACCATAATGGAACTGTTGACATTGTTGCTATTACTTGTACTTAATTCATATTGATAAATAACATGTAAAACTAGTATTATTAATTGCCTGAATATTTGCATGCTGTTTCTCTGACATAAGACCGCATTTTCATGTATTGTACCCTACTTAATGGCAAATAAATATATTTGTATTTGTGTTTATTTAACCAATTTCTGTAAAGTTGCATGTAGATCATTTTTCGAAAAAAAAAGGCCATAAAGTAGTTTCACTTCTTACGTGTGTACACTAGTACACGCACACATTTTTTTTTAATACTGATGCTGAAAACTAAACCTTTAGAAAACAAGTAGTCGTGTGTATCTCAAAAACGAGGCTGAAAAATTATAATCATGACTTACCTTCAAAACATCCCTTGAGAAGTCTTCCTTGCTTGCAACGCGGACTTCGAACCTGACACCTTTGTCCTCCACCCCGCCCCCAGACTTGACCTGTAACAACCAACACTAAATCAGTATAGGTTTGACGCAGTTTGTCCCATTAGCATTTGGTCCCATTCGCGTTTGGTCTTACTCGCATTTAGTCTCATTCGCACTCGGTCCCATCCGCGTTTGGTATCACTCACATTTAGTCTCATTCGCACTCGGTCCCATCCGCGTTTGGTATCACTCACATTTAGTCTCATTCGCACTCGGTCCCATCCGCGTTTGGTATCACTCACATTTAGTCTCATTCGCACTCGGTCCCATCCGCGTTTGGTATCACTCACATTTAGTCTCATTCGCACTCGGTCCCATCCGCGTTTGGTATCACTCACATTTAGTCTCATTCGCACTCGGTCCCATCCGCGTTTGGTATCACTCACATTTAGTCTCATTCGCACTCGGTCCCATCCGCGTTTGGTATCACTCACATTTAGTCTCATTCGCACTCGGTCCCATCCGCGTTTGGTATCACTCACATTTAGTCTCATTCGCACTCGGTCCCATCCGCGTTTGGTATCACTCACATTTAGTCTCATTCGCACTCGGTCCCATCCGCGTTTGGTATCACTCACATTTAGTCTCATTCGCACTCGGTCCCATCCGCGTTTGGTATCACTCACATTTAGTCTCATTCGCACTCGGTCCCATCCGCGTTTGGTATCACTCACATTTAGTCTCATTCGCACTCGGTCCCATCCGCGTTTGGTATCACTCACATTTAGTCTCATTCGCACTCGGTCCCATCCGCGTTTGGTATCACTCACATTTAGTCTCATTCGCACTCGGTCCCATCCGCGTTTGGTATCACTCACATTTAGTCTCATTCGCACTCGGTCCCATCCGCGTTTGGTATCACTCACATTTAGTCTCATTCGCACTCGGTCCCATCCGCGTTTGGTATCACTCACATTTAGTCTCATTCGCACTCGGTCCCATCCGCGTTTGGTATCACTCACATTTAGTCTCATTCGCACTCGGTCCCATCCGCGTTTGGTCTCACTCGCATTTAGTCTCATTCGCACTTGGTCTCATTCGCATTTAGTCTCATTCGCACTTGGTCTCATTTGCGTTTGGTCTCACTCGCATTTAGTCTAATTCGCACTTGGTCTCATTTGCGTTTGGTCTCACTCGCATTTAGTCTCATTCGCACTTGGTCTCATTTGCGTTTAGTCTCATTCGCACTTGGTCCCATTCACGTTTGGTCTCACTGGCATTTAGTCTCATTCGCACTTGGTCCCATTCGCGTTTGGTCTCACTCGCATTTAGTCTCATTCGCACTTGGTCTCATTTGCGTTTGGTCTCACTCGCATTTAGTCTCATTCGCACTTGGTCATTCGCGTTTGGTCTCATTCGCATTTAGTTTCATTCGCACTTGGTCCCATTCACGTTTGGTCTCACTGGCATTTAGTCTCATTCGCACTTGGTCTCATTTGCGTTTGGTCTCACTCGCATTTAGTCTCATTCGCACTTGGTCTCATTTGCGTTTGGTCTCACTCGCATTTAGTCTCATTCGCACTTGGTCATTCGCGTTTGGTCTCATTCGCATTTAGTCTCATTCGCACTTGGTCATTCGCGTTTGGTCTCATTCGCATTTAGTTTCATTCGCACTTGGTCTCATTTGCGTTTGGTCTCACTCGCATTTAGTCTCATTCGCACTTGGTCATTCGCGTTTGGTCTCATTCGCATTTAGTTTCATTCGCACTTGGTCTCATTCGCGTTTGGTCTCATTCGCATTTAGTCTCATTCGCACTTGGTCATTCGCGTTTGGTCTCATTCGCATTTAGTTTCATTCGCACTTGGTCTCATTTGCGTTTGGTCTCACTCGCATTTAGTCTCATTCGCACTTGGTCATTCGCGTTTGGTCTCATTCGCATTTAGTTTCATTCGCACTTGGTCTCATTCGCGTTTGGTCTCATTCGCATTTAGTCTCATTCGCATTTATTCCCATTCACAAATGGTCACACACTCAAATATATTTTTTTTTAACATTTTAAGAATGGTGATTCTTATGTTTGAAAATAAAAACATGCCAGCTTTTGTTTCATGTAGGTAATTGAATAATATTTTTCGATGGGCAAATATTAACAACTAGCGGTCCCCCGCGTTTTTTGTGATTACTTCCTCCCCTCCCGTCGCAGCGTGATGTGTTACAGCCTAAAGCCTTCCTCGATAAACAAGCTATCCAACAAAAAAATATTTTTTCAAATCAGTCCAATAGTTCCTGAGATTAGCGCGTTCAAACCCAACAGCTTTATAATATTAGTATAGATAGAGGTTGGGTAGTATGGACTGCCTCGGTGGTGCAGCGGTAGGAGGGTCGCACTTTAAAGCGACGGCTGCGCCAGAGGTCCCGGGTTCGATCTCCAGGTCGGGCCAAAAATATATACCTGAGTTTTTCTGTTCAGAAATTCTTAGGGCAGCCCGGAGTATGGAAGTTGGCGGTGTTTCACCCCCGTGCCTCGGAAAAGCACGTAAAGCCGTTTATCCTGCGCCTGAACTCTCTCCGGTCGTGTCAGTTTGCTGTCCCATCGGGCTATGAGAGTGAAAGGGATAGAAAGTGCACCTGTGTTTGCGCACTTACATGTGCACTCTAATATGTCCCGCGCAGTCGGTTAGTCGTTGTGACTAACCACCGTAGTTGAAACAGGCTAGGGGGACTATTACTATTGTAGAGGTTGAACAAAAAGTTGGTACAAGCGAAGTCGCCGGGAGCCGTTAGTCGGGTATAACTATAGAGCAAGATCTTACCTCGTTGGTACGATGCCCGCACGCGTCACATATCGTGGCCATGATGATCACTTCTTTGAAGTGTGGTATCACTGCGGACAAAAATTATTAATGAACATTTCTGCCTAATTAATACTTATACAACTTGTAAAGTTAAATACCCAAAACCTAAAAATAGGTTACTTGGAATAAAGAGCAGAATCAACAGAACCGCTTTTTAAAATGCGTTACATTTTTCAAAAAATCTTCATTAAAATGTTGCCCTGTCTATTTATTTATAAGACAAACCATTACGTACGCATATTCGCTAAAATACGTAAACAAGCAATGGTTAGTGCCTTAAGAGCGTAGATAGTAATAATAATAATATCAGCGCGGCGCAGCGGCCGGTGAATAGCTACCGAATGCTCTCTCGACAGAGCGTCGTCCGCAGAGCAAGAAATGATCAGAAGTGGCAGTGAAACTAAAACTTCACATAAAACCTCAAATCATTAGGTTTAGCGCATTTTACATTACACATTGAAGTTCAAATCGTTTTAAGTGAAAATATCTTAACTGTGTCTTTGTATACATCATAGAAACACGTCACGCGTAATGACGTATCCGTAAGTGACCACAAATTCGCGCTGTCGGAAAGACAGCACGGTAGCTCAATTGGTAGAGCGTTTGGAAGTTGCTGGTTCAAGTCCCGCCCGTGCGCAATTTTTTGGTTTCTTATTTCATTTTTATGATCATAGAAACAGGATACTATAATTACTTTTTGGGACTTCGAGTTTTTACAATAAATATCTTTAACGAAAAAAAGTATCATTTTTTAAAACAGCCCTGACGATTTTAAAAGTTATCTGCGTCATCGGTTTCGCCTCTCTCAATTTTAATTCTCAATCCTTTTTCTCTCATTTTAAAATAAATTAATAAATTACTGAAAAAAAGAAATAATTTTATCAAATTATTTTTTATAAAAACCGTTGCAAAACAACATTCACCGGGACCGCTTAAATTTTAAAATTACGAGGCTAGGCGTGACAGGGCCGGGGCAGGACTGGGCTGAGGGCGAAACAAAGTTCTCTAGGTCTCAAATAAAAATAACACACATTAAAGGAACTCACTTGTGAGCTTCATATTAGTATCACAGGGAGCGTTGCACTCCGGGCAGTTGGTCCTGAACTGCAACACCTCATCCGCTTCCAGACGCTCGTATGTACATTGGCTCGGGTCGGACGGAGTGAGCAGGGAGTCCGACTGGACTGGAAGCGAAGGCTGGGGGTCTTCTGATACCTGAAGCAATACAGATGTAAATATTGAGTTATTTGTACTATTTGATGGATGGATGGATAATGTGATGTTTGGTTTCTTTTCCAATTTTTTTTTAATCGGTCCCATAGTTCCTGAGATATGAAACGAACAAACTCTTCAGTTTTATAACAAAAGTTTAGTTTTATTCATACAATATTTTATGAGCTTGTCTAAACATTATCAATCACATTGCCAAGACATTGACACACGCAAAATCTATTGCTACAAACACAACACCAAATCCTTGCAACCGTGTTGTATATCAGAAAATGCAGGAGAAAATCTTACTAAGTGGTAACACCACAGAATCAACAAGTTAATATTTATATTATTAGAAAGGAAGAAGAAAGAAAGAAAAAGTATTTACTGGAAGGACATCACAAACACCTACATACACAAGATTACACATAGATTAGTAATTCGTGGTCAACTGTAATTGGCTAATTAAGTTATTTCCTCTTGTAATTATTTTCAGTTATATGCTGTTGTTGTCCCAATAAATAAATAATAAAAAAGAATGGACACTAAACACAAAAAAGCAAAAAAATTAAGTTATGTATTGTATGGAAACGAAGCTACAACAACAACATTGTTTGCATATCCTCGTGAGTCATCATGGTCGTAGCGAGCAATATTATCATTTTTTTTTCAAGATGTTACATACAATAATATCTCTTGTAAAATTGATAAGTCCATTTAAAAACACATTTTTTAACAAATACTTATTTATTATTCTGATACTTCTTACCTCTTCGTGTGTAAATATGCCGAGCGCATGATTCTGTTCCTTGGTCCGTTTAAAGTCTGTCCGCTCACAACGGGTGTCTTTTCTGGGAGCGTGCGGATTCTCGATAAAGCAGTTACCTGCAGACAGGAGAAGTAAGGTTCTAAAGTAAGTCGATCATAATTAATGTCCTTTTGTTGATATCAAGTGAGTTAAAATAATTATAACGATGTAATAAGAAACCAAAAATTTGCGCACGGACGGAACTTGAACCAGCAACTTCTCGGCTAACCGTGCCGAACGCTCTACCAATGAGCTACCGTGCTGTCTGTCCGACCTTGCGAAATTTGAGGCTTCTTATGGATACGTCATTTTGCGTGACGTCTACGCCATCTACCCGTTTTTGCAACAGTGGGCCAAGTATATTACAAGTTGAAGTTATTTTACAATTTTCAAGTTGAAGTTATTCTTTACAGAATAAATTCAACTTGAAAATTGATGACAAGCAAAATGACGGACGATGTAATGATGTCGCAAGGTCGACACCACAGTACCGCAATTGGTAGAGCGTTCGGCCCGGTTAGCCGAGAAGTTGCTGAATTATTGGTTTCTTATTTATGATTATAAAATATGACACTGTGAGTGTTAAAATCATTCTAAACCATGAGTTAAAATAGCAAATTTGACACAAAAATTGGTAACATAAGAATTCTGATGCATTGTAAGCAATCTATGTAATTTTTTTTTCTAAAATCTTCCAAGTAAAGAATGCTACACTTCAGGGTTCGAAATGATAATTATCAATGAATATTATCGTGATAATAACATACGGATAATTATCAATTGATAATAACAAATGCCGGCCAAGTTCGAGTCGGACTCGCGCACTGAGGGTTCCGTGCCAACTGTAACTGAATAAGGGAATCCACTTACTTCCACTTAGCTAAAATATCACAATATTTTTTTGACAGCAAAACTATGTTTTACATAGTGTTTGTTTGTAAGAACAAAGTTATATTTGCGGTTGTTGGAAATGTGCTATATCTCAAAAACTACTAGCTGGATTCCATCCAAACCAATTTTCGTTGAAAGTATTTAAGATCTTTTTTTTTCTTCAAAATTTAAAAAATGGTTAAGTAGTTAGAGGGGGGAGGGGGGGGGGACGAGAAGTCATAGGGAGGTGATATTTTGTTAATTCAATCAAGTTTATTTCAATATAGGGTACAGTGTTAATTTTATTAAAATCGCTCCAGCAGTTTTTGAGATATGGGTAAATAACTAAAAATCCTTCACATGCACCGACTACGAATGAGTTTGTTTCTCCTACGTGGCCGGCAGATGCGTTATTTAATGCTTTTTAGTCAGTTTTTTTAAGGCGGTATTTTTTCTAAATTATTTTTATTCATTAACTCAATTTCTCACCGCTTATATCCTCCAACTCCAACGTCCACTTCTTATCCATATTCCTAAGCTCCGTGAGCCGGTTTACAAAATGGTCAATCTGCTCCGCTGCTTCCGGATGCTGTTCTCTCCGAGAGGCCTGATCTTGGGTGAGCCCTGAGATGGCCCGTGAGATTATGCCTTCTACTGTTGTTACTTCTGTGGAATAAAATGATTTGTTTTTTTAAATGAGATATTACAATACTAGCAGATCCCCGAACTGACTTGTGTAAATGTTGCAGCCATCTGGTTAAATCAGCCAGGAAATTGAATGCATAGGCAATGTATTAAACGCCGGCATACAATTAAATGGCTAGGCCGATGATTAATTCCCACACATCGCCATCTAGTCCCAAAGTAAGCTACTCAAAGCTTGTGTTATGGGTGCCAGACAACGTATATAATACTTAAATACTTTTTGTTTGTAAATACATACATGATGTACATAGAAAACACCCAGACCAATACAAACAGACATGTTCATGCATACAAATGTTTGTATTGTGTGGGGATCGAACCCGCACAGGCTGCGTAGTAGGCGATTTCTCGACCACTACAGCAGACGGGTCGTCAATTAATTGGAATAAGAATCCTCAACGGATTATTGAAATAGCCTTTTGAAGATCACTGCCTTGATCAACCAAATAGTTAAAAAATTTAGTTCAGTTTTTTACCACCTCAGTGACACGTAAACAAAATGGTGTCAATGCCTCAAATCTTAAAAGAAGCACGATTTTTTTTCATTATTGTTTGCAATTTTGAGTGAATTTAGGCTATAATAACAGTAAATTGTCATTTTTTTTATATGAAATTTCTAATTTAGTTTTAAAATTCGAAATGAACAAAATTTAAAAGTTTGGTTCATCTGGAATTAAAGTCCATACCTCGAGAAGAAACTTTAATTGTATATTTATTGAAGTAATCTGAAAAAAGATAATTTACAAAATCTGTTATGTCTATAGCAAATGAAGTACTTGATGCGCAGCCGCGGCGATGCCAGCGCCAGGCATAACCGGAAACAACAAATAACAACTGCGTTGTGACAAAAAATATATATATAAAATAATAAATTTCCAAATTAATAAATACGGTCAACAATGCTAAGGTTAGATTTAATTATTAAGTACTATTCTTTCTAGGTGATTACTTGCTATGTTGTGTAAAAAATACTACTAAAATTCTGAACTCAAAATAACCATAACATAAAGAAAATTCCTTACTTAGAAACCAGACAATTGGTGTGTTCTCAGACACATAAACAAACAAATAATAAGCACCACAATTACCTCCTTTCTGACTCTGTGCAGGTATCTCAAAGTCCAGCTCTGGTATCCTGACACTTGTGTAGTCACTCTTCACCACTTGACGGTTCAGGTCAGTTGGACTGTCCACGTGCAGTTTCCATCTGTAAAGAAAAGTAATAAGATACTTAATAAACAAAACTTGTTTTAACTTTAAATCTCCAAAAGGCATAGGTTTAGGATAGACAAGGTGTGTGCTATTACAACGCAATTTATGATGGAGGACATTTCTTGAATACATACCTAATATGTAGGGATTGAAATTATGAAGATAATTATGCTCAATGATAAATATTAAGATAATTGCCAACAGTATAAGAAATTATGAGTCAAGTTTTTTTATTGGAAACATTTATGTTTCTGGTGCTGGTTGATGTCAAGTTTTCCATTTGTAGTCACATCAAGCGTTGTGGAAAATATAAAGTTATTTTGCTGCAATAACTAGTGATAGTTATGAAACTATCTTGAATAACACCTACCACTAAAGATGTGTGCAGAAAAAATAAAATTCAAATTCAAATACTTTTTCTTAAGATCTTGTGTTAATAAATAAATAAATTTGATTTGATTTGAAACTTCATTTCACATTCGCATGTTCTTTTTTAAAAAATTAATCAATTGAATATGTACAGGACCAACGCGTTAACATGCTTAACGAGGCATGGGGATGTCATTCACCACTCCCACTGATCTCTCAAATCTAAAAATGAGTGTGAAGGAACAGACAGTGCTCTAGTGCAATGCGCACATACTTGAGCACTGTAAAAAATGTGCTGCACTGATGGCCAATCTCAGTAGATCTCATTGACCACTGCAGTTGGATCACCTTCAGGGCTTTGTTGCGACTTCTGCAGCACATCTAATATGTTTTTAGTTGCTGCCATAGATGCCTTTCTTGCAAGTGTGCGCAAGAAGACGCCGTCCATACTGCGCAGTATAATGGAGAGCAACAAGATCCTGAAGATGATTGAAAGTAGGATGGATGCAATCTTATTCCGAGCTGCTTGTTTTTTGGGCCACTCGGGATGACTCACAAACAGATGACTTTACGAGCCTGTGTATATACTAAACATACATAATAAGTGTCATTTTTAGTTTACTAACCCATTTGGATAAGTACTTGTACTAATTTTATTATTTTATTTAAGATACTAACCTAACCCCAAACTCAGCATACGCTCCTCCGGGTTGTATCTCATTGTTCGCATAGCCACATTCTTCACAGGAGAATGACATGATGACCACATTTTTGTAATACGGTATCCTCGTCAGCAACAAGCGAGTTATACCCTGCAATTTGATAAGATTTTGCATAATAAACTATGTGTAAGTTGGGTAGGTACTGATTTCGAAGCTTGCTTTTTCGTATATTCAAATGCCTATTCACTTTCGGAATCACTTATTGTTTTGCTCGTGTGTAAGAGCAAGTTTTGAATTACAACGACTTATATTCGACAGGAAAGCAGGTATACTTTAAAATCAATAGAAAAACAAATACCAATTTTAAATAACCAAAAAAAAGAAGTTTCTAGAATCAACGAAGAACTGGAAGAAACTACCGCTCAAATATTGTAAAAGTACCAGCAAAACTGCAAAAAAACAACATTTCAAATGAAAACATTATTTAAATTCCAGAACAATCCAGAAAGATACTTACACTGGAATGGCAATTCATGCACAAAGACTCAATTTCTGTGACCTCCGACTCCGGATCTTCTCCCGTCTGCTCTCTGAAGACAGGTTTCTGTTCTACAGAACACATTTTAGTATTTTTAAAATGAAATGAAATATAAATTTCTCGCCGCAACACAATAACAAGAACAAGCACGTTTTCTTTTTCTTTTCTTTTTTTTTTCTTTAAGTACCCTAAAGAATAAAAAGCAAACGTCAGAAGCGGTCCGAAATAGTTACAAAATCAAATAACTACAATCAAAATACTGAAAAAAAATATTTTTGAAATAGGATTGAATTCGTTGAATAAAGAACTAATATTTTAAGTTTATTTTTATGCCTATTTTAAATTGTACAGCTATTTCTAGTTGCTCAAAGTTTTATTATTTCTAATCATTCTGGTCGAGTCGGACAGGATTTGGTGAAGTTATTTATGCGCGAAAATTCAAATAAATGTTTTTTTTTACATTACCACTCTTACTCTGCCATCAAACTAAGTACTAACTAACTAACTACGATCTTAAATTAATTAAGTATTGAACAGAATAATGAAGATTGTTCCTTTAATCTACTTCAATAACGCCAAATAAGGATAGTTACTCTAGTAAGAGTTATGCTTGCTTGTAAAGTAAGTATAAAATAAGAATATTGCATGTAATCCAATTAAGTACGTGTAACTTAAGAATAATTTAGATAGACCAGCAGTTTTAGAGATATTAAGTACCTATATAAATTGAATCGTCGAAATACTACAAGAATCTCAAGGTCCCAATTGATACCTAAAGTGGGACACGCGATGATGTCACTAGAAAAAAATAAACACAGCCTTGGATGAGCCGGAAAAATCAAGTGACGTCACTTTATATTTTAGTCTCATCGACGATTCGGTACAATGCGACTGTTGTTAATGTCACATAATTCATGCAATGGTTGCGTTCTCAATGTGGTATTTTGAAATTGGTCGCGTTGTATTGTCAATCCCGCGCCTACTTTGTGTGTAGCGTATTTTTCGGCTTCGCCTAGTTCACAAAAATCTTGCGATGAAGCGAGGTGTTCACTGTTACGGATTAATTACTTTGAATTAATTTAGAAGTGTATTAGTTGAAGTGAATTCCATTTGGAATTGATATTTTTTGGAAATGTAAGTAACATACCGTAGATTTGAATATTATTTTAGTATAAATATGTATACCTAAACCTAAAAGTGAGATGCCTAGCCTAGTGCCCCTTTTTTGCCGAGCTCCCTTTCATAAGCTGTATCCTAAATAGTTAATATTTTTATTTTTATGATTTGGGTCGGAAAGGGATTGATCGATTTTGATAAAAAACGCCTCGATCGTTGCACTGTTGTGATTGATTTTTTCTTTGTCCGCATAGAACATTAGATGAATTTATCTGTAGGTACTATACTAATATTATAAAGTAGAGTTTGTATGTTTGAACGGGCTAATGTCAGAAACTACTGAATCGATTTGGAAAATTATTTTTGTGTTAGATAGCGTGTTTATTGACAAGGCTCTATCTAGAGTAATAAAAATAAAACATCACGCTGCGACCACAGATTCTTCAGATTCTCTTAACGTGCGAACGCAGCGGGGGATCGCTAGTCGTAGTCATAAATATGTACCTTCACATCTGGTAGCTCTATAATCTTATCATCATTTGATACTTTACGTAGAAAAAAATAAAAAGTGGACTTTTTAAAAACATCATTATTTATTTTCTTATCTATGTACCGGTTAGATCATTTTTTTTTTATGACACTTAGACGAAGTTCAAGGCCTAATATTGAAATCATTCTTATAAATGGATAGTAGGTACGCGGTGATGTCACCGCCTCGCGTAAGTTTGTTTACATACTATTATTTATTTCGAGGTTATATTTAATCGAATCGAGACCGGTCTCGTGTCGTGAACGATAAACTCTTTAAGGCCGACTTGCACCATCTATTTAACGTAGAATCTATATTTTGTGTAACGCAGTGTTTTTCAACCTTTTTTGATCTCGTGGCCTCTTTTCAAGTTGACAAATACTGGGGACTCCCTAATGTGTCATAGGGGCAGGGGGCAGGGGTCACGCTATGCAAGCGTTTATTTTTGGTTTGCCTTGTTGCCAAGGTACGAAATTTAAGAGTTTAGGTTGTTTTATCGTGTACCAGAGCAACGAGGAACTTGGTTATAATGCTTATCTAAGCTCCAAAACTATTTTTATTTATTTATTTATTTTATTTATAAGGATAACCAGGGTTTACAAGTGAACAATAGGCTACACATTATACAACATTTAAACCACTTATTGGTAATCACAAATAGCAATAACTTAATGAAAACGAACGCACAAATCGAACACAATCCAAGGTACACTAAAACAAAATAGTAATATTATGCCTTATTAAAGGAATAACAATTTTAAGTAGCTTAAGTAGTAAAAAATAATAAGAAAAACTAATTACAATGCCATAATTATGCAATTGCTAAGCGCTAATCGATGAAAAAACGTTCACTTAACAGCCGCCTTACCGCTGCAACACTGGTATTAAATATATCAATGCCGGTATCTTTGACAACTTTATTTAAATCGCTGCAAGCGCGCCAAATGTAACTATTTCGCCTGTAATTTGAATGCACTGTTGGTACATGAAGCGGATCACTATGTCGAAGAACTCTTTTAGGGGCATGAAAATTTAATTTAGATAAAAGTTCGGAACAATCTATGTCAGCTGAAATAATCTTGAGTAGATATATTATATCCGCAATATCACGTCTCGTGGCCAATGGAAGCATGTGGTGTTTCTTGCACAGATCGCTATCTATTATATAATAATATATTTTAACACATTTGCTCAAAACGACGTTTTTATTCCACCGATTTTTGGCTCATAATCCTAGATATTAAACACGCGTGCTTTTTGCCAATATTATTGCACTAGTTCCTTTAGTTTATTAACCCGACCAATTTACATTTGTACCTTAGTACCAAGTCAGAAGTAAGAAGAAGAAGAAGCGACATAATTTAGTCGTATTATAACTTTTATTCTAGCAACAAACAGTATTTATTTCAATAAATGGTAAATCCAGCTTTATTACTAAAAAATAGCTCAAATTCATTTAAAATTTCCTTCCTTTTCATTTATAATCTTGGATGTAGGCCGATTTAGTTCGCGCCTTAGCACATTTTGAGTTTGCATCCTCGTCTCCCGTCGCAGCGTGATGTGTCATTAGAAAATAATAAGTACCTCGCCTTTACTCTTCCCATATGGGGAGAGTAAACCCTCTCGCCTTTACTCTCCCCATATGGGGTTCATTTATCACATTCGCAGCAGTCGTAGCGTCTTACTGTCCCCATATCGGGTTCTCTGTACTGTTAGCGTCACGTTTTACTCTCCCCATATGGGGATCGGTTGAGTAGTCAATTTTAAATGGATGATTTAGCTATGTGGTGCGGACAATTGAATACTGGGAAGTCTTTAACATTTAGACGGTAAAATGAGCAATCCATAGATACCAAAAAGTTGGGTGTTCCGACTAGTTTTTAGAAGGTGGGTCTTGTGAATAGACCCCATGTACTAAAATGTAGTTATTACGATTTTTATTTATCCTGTATTTATAAAATTTGTTCTATGGTGATAAGTAATCTTATTTATATGAAAAATATTATGTTTCAGCTTTGTTTCGAGGTATTTGAAGGTATAATTGAAAATTCATAACGTAAACATTTATTATAAATACGATGAGTCATGTTTTTTCCCGCGCTACCTTCTTTATCGCCTCAGTATTAATAAAAATATTTCAGTAACGTAATATTTAGTAAAACAGTGTGATAGCTAATACAATAAACAACAAATCCCCGTTTACAAAATGATGATAGCTCATTCCTACCGCGAGATATTTATATTTTTGTAAATTGCGCGGCCCGCCCGATGGCGGGCGCTTGGTACCAGACAGAGTCGAGGCCACGCGCGCGTTTGTCTTATGACAGTTGCGCGCAGTTCTCGCAGTTCTCGAAGCGGATTGACAGGTTCTCACCGGGAGATAAGAATATCAATAATGCTGTTTTTAGACAGTCCACTTTTTTATTTTTTCTACGTAATGTTTCAAATGATGAGAAAATTAAAGAGTTGCCAGATGTGAAGGTATTTATTCGACTAGCGGTCCCCCGCGACTCCGTCGTTTAGATTTTACTCCCTCCTGTCGCAGCGTGCTATTTTATTGTCGTAAGCCGTCATTAAAATCGTCGTGAAATATTTGTACGTTCCCCCAGTGGCGGTCGCGACCCTCAGGTTGAGAAACACTGATCTAACGTTACTATAACTAATGTCAAATAGCTGTCAATACTGAAAAATGAATAAAGTGATATAATAGTGGTCTGACCCAGCTAATGTATTACATTTTCTGAAAATTACGGCTCAATTACTTGTAACTTAAGACGGTTCTTTATTACGAAACTGAAATTTAAATTTTCATTATTGATTAAGCCGCTAACTGTACCGTTACCACGAGTTTACAACGGGTTGGTATTACTTGCTAGCGACGACGTAAAAAAGTCTAGGGAAATTTGCACAGCGCCTCTAGCGGTCACTGACAGCACTAAAAATTTCCATACAAAAAGTGACGTCGTCGCTAGCGAGTAAAACCATCGTCGCCAGCTAGTAAACTCATGGTAACGGTACTGAACTATTTTTATTTATGGTCAATGGTCATCCTTTAGTTGAGCAGAACTTCGAGAGTGCCCTTCAGTGCATTTTAGAGCTTCTGAGATTAAAATTTATTAGATTTAACTTCTTTGGACGTCGTGAATGTTTTAACTATCACATTAAAATAAATACAAGCTGAGCAAATGTTTGTATTGCAGTGCAAAGAACTAGAGTTTTTGTTATTGCACATATTTTTGCCTCAAGGTCTGTTGTCATTTAACATTTACAGAGTGATTACGGCATTTCATACTACTGTATTACTTATACAAGATATCAAAGGAAGCGTAGATTTTAACGATAAGCTAACAGTTAGCAACCGCCAAAAATAATCTTAAAAACTATGATTATTATGATATATATAAAAAAGCGGTTGTCTAAATAAAAAAAAATACTATATTTTTTTACTTCTACTTTATCTTTAATACATCTGAAAAATCAATTATTTTTAAGCTTCATTGAAAATTTCTTTTCAAGCAATAAATACATGTCTCACCAATTTGTCTCAGCGTAGTCTACGCGAATTTTTAAATATTTTTATTAAGTTTTATTAATGATATAGTTACTTTAAATAAATTAATAGGTTATTGGATGCACCAGAAAATCGGACATGAACGTATTTACGCGAAAAGTAAAAAAAAAACATTTCTTGTGCTTCAATGAGACTACCGTCATTAGACTAAAATCATGGATAGAAGAGGCTTGACATTGAATCATTTTAACCTTCACGTAATTCATGCTTACCCATATTTTGGTATCATTTAGTAAGCGGGTTTAAAAATGGTTTGAAGAATTAGGATTTCTTTCATAGAACCAAAGATGATAGTTTTAGGAAGTGAAAACTACTTTGTTACTAAGACATGTATCAATGTTATTGCAACACTTCTAATTTGCATTCTCACGAAATAGCGAATAGCTAATGCTAATGTGAGGCCGCGAAATTGTCCTTTTGTAGTTCTCAAGGTCGATTACCGCATCGATAGATATAACTTTTACGTATGTTAAGGTGAACGCACATTTACCCGAGCCGAACGCGCCGAACGAAACGAATTTTAGAATTCTTTATATGAAATCTAATGTCACCTCACACACTAATCCGCGTCGAATCTTCCGAATCTGGAAGAACCCCAGAAATCCTAGACGAATTCGGATGACGTGATCAGATTCGGCGCGGCTAATGCGGTCGACTCGGACGACTCGCCGTATTCAATTTTGTTAGTTATTTAAAAATCTAATATAATTCAGACTGGATTTGGTTCATAATGTAATTTTTCCTTTGAAAAATTTTCGTATTTTTTTTAGCGGATTCACCGTAATTTTGTCTAAAAACACGGTATTTTGACCCTTGAAACACGGTATTTCTTTACATATGGAGACTGCCAACGCCATCTGCCGTCCTGTAAGGGCAACTACGATAGATGTCGCCACTTAAACAATGATGGGAGTGGACATTAGAACTTCAATTCCTTGTCATCTATTGTCAAGTAAAGGCCGACTTCCACAAGTCAAGTCAACTTAGTTCCGGATTTATCATATTTTTTGTCCCTAACAATTTCTTTGACGTAGAGTCGTAGACAATAACAAATTTATAATTTAATCCAATACCGTTACCATGAGATTACTTGATGTCGACGACGGTTTTACTCGCTAGCGACGACGTAACTTTTTGTATGGAAAATTTTAGTTCCGTCAGTGACGGCTAGAGGCGCTGTGCAATTTTCCCTAGGCTTTTTTTACGTCGTCACTACCGAGTAAAACCGTCGTAAACTCATGGTAACAGTACTGAATTAGGCTAATTGACTTGCGCAAGTGGGCCTAAGGCCGGGTTTATTTATAAATGAATTAAAGCAAAGTAAGTCAGATTCTTTACAGACAGTGATTTCAAGTTTTCAACCATGATTTAATCCAGAACTAACTAAACTAATTCTGATGCAAACGCACTTAGATAATGTTGATGGCCGAGTACTAGAAAAAAAAAACATTTTTTTTTCTTCCAGAACCATGGGCAAAGACGACAAAGAAGACTCCGGCTTCGGATTCAAAGATAAGGCAAAGGCGGAAGAGACCCTAAGGCTATTGGAAGAACACCCTCTTAATTACAGGAGACTCACCGTTAGGGGACTGCTGGGCAGGGCGAAACGAGTTCTGTCAAGTAAGTGTTATGCGAAGATCTAATGGAATCTGAGCTAGTTTTCATTGCAAGGCCATCCAGCTACTTTCAAGAAGAGCTGGTTGAAAGAATATTTTTATCCCTATAGAATAAAGGTCAACTCAACATTTTTTATTATTTTGTATTTAAAGCTAAGCAGATATTTGACCTCGATCGCACCTGATGTCAGGTGTAGATGACGTCTAGGGTGGTGCATTTCTGCTTAGTAGAAACCTATTCACTCTTGCTTTAAAGGTGTTTAGGTCATATTCCTGAGGGAAGACTTCAGCAGGCAGCGAGTTCTACTTCCTAGCTGCACGCATTAGAAATAAGGATTTAGCAAAGCGCTTTGTACGAGTAGGTGGAATGTCAATAACATAGGAATGGTACGCTAGCCTACGTCTGGTCACGTAAACCTATCAGTATTTAGATCCGCTCCGTCCAAAAAGCAAGGAAACTCAAAAATAAGAAACTGAAGATCAGAAAAAGATATTATTTGAGGGCACGCAACATATTGCTATATTATGTTGTAATTGAAATAGCTATTTCAGTCACATGAAGAATTTCTGATAGAGATTTCCATATGAAAATCGATCACTCACTTTAAAACTCGATGTAAAGAAGTTAAAAAAGCATCATCCCTTAGATAATAATGATGGTCTTTTCTTTTTTCAAGTGACAAAGGCGGAAGACAAAATTAAAAACATAAAAGAAGCAATGCAAGTATTTGAAAACTGGCTAGAAGAGTTAGACAAGAACAAAGAACAGAAGACTGAAAAGAAGCCTGAGAAGAAAGAAAGCAAGAAGGAGAAAGAAGATAAAAAAGATGATGATAATGAGGTGAGTTTATTAACATGGCACATTTGAGGGTAGCCTACGCTAAATGCACAGTGGAATGTACTTAATTTTATGCAGTAAAATAAGTTTTAAATTCATATGGACATAAAAATTTTGACACTAATAATAGAAAAAAAAACAGTTTTTGTAGAAAATTCGATTGGTCTACTTTTTTCGTCTACCGAAGTATTTTATCAGGAAAGATCTGCTAACAACTACTCGTCCGGTTGTTTGGTTCGATCTAAATCTTACATATCGCGGTTCAGGAATGTATGTAGATTCAGTGTTGTACGGGGTAAGGCTAACAGCGCCGTCTAGCCGTATAGAGCCGAATTATGTCGTTGTGTGCACCGCCACAATATTATGACTAATAGACCTGCATTTTCACAAGTCTTAATTCGTTTTCACAGGAATCAAGTTCAGCCTCCGATGTGGAAATGGAAGAAAAGCCCAAGAAAGCTGAGCTGCCCCCAGACACAGTTCCAGGTTTAGGCTTCAAAGACAAGGAAACCGCAGATGGGACTCTGAAGGAGCTGGAAGGACGGGATCCTGACTATCAAAAGCTGGCTGTGAAGGGGCTCATTGGGAGGGCGAAGAGGGTGCTTACATGTGAGTTAAGACATTTGTTTTCGCAGGGAATGCGTTACGTATGATTCCCACTCCGGGGAGGTGGAGAGTTATATGGGACTCCTGTCGTGGGTATACCTACTAAGCCCTGCGGCGTCCCTTCATCGCCCGAGTGGCGTTGTCATGGGAGATCTGCAAAGCCTTCGGCTTTCCACAACATCGCCCCCGACTGCCCAACTTACACGGTGAGTACTACATTCCCCCTCCCTATCGGGAGGCTAATGGGAACGACAGAAAGTGCTGAGTTATTCCCATTCGGTAACGGTGGAGCCGCTAGTAATGTGGGTGGTTGCACCCCTGTACCTGCCACCCACACGTGGGTGGACTTGATTCCACCAGGTGGGGGAGAGCTGACACATTTAGCTCTATGACACATTTAGCTCATATAATTATGAGGGTGTATGGAATGTCATGGCCATGGCTGCACGCGGCTCGGTCCATACACTCCCATAGTTCCCATACTTCCAACATAGCCGCGTGGCTCCTATGGGCATGCGGCGAGCCGCTTATGCGGGTTGTATGTTCGGTTTGTCTTTCTTTAAAAAGGCAAAGTAAACGCTTTTTATCGGAGGTTGCTTGTTAAGTACATGGTTAGATCCGATCTAAATCAAAAATCTTGCGATCTAGATTTTGTTTGCGATGATACTTTGACTTACAGCGTCATCTAGCCATTGGGTGCCAATCTATGTTGCTGCATTATTGACAGGTAACAGCAGCAGATGTCGTCACCACTTTTAAATGCTCTCGAAATATATTTACTAAAGCGCTATCACACTTAGGCAGCGCGATGATTGCACTGATAATTTCATACATAAATGGCAACAGCGCCGCTGTTTTTTATGTATGTGCATTCGCTGCAGCCGCGCTGCTGTTACTCTAATGTGAAGGCGCACTTAGTCGTGTGAAAATTAATCAGTCTAATAATGTACTGTGCTCTCCCCAGGCACTAGAGACGAGACAAAGCTGTCCAACATCAAGGAAGCAATTGCGACCTTCGAGAAATTTCTGGATGATTTCGACACACTCCACTTGAGCAAACAGAATAACCCGTATTTAAGTTTGGGTATCGTGAAAACAGCCGAGAAGAGAGCTGAACACGTTACGGAACAACAGGTATGACCCCATTCACTTCACTTGTTCTTCAATTTATGACAATGAATTACTTACTTGATTGTTTGCTTGAACACGCTAATCTCAGGAACTACCGAACCGATTTGAAAAAAAAAATGAAAAGCATATCGAGGATTGCTTAAGGTTATAAAACTTCACGCTGACGCTGACAGGCGAAGGGTTGTTGTGAAATAAAGATTTGTCATAAAATCTCAAAATATTAATAAAAACAGAAGTGGCAATAGATAAAAAAACTCGCTCAAATCTGATCGCCGCACAACTACCTGCAATTGCTTACGAATAAATAATTAAATCTCAAGTACAGCAATTTGCAATAAGTGTAAGAAATTTTTGTAAAAATTTGGTACTAAAATGCAGTAACTAATAAAAGGTTCAGCTAAAATGCTTCTATACCGTTAATAGCCGAATGTTATTGGCATGAGCCCAGATAGCTCATGATGTATTAGATCAATTCCCTACCTCAGACAGTCAGATTCTTTCAAGTGCACATCTTCACTTACCACTTGTATGAATTGTGACCAAATAAAGTCCCAGTTTAAAAAGCGCAATTTATAATTTTTAAATAGTAAAGTTAATAGATTTCAAAATATTTAAAATAACGGTCAACATTTCCCAATTCCAGCGCTCATTCATCACAGCGTACGCGTCAGTGAACGGCGAATACAAACGCCTGCGCACCGTACCCGAGAAAGAAGGCGGGAAGACCTGGGACATCGTGAGAAATGCCGCGCTCAAGGAGTTGAAGGAAAAGGTATGGAATTAATTAATCTTCACAAACAATTCATAACTTAATCTAGAATAAATATTTTCGCACACAATAACTGAAACTGAACTGACAAATATTAACATTGGCATGCCATGATGTTTTGAACACTTGTGGCGACATCTATGGTTCTACATCATAACTTAAAAGATAACAACATCCAAATATAGATGGCATTGTATCATATGCATCCCTTCTATGATACGCTTTACTTGTACGCGTAATTATCAGCAAATATTTCTTGCTGGGATGAGATGCTATTCAATAAATTAGTTTTGTATGATTTTTATTTAATACTAGCGGTCCCCCGCGACTTCGTCCGCGCGTTTTGAGTTTGCTCCCTCCCCGCCCGTCGCAGCGTGATGTTTTATATCCTTAAGCCTGTCTCAATAAATAAGCTATCCAACACAGAAATATTTTTTCAAATCGGTCCAGCAGTTCCTGAGATAAGCGCGTTCAAACAAACAAACTCTTCAGCTTTATAATATATTAGCGCAAGCGCACGTTGTACTTAAGCTGCGAACATTATTTTGGTGCGGAGTTATGTTAAAACTGTGATAGCTCCTAAGATATTTGTTGAAATCAAATGATATAAAGGGCAACTTTGTTCTAAATGAAATGCTCGTGATAATGAATGTATTTATTTTGATAAGAATAAATACCTGTGTGTATAATACACCTCTAAAAATGATGCATTATTTTTTTACAAATTTATTAACATAAAAAAGGTTGTAGTAAGTCAACCATAAAAGATAGACTTATGCTGTCGCGGACTTTATTATAGAACTCTTAATGTTGAACAATCTTGTCATACATGATTTTTGTGTGACTTTAGCGGTTTCCGCAGCGTACGCAGCGGAAGCTCTCAAAAGGAATATCTTTCTCCCGTTTTCGCAACATTTTTCATTGCTGCTGTGGTCTTGTGAGTCGTATCCTTATGTTATATAGCTTAAGCCTTCCTCGATAAATGGACTATCCAACGTAAAAATAATTTTTCAAATCGGGCCAGTAGTTTCTGAGATTAGCGCGTTCAAACAAACAAACAAACAAACAATCTCTTCAGCTTTATAATATTAGTATAGATCTCGTTTCACGTTCGTCATTTAATTCCCCCCCAAAAAAGTGCATCAACCTAGTAAATGAATGTAACACTTTTAGTCAAGCAAGACTAACAAATGGTTTTTTTTTTTGTTTTTTGAAAAAGTAATTTCCGACAGTATTTATTATTTAGCCCACGATTTGAAAAAATGACGCCTAGTAACTTTGGACAGTTAAAAAACTTATGGCGGCATCTACCGCCCACGTTTGCATTTAAAAGACAATAAGCCTTCACTAGATGGCGCTGCTAGTCACTAACTCCTCGTACCATACGGTTTGAGCGATCTAAGACCGGAAAGCGTAATAAAATGTTGTTTTTCCATTTCAGCACACTGAGGCCAAACTCTTCAACGACAAAGATGAACCGACAGCAGAGCACATAGAAATGCTCCTTTGGGCATATTCCCCAGAACCTGCTAAAGTGAAGAAATACGTACCAGAAACTAAAGAGGAGAAAGAGAAAGAAGATACCAAGAAGGAAGACAGAAAGAGACGGAGCAGCGGGAAGGACGAAGAAACAGCAAGCAAGAAGAAGAAAGATTGATCTGTAAAAAGCATTTAATGTTGTATTGAATTTATTAAATATATATATTTTGGGTAGCAGCTTTTTATTTCGTAAAAATGAGTTAAGTATATCCATTTTTTATGACTAAAAAGTGTATAAATAGCAATGATTGTGCAATCTTTCATATAGGTTACAAATAATAGCGAGTTTTTGATTAAGTTTTATTAGGTAACAAATCTTAACAAGTGTTTCATTAAATGTAATCCAAAAGTTATCTTGAGAGCCTTGCGTGCGTTGCTTAGAAATTTGTCGTTCTTTTAAAAATTACAAGTTTTGTTTCACAAAATAGACTTCACGGTTGATTTCATAACTTTGAGTCATTGTAACTAAATATCTAGTCCTTTTTTTGTCTTAGAGACCAGGCTAGCTAAGATCTTAGTACCATGCTGCCTTGTACCATTGACCATTGGTTTATTTATTTCTTCAGACAATGTAGGGAAAATGAAGTTTCCAGTTTTTTATATATATTATCGTCAGTTTCTTTTTGCTTGTCGAATATTGTGAACAATCTTGACAATCCTTGTAAGGAAGTAATTCATTTTATAATAAGATAAACATGAAACTCATCGAATGCATAGTGCAAAATTGTAATTCATCCTTTAGTACTGAGGTTTTTAAATCAAATAGAACATGAATTTTATGAACTGATATTATTTAATAGTACATTATGATACAAGTGTGCTAAGTTGACCATTATATACAAGGCGATATTGTGTGTGCACGAGCGAAAGCGAGTGCGCCAAAAGAAAACCGCTTATATTATGGACATTATGGTCACAGGCACACGTGTTTCATACGACGTTTTTCAACACACTTGAGAGGAAGAAACGATACTCCAATGATTTACGAAAAATGCGCGCCATTTTTCGTTTGTGTTTTTTTTTCTTGTCGCGATACCGATGCGCGCGAAAGACTGGGGCGCGAAGTAAATCGGCCAAAAGCCAGGGTTAAAAATGTAATAATTCGTGTTTAAAACACAAATTACAGAAAATGTTTAATGAATTTGAGTTATTTTTTAGTAATAAAGCTGGATTAACCATTAATTGAAATAAATATGCACATACTGTTATTTTTCGCATAAATACTGTTTGTATTAAAGGTTATAACCCGACTAAATTATATCGGTTCTTTTTTCTACTTACTATTTGATACTATAGTACAAATGTAAATTGGTCGGGTTAATAAACTAAAGGCACTAGTGCAATAATATACTGAAAAAACACGCGTTTTATATCCAAATTATGAGCCAAAAATCGGTAGAATAAAGACGTCGTTTTGAGCTAGTGTGTTGAAAAAGTTATAAAAAGATTGTCTCGAATCGAATAGCAAAGAAAAACGGACTATAGTCATTTTCAAGGTAAGCAATAAATATCTAGTGCAGGCAAAGGGTAGGTATTTTAAAGTGGCAGATCAGTTACAAATAGCTCTAAGTATAATGATAAGAATAAATAGGTAGGGATCAAAATAAAAGTGAATTGATGTATTATAATATAATTGGTTTTGCGTAAGGAACAGTAAGGAACCATTCTATTATTCATTATTTTACATTGTGCACGTGTAAGAACCAACCTTACGAATGATCCTCCTGCCATCGATTTGACACAATTTGATTTTGACATTACGTTGTAAACACTGGGTACAATGAACTCTTCGTATTTCTCACTAAATATAAATAAAATAACACAAACCATCACTGAAATACTTATTACAGAGTGCTCTTAGTGTTTCTGAGACAATTAGTGGACTTGTGCTTTTTGTACTAGCAAAGATATCTAAGTTTATATTATGTGGGCGTGTTCAAGCGGTTTCTATAGACTGTGCTAGCTAAATACGTGAATGATTTCAAAAAACTGTGTGAAAAGTGTTTAAACTTCTTAATTACGGTTAAGAACAGTGTATCTGAAAGTGTAGTGACTGTGTATGGTTAATTAGTACTAGTTTTCAAACTAATGAAGTGGAGAGTAAGTTACCTCCCAAGTAGCACAGAACTGCTGTATATTAGCTGAACTACTGTCCACAATATAATCCTCAGCTGTACAAGCTTTCTGAATAAGAGAGTTATAGGCGCTGTAAGTGCTTATTTAACTCTAATTTGGGCACAAATTAATCAGCTATTAGCTGAACAACTGTCACTTTAGCATTATAACAACATTATTTGAGCATTATTACAGGTAACTGTCACCCTAAGAGCTGAACATTGACTGAATAATAGAGTAAAATGTTACCATTTAAACAGCACACTGGCCGATTATAGAGTTTTTAGTAGCCAAGCGTTAACAAAGTACACTCTAGCAGGACCTTTTAACGCTTCTACGAAGTTGAATATTCTTATGTGGCAAATTTGTGAATTAATAGAATACTAATTCTTTAGCCTTTAACTTTTATATTTTATTATTGATGTTTAGTTTGTTCGTCTTCGATTGATGACAGTTTACTGTGGTAAATTGTTTTTTTCGTAAACTTCGTATTGATTTTCCTTAATGTTACTTGAAATCCGAATGGGAAAGAAAGTTTATTGTCAAATACTATATAAAAATAGGTGAAAATTTTCACACGCCATCAAATTATTTCTGTTTTCTAGTAGTTAAATATGTAAAATGGGCAAAAATGAAAAAAGTTTTTTGTCATTTTTGTTTTATAATAAGCTTTTTATCTACTCATATACAATATTACTACTTCACAGTCATACTTTTATGATGTTTTTGTTAGCTTAACAAAGATCGGTGATTTGAATAAAGGTAACTTATTCAATAGGTCCATAAGAAATGGCGGCCAGCAATGTGAACTGTATTAATCACAATAAAATGCAATGGGGTTTCTAAGTGTTCAATTGTGGACCGTAAGTCAGCTTTGAGCTGACAGAAGTAGTTCTTGTGATAAACTAATCGGCCACAGGTTCATATAAAGCATAATAAGGGTAAACATGTGCGCTAATACCACAGTCTCTAGTAAAACAATTTCGGGGTCCGTGAATTTCTTACAATTCAACTATATACTGAATAATAAATCTAAAACATATAGTTTTAGATAGTTGTATTTAGTTATAGCTGAAATAATAAATCTTCCAAGACGTCTTTTAACTTCATGAGCAGGTTTATTGCTGTTGCTAGGACAAGTACTCAGCTCTAACTAAGCGGGAGTATGGGTTACATTGGTCTCATTTATAGCAGTGTGCTCTAATTTTACATTATATCAATACACTCATTGTGATTATGTGAGCTGAATAAATGCTAATATACAATTGCTGATGAACAGTATTTAAGATTAACTATGTACAGCAAAAACCAGTATATTATCATTAATTAAAGTCACAAAATAACTATTTGCATTTTAGTGATTCACATGTTCTTCCTTAAAATGCCAAAGTTTTAAGGTTGTGCTAGTGGCCTTCTTTTCAGAAAATAGCTTAGTTAAAGACCAAATAATTAGCTGCTTATTAGCAGCATATACCTCTTTGAAAGGATGAGTTACCTATATGAACGCTTGTGACATTACTGCGTTCTCACCGTGACACATGATAGCGCAATTATACAGGTGAGAGAGTAATTTTCTGCTATGGCTGTTAGAGTGTACTCTTGTAAGTGTTCAAAAATGCTCGAATTGCCGATGTGGCCTGTTGTGTCATCCTATAATGCAGTTCTGTGCTTATTGGGCTAGTTCCTTTACTCACTTCTTGACTTTCCAGGGTTTCTTCATGGTTTCATTCTGTGTTGAAATGTTTTGAATTGCAGCAAAGGGTGTGCAAGAAGTTTGGGACTTAGAAATTTTCACAAATATAACACCTATGGGACATCGCACAGATTAGTTCCTAAACTGAAAAAAATAGATGTATTAACAATTTTGAAATATTTATACTGTTTTTTTGAATTCCATATAAAAAATATTATCATACCAAGTAGTTGTACCATAGTTTTGCCTAATTTATTGTTCAATAATTTTACCAAAAGTATGTATATTTTCTAATCATAATTAATTGTTCCAGGTCATGCCTTAACATGGAGGCTAGCAGCGAAGCTAGCTATTGTAAGTATTTGTAAATAATTAATTAAATAAACAGTTGTTAAATTTATTTGAGGTTGTAAGACATTTACAAGATTTATGTTTAACAAGTTTATACTTATTAAAATTAGTAGTTACAACTAACTTTCTTTACATATTTAGAAAATCTGTTGTATCAGAACAAAAAGGAGCACTGAAAGTGCTTTTTTAATGTGTGTAGCTAGGGACTAGAAATTGCTACCTATTAAAGATTATTACTAAGATTTTTCTGAGGACTATGACCTAAGTCGCTTTAAGGCAAAAGTGAACAGGCTGCTAGTAAGCAGATGTGCACCACCCTGGACCTAATCCACACCTGACATCAGGTGCGATTGAGGTTGAATCTGCTTAGCTGAGAAAAAATACATAAATAAACTTTTATTTATTTAATCATAAATAAATATGTTTATTCAGAATTGTTAATCAATAAGTATGTACTATTTTTTTAAAATAACCCAAGTTAAGTTGAATTTCTGATTGATATTTTTGTTTGTTTTCATGGTGTTTTGTGAGAGCACTCTCAAAACATTGATGAAGTGAAGCAGCCTACGCGTAATAGAAAGCACTTCCAAAATTAAACAGGCTTGCCAATGTGTCTGTGAATGAGTGGTAGGCTTGCACCCTGATAGTGTAAGAAAGAGGGTAAGATTGCTTGTCAGATGCTCATTCATATCCTATTGATATTCAATTTAAGTATACCACAAATGAAGAACACAACAAAACTTGAAATTCAAAAGTTGCAGGCAACCGCATAACAATAGAATTTGCATTGTGTCTCGTTCACATACGCTTGAGGGATTAAAGTAAACAATAATAATTATCTAACGATTTTCGATAATGGCTCCCTCTGAATAGAGAAAGGTCAGGTATGCAGGTGATAGTGCTCAGATGTGTGCACAAAACACAAGTGCACTCTCTGTTCTCATTAATTTGGTGTGACGGCAGATCCTACATGACTAATGAGGGATCAGCCGCTGGACCATGGTACTGTCATCATTTCAGAGTTTGACAGGATATTTTTAAAAATAAATATAGGTATTTCAGTTAATCTGTTTTAAGTTTATACATTTATAACTATGATATGATATTGTTTCATCTAATTTACTTTATTTGCTAATGTGCAGGTGAACGGGAGACTTGGGATGACTGGGGAAGCAGGTCATCCCTCAGCCAAGTTGAAGAGGTGAGCTTTTACAACTTCATTTAACGTACCTATTTGTACACTTAGGAAACTCTGTATCTGTAACGCCCATTTCCTATATGCAAACTATAGTCAAAGGTAGACAGGTATCCTCAACTGGAGATAGGATTTTGTACCTCCTGAAGTTTTAGGGACAAAAAGCTAAAGTTTGATAAAAAAAATATCTTTAGTAAATCAAAAGCACAGTAGAATGGATACAGGCAATGGCCGTTAGTATATCTTCCCTCTATTGCATGACAAGGTATGAGTTAGCCTTAGAAATACCGAATGATTAAGAAGTCCATAATGGCTGAGTGTGCTTTGAATTGAAAGTATTCAAAACCCAATAAATATAAGCATAATTTTTTAACCCTTTAGCGCCCATTCATTTGAATTTTTGAAAAAAAATGGTAATGATTATTTATAATTTATAGTGAAGCAAACATTAATGATTACCTATTTATATTTTTTTGTGAAGCAAACATAGCATAAACGAAAAATATATAACATGATATATTTTTGAGATCAAGTTATATTGACCCATGTTTTTTTTAAATCATAGCAGTTTTTATACCATGTTTTACCTACTTGACCTGTGACAAATCTTTCTTTTTTTGTGGCGCACATTTGTCAAGCAATCTTTCATGAGACATTTAATTCTTTCTTTTGTTAACCTACCCACGCGTATCTATGGACTCGGCTAACGGAAGTGATTATTTTATCCCCGATCTCCCGCCGGGAGTATTTACGATCGGCTGTGCGGCTGCGTATTCCTTTGCTTCTACTTTTATAAATGTTGCGTAAGTTACGAAATAAATAAAAGACAACGGGCACGTTTGGTAACAGATCGCAGCTATGAAAGTACTCTCTCTGACTTTGCCTTTTTACTCGCATGCATATTTTTGGTACGGCTTACTGACGTTAGTGCTATTAAAACCTTTAAATCCTAAATATTATAGAATGGACACGATTTTCAAAACTTTTTGAGGCAGTATATAACCCCTTGACGTCTTATTTAGTTGTTTGGGTAATTGATTAGCAAAAAGTTTCTATTCAACCAAAATAAAAGAAAATAGATTTAAAATCTATTAAATAGCTTCCCCAAGTTGCCACTTTGTTTCGAACGGTATTTTTTTCGATTTTGTATTCTATCCAAAATAAAGTTTCAAACATGACATATTCCATATTAGCCCTACCCGTGCGTCGTGGCCTACTTACACAGTCCTACTGCGGGAATCGAATCCCGCACTCACTGACGCAACGCAAGCCCTAATCGCCATTGCACCAATACACTGGGCAATTTTCCAATTTTTTAACTTAAAAATTGTTGCTTTAGAATGTTTTTAACACTCACAGTGTCATATTTTATATTCATAAAGATGAAATAAGTAATAAATTTTGGCCCGGTATGCCAAAAGGTTGCTGGTTCAAGTCCCGCCCGTGTGCAAATTTTTGGTTTCTTATTTCATCTTTATGAATTTAAAAATTGTTACAAAGCTTCACTAAATTGGGAGAGAAAAGCCGGGATTAGTTTTTCTAGAACGCTATTGGTACAAAATAAAAGACCGCATAAATTGCTTTTAGTGTCTGTACTCGAATAAAAAATATTATTCAATTTGATGATTATCAAAATCTGTTTATCACATTAATTTTTGAAGGAATGTGAACTTGTTTGCTCAATAATGCGTACTTCAAATGATAGTGTTTACTTATTTATTTATCATCAATATCCCTAAATGATAATTAGGTACCATGCATAAAGCCTACTTCATAAGTTATTTCAACGAGGTATCCCTCCTCAAATTAATCTTCGGCATTTGAACTCTATTCACTTGTAATAAGGCAATTATAATCACAAAGACCTTCGCGCTCCTTACCTAGTACAAAAGAAGAATTGCGACCTATAAATAATTTATTATTATTTGCCAACCTATTGCTACATAATTAATCAACATGTAGGCGGCCCTTAACCTCTGCGGTACCATAAAAAAGTTTGCCCAATTCCAAATGTGTATCACGTACGAAAATCTTTCTGTTCCACTTCATTTACATTGGTTAGATAAAGACGGAACTTCGTAATCGGGAGAGAGGAGATTCTGTAACATGTGCGTGCCGCTGTTGTGGTTACTTGACAGTTGGTGAAGTGTTGCCAGGTTATAAAATTTAACCCTTTTCAGGGAGTAAAACGGGATTCGTATCATTTAAAAAAAAAGTGCTAGTCAAGACCGGTCGAACTTCAACAACTAAAGGTTTGTGTGTTTTTATTGAATTAAAGTTGGTTCTTTTGTTGTTCACTTGTGCAATTTATTGGACAATCCTCATCTAAGTCACAGATCTTTGCTTATCCCAAATTATTAACATAGTCACGTACGAACGTAAGTGTACTCATACCGCAAAAATATAGGTTTTTTGATCAAATTTTAGTATAATGGATTTAAGTTTTATTTGAGTGCTTTAATTTACCGCAGTATGAGTTGAAAAAAATAGCAATATACATTTTTAACTTTAAAAAAGTACTCTGAACCGGTCATTACAAACAAACCAATGAATAATTGGGTACATAAAAATAACGCTGGCAGCCCCAAACAGAATGCGCCATTCCGCGAAGGCAGAACTCACGACCGCTCGCCCGCGGCGCGTCCCAACGTCACCAAAACAAATAAAACAAAATACAAACGATACGCGCTTAAAATAGACGATAAAAACCCGTTATTTACAGATAAAAAATAACGCTATCGGTACCAAACTGTGTTTTGAAGTGATTTCCGTGTGTGAAAACCGGTTTACTTCAGTAAAAAGTGCCCCATATACGTTGCAACGGTATTTTGTGACCTACTTATGTTGCAGTGTGACGTCATTTAAAATATTTGAATTTGGAAGTGAAGTGGTTGCAAAGTGGATTTCGCGCAAGGAATAGGTATTGAATTGTAAAGCTTTGAAGTGGAGTCTTTGTCCTTGACATTTCGATACTGCCTACGTACACAGGAATGGGTAAATTGTTTGCCGGTGGTGTTTTAAAGTAGACGTTTTTACTGTCATTCTCATAATAAATTAATACAATCGTAAGATATAATATTAGGCCATAAAGGGTTAAATCGAATTTGTTAAAGAGATGCATATTTTTATGTTTTTTTAAAAACTATGCAGAATTTTTTGCTCGTATTATATGGTTTTTCATGTCTGATAAGGGATTATGATGAGATGCTCAGAAGAAAAGTTTTGTAAGCTTTTTTTTCTAACGTACATAAAAATACACAAAGATAATCAAAAATAAAATATGCTTTGATTGATAACAAAGTGAGACATTGGAAAGTAGTATAAATCTAGTTTTGGTAAAGTTGATAAACGTATCTATCCATCCACTGTCTTTCTTACTATTCATATTGAAGGAATGCGCTATCTATTAGATAAAATCAATTAAAAAAATGATAATTTTTAATTAGGTCACTTTTTCACCCATATTTTTTACATTTAATGACTGTATTATTTAATAAATAAGACTTCAGCTGTAGTGAGATCTTAATATAATGTGACGTGTTACATCATGTTTCAGTACTTCAGGTCACACAACCTTTTGTTTGAGTCTTGCTGAGTTTTCTGATTACTGTACCATGATGTCATCCAATTATCAGGATGGACAATAAGTCTGCTGTTTTGAATTGAAGTGTCTTTTGTTCTATGCTCTTGTGGAATTTGTGGTGGAATAAAATTTTTAATAATTTATTTTTGGTCTTTTAGACCGAAAAAATAATAAGATCATGTCTGGTCTGTAAAGGGTTAATATCAAGTTTAATAAAGTTCTGGCAAAATACTTGGTTTTATGGATCATAAAAAAAACATTAAATAATTAAAATCAAATCACAATTTTGTAGCACTGCTTGGTGTGTCTAAATAATCTTAGTATTTTATGGAATTAAATACAGATACTAAAGTTACATAAAGCATAGAAAATTCTGCTAATTCTAATCATTTCTGCTTAGCCCAAAAGTATGACTGGTCGAGAATGCCAT
The DNA here is from genome assembly GCA_963924145.1 of Pyrausta purpuralis. Lineage (NCBI taxonomy): Eukaryota > Metazoa > Arthropoda > Insecta > Lepidoptera > Crambidae > Pyrausta > Pyrausta purpuralis. The sequence goes on along the minus strand of OZ001670.1, from coordinate 1,737,804 downwards.
ATGGTGTTATGTCCACTTTTTGTACAAATTTTTGGTTGTGCAATAAAGTATAAATAAATAAATAATAAAAAATAGAAAATTATGCATCTATATTTGAATTTAAATGCTAAATAAAGTAGAGCATATAAATAATTTGCGATATGAATTTGAGATAAATTAAGTATGTGTATGTAGTTTTCTTAAGCTGACTTATATAGGGCGTCATAATAAGAGTAATATAGTAGACGTGTAATTACGTTACAGCGGGATATTTATTATTATGTTATCCTGTTACCTTATTGCGTTTAATATACATACACTAGCGGTCCCCTGCGACTTCGTCCGTGCGTTTTGTGTTTGCTCCCTCCCCTCCCGTCACAGCGTGATGTTTTATAGCCTAAAAACTTCCTGGATAAATAAGCTATCCAACACAAAAATATTTTTTCAAATATGTCCATCAGTTCCTGAGATTAGCGCGTTCAAACAAACAAACACTTCAGCGTTATAATACCAGTATAGATTAAGTATCAAATTTGAATAAAATGTTATGTTGTTTGCAAAGGATCACAATTCGACCATAAATAAAAATATTCCTTAACTTACTTTTTCAATAACCAAAGATTCATTATTATTATTTTTCCTGTAAATACCGATTCTCCCGTACAAACAAATGAAGGATTTTTATTTAAAAAAAATACAAATCCGTAACGGGATCTGAGGTGAAATTAAGTAAAGCAATGAAGTGGAATTATGTATTCATTTGGCAGTTCAAAACGTACGGTATGATCTGTCAAACATATGCCGTTCTGTCGTTTGAGAGATGAGATCATACTGTACATTTTGAACTGTCAAATAAATACTATTGCTGATGTCACTTACAACATACACATTGAATTGATTATCTTCTTTTTTTTCAAGTCGGTAAAAATACAAATTCGCTCAGAGACAGCTATAATTATTTAAATAGCCGCGCGTCTTAACACTTCGCCTTTGAAATCTGATAAATAAGGAAGTAGGCAGACGCCCGGTTAAAAATAGACGCCCTGGATTTTCCGTCGTTTCTATGGTGATCCACGCGGTGAGATCTGGAGGATATGTAACCAAATATTTGTTATTTTTTCGCTTGAGGGCATCACGAGATTTAAAATGTAGAAATTACTTTTTATCTAATTCTGACATCTTGTATACAGGTTGGCCAAAACAGTGACGTCCAATATATTTTTTTTGGAAGTCTACATCCATACTAAATATAAATATAGTAGTATATGCTTGATGATTAAAGTAATGGCACCGAGTCCGATAAGAAATTGCTAGCCTAAAATGGATTCCTTTCCTTTCAATGGTTAAGAGTTTTTTTTAAGATTTTTTAGTGCATTTTGTTTGGTTTTGAAGTCGGTTTTCACTTTTTATAAAAGTTAATTTATTTTTTAAATTTTTAGGGATTACAGGAGAGGGGGGGGGGGAAGTTGCGGCTTTATCTCTTTATTTGAATATGTTCTTTAAAAGTTACCCACTATCTATTATGTTCTGTTAATATAATTACTGAACTCCTAAGCGTCAAGGATGGTGAACCACCATCAGCTTAGCTCCACAAGATTTTGACTATCAGACGTAACCAACACCAATGTCGACATTAAGATTCAAGTAAAATAACACTATACGTGTCTTTAAAATTTGAGGGTTTCCCTCGATTACACCAGGATCCCATCATCAAATCCCAAATTGGCAACAATGGGACCAACTAGAAGATATACCCTCTAGGTAAGCGAAAAGAATTTTTGAATCGGTCTACAAACGACTGAGATATGAGGTAACATACATACAAAAAAACCAGTCGAATTGATAACCTCCTCCTTTTTTAAAGTTGGTTTAAAAATCCGTGACTCATAATAATTTTGCTCAGTATAGGTGAGGAAAACTCAAAGTCGAGGAACCTCACGCCCTACCTTGTAAAGTGCTACAAACCACGTCAAAGCGAAGTGTCAAAATAGTTGTTCGTTTTTGACTAAGAATACCGATTTCGAGGTATCATCCTCCCAACTTTCCTTAAGGATTCCTCAGTCAAGTCTGAGTCGAGGCAGTTTCAAGGAAACAGGTGTTAGTCTTGTTTCAATAAATTCAGAAATAAAACAGCTGTGTCAGTATAAAAGAAGAGGCTAACTAATCGACTGAAGTACAGCCATGTGCTGAATCTGCACCAGAAACATATCACAAATGGTCTCACAGTGAGAATGAGCAATAATTGAAGGAAAAAAGCCTTTATAAATATGTTCAGAAGTGAATGGGGTCTTAGTACAGTTCCGTAATAGAAACTTGACATTTTGCACTAAGTATAATTACATTTTGTTTTTATAGTGTTTTGTCACTATACAAACTTAATCATATAAATTGCACTTGTAAAAAGCAACTTTGGCTGTGTGACAGACGACGAATCGAACCCCGTGTTTTCCGCTATCCGGGCGTATGCCTATACCACTCGGCCACCGTCACATTAGCAAGCCTGTTGAATTTTGCAAGCGCTTACTTTAACGCGAAGGCTGCAATTCGACGGTCTCGCGAACGAAACAGCAGTGAACCACTTGTCATACCCAAATTCGGAGGCATGAAGCATCAAGTATTCGTGTCATGACAATTCGCGTGCCACGACAAAGTCGTTCTGTCTGTATGTAACAATTAAATATGATCGTAAATATCTGCGTATAGCGCGGCCTTGCTTTGTTGTTAGGCTGAAAATATCCACGCTTAAAGGTATCTGCCCAGTTCACCGTACTCGTAGCATGCCATGACATGAGGTGTCAGGCATTTTTTATTCTTAATATTGGAAATTAACTTTAAAAAAAAGTAAAAACCGACTTCAAAACCAAAATGCACTAAAAAGTCTGAAATTAACTCTTGACCATTGAAAGGAAAGGAATCCATTTTAGGCAAACAATTTCTTTTTGGAGATTGTGCTGTGATAGGACTTCAAAAAGGACTTTTTTGCCTAAAATAGATTCCTTTCCTTTCAATGGTAAAGAGATTATTTCAGACTTTTTACTTTTTATTAAAGTTAATTTTATTTCTTCATTTTAAAAATTACAGAAGGGAGGGAAGGGAAGTTACACCTTATGACTGTTCTAAAAAAAGCTACAAACTACCATTCATAAGTTTTGTCATTATAATTACTGAACTCTTAAGCATTAAGGAGTTCCACCATCAGCTTAGCCCCACAAAATGTTGACTATCAGACGTAACAACAAGTAAAAAATACTATACTTGCCTTTAAAATTTGAAGGTTTCCCTCGATTACACCAAGATCCCATTATCAGATCCCAAATTAGCAATTGGACCAACAAGTACCCTCTCGGGTATACTTTCGTCGGCGAAAAAAATTGCGAATCGATCTACAAGCGACTGAGATATGAGGTAACATAGATAAAAAAAAACATATAGTCGAATTGATAACCTCCTCCTTTTATAAAGTCGGTGAGACAGAACGCAGTCAATCTGTTCAGTGGGCAAGGCAGAGCGTATTGTGTTGCTGACACGTTCTTAGCAAGCTCAGAGCATGGTACGGTGCAGTGGAAAAATACCTTAAAGGGTAACCTGGATCAAACAGTCCATTTAAAGAATTTACATAATTATAGTGCAAAGTCACATAGAATTGACGTATACAATGTTAAAGAAAGGTGCAAGGGAATTTGAAGTAAACATTTTGAATGAGCTTCATCAACACACCTATGTTGACTTTGAACAATTGAATTTTTTACAGCAGTAAAAACGATCAAAAGACATGCACTTTCGATTCGTAACAAAAACAGCATAAGGTTCTTTAGGTAGGACATGCATACACTTCTTGTGCACTATATAACCTCTTTCGTAAGATGATTGGTCGGATTATAGAACATTATTTTATGTCATGTTTGATCAGCTTTAAGTAAAGCGCAAATATGACCTAATTGCGTTGCGTAATACAAATTGAACTGTGCTCTAATTACACAAGCCCCATAATAAGCCCGTAATCCAAAGTTAATTGCGTTTATGAGATTACGCTTCAGGCTTCTGTTATCTGTTGTATCAGACGACCCGTCTGGTGTAGTGGTCGAGAAATCGCCTACTACGCAGCGGGTTGCGGGTTCGATCCCCGCACAAAACAAACATTTGTGTGCATGAACATGTCTGTTTGTATTGGTCTGTGTGTTTTCTATGTATATCATGTTTACAAACAAAAAGTATTTAAGTTTTATATCCGTTGTCTGGCACCCATAACACAAGCGTTGAGTAGCTTACTTTGGGACTAGATGGCGATGTGTGGGAATGTCCAAAGGATATTTATAAAGGAAAGGATTTATCAGATGGTCTGTAACTAGAAGATGAATAGCGAACAGAACAAGTATTTGTTTTCAACGACGCGTTTGGTGTATAGGAGCTTCTGACTATTACGCCGGCCGTCGCGGGTTCGAATCTCGCAAGGGGCAAATGTTTGTGTGATGAGCACGAACGTTTGCACCTGAATCATGGATGTTTAATTATTAATGGTATTTAAGTATTTATGGGAGACGCCCCCGTCTTAATCTTTGTCTGGTATTCGTAACACAAGGAAGAAAATTCCTTACTTCGAAACCACTACAATTGGTGTGTTGCCTGGCGCATAAAAAAATGTATTAGGATGGCTCCTAAAAATGGGATGGACTTCCTGTATTTTCGACACTATTGGTGGTCTACTAATGCTAAGTTCGTTGTCTTATTTATGTTAATGAGGTACCTACCAGACACCTCCGCCTTACCAGTTTAAGGTTCGCTTGCACCTAACGTCGTTTTTAGGGCTCCGTAGCCGAATGGCTAAAAACAAAACCCTTATAGTTTCGTCAAGTCTGTCTGTCTGTCTATCCATCCGCATGTCGAATCCACTTTATTCTGTAAATATAAGCAGCACACTGTTGAAATTTGGTAGGAAGATGTATCATGTTAGCCGCTTTACGATTCTTATACATAAGCTGGTTTTTAGGGTTCCGTACCTCAAAAGGAAAAAAACGGAACCCTTATAGGATCACTTTGTTGTCCGTCTGTCCGTCCGTCTGTCAAGACCCTTTTTCTCAGGAACGCGTGGAGGTATGAAGCTGAAATTTATATCAATTACTCAGGTCTACTGTCCCTTGAAACTGTGAAAAAATCAAACTTCTAAGCCAACGCAATCAAAAGATACAGCCGTTTATGCCGCAAATTTTCGACACTTGCAAGGGAATCAAAACCTACAGGGTGTTTCCCGTGAACTCAGAATCTTGAAATTTGGTACGTCTTATAGCATAGATAAAGGAAAAATTACGAAAACCATAAATTTTTAGTTACATCACATAATATATATTTTTTAATAATTTTAAACTTACTACCCATTTCCTCATAAACGCGTAGAGGTATTAAATTGAAATTCATACCAAATACTCAAGTCTATAATACCTTTAAGCTGTAACAAAATCAAACTTCTATGTCTACGCAATCAAAAGAAACAGCAATTTAAGCTGCATATTTTGAAACTCGCAAGTACTCGCAAGGGAATCAAAACCTAAAGGGTACTTCCAGTCGACCTAGAATCTTGAAATTTGGCATGAAGCAACGTTTTATAGCACACATAAAGGAAAAATTCCGAAAACCTTAAATTTTTAGTTACATTACAAAATATATATTTTTTAATAAATATAAACTTATTACTTTTTTCCTCATGAACGCGTAGAGCTATCAAGTTGAAATTCTTATCAAATACTTAGTTCTAATTGCCTTTAACCCGTGAAAAAAAAAAAAACTAAGAACAAAAAACGCAAAACGCAAAAGTACAACCATTGATACCGATTGTCGTAATGAACGAACTTTGTAAACCTTGCAGGTATGTACGGAACCCTCGGTGCGCGAGTCCGACTCGCACTTGGCCGGTTTTTAGCTTAAAGTTGCGACTGTATTTTGTGTCGCGCTCGTGAATGCGAATTTCGTTTGAAAGTGGAAGGCGACGGTGTCCTCTAATGTGCAATTACCCATGATGTAGTTTTTTATGGTTCTCTTGAATCTGTCTTGTGCACTGTGCTTGCACTCTCATGTCATTTATATAATTGACTGATTTCTTATATAGATATAATTAATAACGCCACGCTTAGAACTGGCGTCACTTAAAAAAGTTATATTGGTGGAGAAATGTACGCATTAAGAATAATGCATGGTCTGTTCATTTATTTAAAAGACAAAGAGACATTTCCTTTAGTCATTAGTCCTTTGACTTCACGGTTTCAGGGTGTTCATGTAATTACCAAACACCCTCGGCTAATCTTACTGTACCGTTACCATGCGTTTGCGACGGTTTTTCTCGCTAGCGACGACGTAAAAAAGGCAATGGAAAATTGCACAGCGCCTCTAGCGGTCACTGTCAGAACTAAAATTGTCCATACAAAAAGTCGCGTCGTCGCTAGCGAGTAAATCCGTCGTCGCTAGCGAGTAAACTCATGGTAACGGTACTGCTGTTGTCATTTCATAACTGGCCGAACATAAATTTAAATGCTACATGCCCCATTTAAACGTAAATAAATTCTATTCTATGAAATTGACAGCAGCGCGACTGCCGCGCGACCGTTGCGCTGCTAAAGTCGCTTTAGTGTGAAAGCGCTCTTATTATTCAAATTATACTCTGTATCTGTAACTGAAATTCCGCCGAGACTATAGCGGAAATTACTCGCTGGATTAATTCACACAAGTCCAATCTGACCAGGATTCCGCTTGAGATCTTGCTAACAGCAATAAGGTCGTATGAATATTGATTCGAATTCTAGGGAATACGTCGAGGGCCCCGGGGTCGGCTATTTTTAGACTACCTGTCCAGTTTGGAATATTTATATTTCAAAGGATTCGGGCTATTAATTTTATGTTGAACAGATTTTACCAGTTTGTTTCTGGTTCACTTTTATTTGACATTTGTTAGCTAAAAGCACAAAAGATATTACAATAGACCCCCTAGTCGATTTCGACGACGGTGGCCAGTCACAACGACTAACCGACTGCGCGGGACATATTATAGTGCACAAGTGTGTGCGCAAACACAGGAGCACTCTCTATTACCCTCACTCTTACATCTCGATGGGACAGCAATCTGACACGACCGGAGAGAGATCAGGCGCAGGACCAACGGCTTTTTTGCTTTCCGAGGCACGGGGGTGAAACACCGCCAAATTTCAAAGTCCGGGTTACCCTGAGAATTTTTGCACAAACAAACCAAGGATTGCTTACCAATACGGTGACGTTTTCAAATAAGGCGTTTTGTATTATATACGATTTTGACATCTGTTTAACGAGCTACACGAAGATTTATTTTGGAACTTATTAAGGTATCTAAATTACGTTTAGTACGTACAGTTACTTTGTGTCGAGTATATTAATGAAAATCTTATTTAGAAAAAGATAAGGTATTGCGTTCTTGCGCTTCGCTAGTCTCTGTTTTTGGTCGTCAGATTTCATGGTACTTTCGACATGTAATGTGTTAACTTTACACTTGATCAAGTTTTTAGGGAGTGTTCTAATGATGGTTTTGAACACATTTTGCTATGGGACCAACTTGACAAAAAACAGCTGTTCCATACAAATACTCATACTCAACTACGGGATAAAAAAACAGCTGTTCCATACAAATACTCATTGTTCCATACAAATACTCATTTCATCTCGGAGAAAATGAGCTGATTTTTTTTCTCGATTTCGAAGCTGGTCCCATGGCAAAAGTTGTTTAAAACCGTGGGTAGAGCACTCTCTGAAAGTTTGATCAAGTGTATAAATAACACATTGTATATTTCATTAACCATTTCCTGGTTTTTATTTTTGGTTAGCAGGAAGTGCAACATTATATCCCAAAACCTTAGTTTCAATTCCAATAAAAACGTCACATTACTGCAAATAACCAAAGGAAAATCTCTGCACATTCGTCCATACGAGGACATAATACGATTGTCCGCCTGTTCTTTGTCAGTCGCTTCTTTGTCATGTAAATGGTTCTGTACCTACAGAAAAAGAAAAAACAAAACAAAGAGAGGATAATTCGTTTTTTCAGGAAGGTCATTGGTAGAATGGCGCAAAAGAAGAAGTGATTTTTCGTATATTATAAACTAGCGGTCCCAGCGAACATCCTTTAACTCTGGCACTGTCCCGCCCCAGCCCCGGCCTCGTCGAACAGGATAAAAATTCGATGTTCTTCTCCTGGTTCTAATTCTAAGCTACCTTCCCACCAATTTTCAGTCAAATCGGTAACGGTGTACCCATTTTCAGTCAAATCGGTAACGGTGTACCCATTTTCAGTCAAATCGGTAACGGTGTACCCATTTTCAGTCAAATCGGTAACGGTGTACCCATTTTCAGTCAAATCGGTAACGGTGTACCGATTTGACTAAAAATTGGTTGAGTCTTGAATAGTGTAACATACAATAACTTTACTTTTATACAACATGTAATGTTCAATCGGCAAAACCTCAGACACTCCAAATTACTTTTAATTCATTCAGGGCTGATTTTTCAATAGTCAGATAAGAATTATTCGTCGAACAAAATACAATATGGCTAATTTGAAAACGGCACCTAATTGTCAGCAATCATAGGTACCTGTCATCTTTTAAAATCTGTTGCGTTATAATTTATCTTATCAGTCTGATAAGTTTTATCTGGCCATTGAAAAATCGGCCCTTAAACTAATATTTAAAGAAAAAAAAAGGTTTTATGTGGTGTTTTAGTGCCAGTGTTTTAGTTTTACTGCCACTTCTGATCAATTCTTGCTCTGCCTCTGACGACTCTCTGTCGAGTAAAGAGTCGGTAGGTATTCACCGGCCGCTGCGGCGCGCTGACATTATTATTATTACTATCAAAGCTCTTAATTTAAATAAGTAATCATTTCTTATTTAAGGGTTTTCTGGCGGGTTTGCGCATGTGATGACTTGCCTCATAATATGATAAACAGACGTGGCAACATTTTAATTGTTTTTTTTTTTTTTGAAAAATGTGACTCATGTAAAAAAGTGGTCCAATAGATTCTTTTCCTTATTTTATTTAAACTAGTATTAGTTAAAAAACAGAATTATAAACCAACCAACCAGCTTGAAACCAGCGTGCTAGCCACTTGACGACCTCCGTGGTCAAGTGGCTAGCACACTGGTTTCAAGCGTCGCCATCTCGTGAGGTTCCGGGTTCGAATCCCGGTCGGGTCAATGTAGAAAACTACCTTTTCTATATTGTCTCGGGTCTGGGTGTTGTGGTACCACCGTTGTGTCTGATTTCCATAACACAAGGGCATTGGCTACTTACTTTGGGATCAGAGCAATGTATGTGATGTGATTGGTGTCCAAATGATAATTTATTGTTAACATAATGATGTGCTATTTTTAAATTGCATAGTCATTCAAGGGGATGAAAATATAGTGTATCAAAATATTACGTGTGAAGTTTGAAGATTTTGAAATAAGTATAAATCCATCTAGCTCTCACACACTTACTTTTCTCCACTTATCGCATGAAAGGTTAAACACAGTGTCCTAAGATGCGGAGATGCGCCGTCTCTTTCTGACCTTGACCTCCCCCCCTCCCCTCCAGGTCGATAAGATTACGCAATCTAGCCAGCTAGGTATCCTATAGAACCTGGGTTTGAACACTAGATGACTGAAGCACTTGAAATTTAAGCTCTATCGTTCTGATTTTATAGTGCCTGTTTTAAATTCTTTCACGGAACGTTTGAAAGTATCTGCGACTTCATATTAGAAAGAAAATAATAATAATCTTTGACATTAGTTAGAAACAACAATAACGTACAACAAGATTTATTCTTTGACCGATAATTTATTTTGTTTGATTTAAAGGTACACTTTTTGTTACCGTAAACCATATTTGTCACTTTGATATTTTTTGCTATTATAAGTTCTGAAAAATGAACGCTGCCACATACATACATACAAGTAACACAGACTCACACACCTAGCGGTCGAACTCATTGTCACACCATTTTCCAACCATCTTCTCTGTTGGAAATTCCACCAGCATGGGATCCCGTTAACTAGGACCCAAGCTAGTCTACTCACTGCAGGATCACAAGACACAGTTAGCTCTTTCTGCGTGGAAAGGAACGTTAATTAATATAAATGAGTGATGGTAGTTTACTTTTTTCAAAACTCTGTAAATAACAAATAATATCTTAAACTACCCGTGACCACGAATGGTGAAACGTCGGAAACTGATAAACTATAAAGCTGCAAATATTATTATTTTTTTTAATATTTGCAGCTTTATAATTTATCAGTCTGATAAGTTTTATCTGACCATTGAAAAATCGGCCCTAAATTTAATAAATGATTTTTGACTTTTGATGTTTATTGGAAGAAGGTATGTTACCAAGCTACCCCGCCTGTCACACCCTCAGTATGTAATCAATTCCACACATTTGACGGTATTCCAATTAATTTTCTCCTTTGTGGAAGCTTCCAGGATTCAAAGCTCTGATTGCTCACACGACTCAATTAGTGCCCTTTTGAAAGAGGTATGAGAGTTAGGGCTATGCCCTGAATTAAAAAAAAACATTTATTTCAGAATATCTATACTAATGTTATAAAGCTTAAGAGTTTGTTTGTTTGAACGCGCCAATCTCAGGAACTACTGGACAGATTTGAAAAATATTATTGTGTTGAATAGCTTATTTATCAAGGAAGGCTTAAGGCTATAAAATATCACGCCGCAACGGAAGAGGATGGTGCAAACTCAAAACCCGCGGACAAAGTCGCGGGGTCCGCTAGTAGACCCATATACATGTGGAACGTAAGGATTAAGAGATGAAAGACTTACATTAGTCATAACATCAATCACTACAATCCTCATTCAAATTTAAACGTTCTTCTCCTTTCTCACTCTCTCTCTCGCCTTTCACGTCTCACGTCTTTTTTATAACATACAAATAAATATTTAATTATGTAAGAGGTACGTAACTATCGGTCGCGGGTTCGGATCCCGCAAGGAGCAAATGTTTGTGATGTGCATGAACATTTGTACCTATGTCAAGAATATTCTATTAAGTGTTTATGGGAGACGCCCTCGTCATAATCGTTTTATAGTACTTCGTAAGACAAGAAGAGAATTCCTTATTTCAACAGCAGACAATTGGTGTGTTGTCTGGCGCACATTTATTTATTTACTAGCGGCCCCCCGCGACTACGTCTGCGCGTTTTGAGTTTGCTCCCTCCCCTCCCACCGCAGCATTATGTTTTATACATAAGCTATCCAACACAAAAAATATTTTTAAAATCGATCCAGTAGTTCCTGAGATAAGCGCGCACAAACAAACTATTTAGCTTTCTAATATTTATCATCATCATCATCATTATCAGCCAAAGGACGTCCACTGCTGAACATAGGCCTCCCCCACGACTTTCCACAGCGACCGATCACTAGCGGTCTGCATCCACTCTGATCCTGCGATCTTTACAAGGTCGTTTGTCCATCTTCTTACGCCGCGTTTGGTCGAAGGATCTCCAATCTAGAACTTTCCTGCCCAAACGGCCATCAGTTCTTCGCGCTATGTGCCCTCCCATTGCCACTTGAGCTTACTGATTCTCAAGGCTATGTCCGTTACCTTAGTTCTTCTACGTATCTCCTCATTTCTGATTCGATTCCAGCATAGCCCTCTCCATTGCTCGTTTATAATATTAGTACAGATTTAGTAAGGAATTACCTATGATACTTCATATTGGGTCGGTCGCGTTTATTGGCCGTGTTAGTCACTTGACTGAGCCCCAAGTGTTGCGTTCAGTAGCTAATATGCGCTTGCTCTAAATGTGCAAGATAATAATTAACTACAAGCATTACACTGTTGAAATTTGATAGGAAAATGTATCCTGTTAACCGCTTACCGATTCTTATACAAAAAAATAAAAAAATGTCATTTAAGGGGGAGCTCCCATACATGAAACTAAAACCAATTTTTTTTTTGTCTAACCTAATCGTGTGTCTATGGATAGGTTTTTTAAAATGTCATCGAGGTTCCTAAAACCATTTTCTTTTAAAGTCTAACGTTTCGTAGCTAGACGCTTCCAAAGTGGTAAATTGGACGTCCCCCCCCCCCCCATTTAACTTCTAAACCAAGCAGGTGTAAATTAAAAAAAAAATATATGATGTAGACCTTAACAAATAATTTCAAAGAAAATTGGTTCGGACGGAGTCAAACTAGAAGTTTTTGAGATATAGCACATTTTCAACAACCGCAAACATAACTTTGTACTTCATACAAACACAATGAAAAACAAAGTTATATTTGCAGTCAACAGAATATTATGGTATTTTACTAAGTAGATGTATGTGGATTCCCTAATCCAGTTAAAGTTGGCACGGAACCCTCAGTGCGCGAGTCCGACTCGCATTTGGCCGGTTTTTATTGCTAATTTATAGGAAGGTATGTTGTTTGTTGGCAACCCTGAAACTCTCATAGTCCGTGTAATTGTTCCCCCGGCGCAGCGGTAATGGCCGCGCCTAGATTCAGCTTCGCACTAAATATTGCAGTGCTCATAACTAGACTGGACTAGGAAATGTTTGGAAGACGAGACGTTCTATGGCGTGTGTACAGAGTTTTCTATGGGTTATTTTAATGCTTCAGTAATAGTAACTTGCTACCAGGACTTGGATCTCTCGGACCCAAAAACGGTATATTTTGTTGTTTTTGCCTGAAACACCTAAGAAGTTTTGTTTACGTTCGAATGGAAACATTATTATAACGTTTTTGAAGAGGACGAAATTTTTAATCGTTTTGTTGGTCAATGTAACGTTTTTAACCATTGTTAACAGTTTTTTTTTTCATTTTCTCGCTTGCAATACGAAACAAAAATAATCCACATCCAGTTCAGTTGAAATTTTAGGGCCTTTTAGTAAGGTGTACTAAGAAAACAGGGCGCGGTACGCACTATTTATTTAAGGAACCGATCCGAACGCTTTAATAACCTTATTTTTGAATGACGTTTCCGAGCCCTGTTTCCAACCATTGGTAATTTTGGCTGTGGTGTTTGTAACATACTACTTTTTTATATGAAAGCATTAGAAGTCCCATATTCAGCCCTGTCACATAAAAAAATGCTGGATCTAAGTTATTAGCTAAAAATATTTAAAATATAAGTATTTTTTTATTATAATATACTTCAGTTTTATATTTATTTTTCCTCTATTCTATTCTCGATTGACAACCACCCCCTTGAATTTGGTTCGTACTTTTTTACACCCTGTATAGCCATCCCTGATTAATAAGCTAGCAAACACAAAAAATATTTTTGTCAAATTGGATCAGAAACAAACTGACTCTTCAGCTTTATAATATGAGTTAAGATTCTCCAGGCACATCCTAAGGTGCTCGCAGCGCTTTGGTAGTGATATCGAAGTGAAGCAACCTACAGCGCGGTCGTGTTTGGATGGGTGACTACTCCGACCATATAAGTGACATACATCATGAGCATCTCCGTGCTTTGGAAGGCACGTTAAGCCGTTAGTCTCGGCTAAAATCGGTTGATATTAGTCGTTAAGCCTAGTCAGAGGCCTTATGGGCGGCTTAATAACATCTGACAGCAGGGTTAATCGCTTGCCTTGCAAACACCTCGATTCGATTCGACTCTACCTCGGATTATGGCTCGAACTACCTCATAGTTGAGGTAAGGCCTTTGCCCAGCAGTGGGACGTTACAGGCTAACTTTACTAGACACACCCTAATGGTCTCCACTCATCAATATTTTTTATCGATGATTAAATTGATATACTGCCAAAAAAGACCTCCTAACGGGACATCAACGGAAGAAGCCAAACCAAACACTGACATCATCCAAATCCGATGCAGTCCGAAGCGTGCGGGAATGCATTTCTTCCTGCACGCAGCCATTCCATACACGCGTCGTCGTACCGGCTCGAGCAAAATACAAATCAGTGGTATGGAGACGTGCATCGCTTGACTTGGGTCTTAAGTAGGTGGGAATATTTGTTTTGATTAGGTAAACACCTGGAATGATTATTTTATAAGTTGGTCTATAAATTATACTACTTCAAAAAAAGGAGGTAATAAATTCGACCTGTATGTATGTGATATCGTCAGAATTGGATAAAATGTTGATCTATGAAGGCTTCCTAATACGTGTGCAAAACGTAAGTGTATGTATGATTGTATATTGTATAATGTATATAGGTATATCTTAGCGCACAGTGTCCGTTTCATCAAAATCAGTCCAGTTACGGGGTCGGGCCTTAGTTTGGGATGCAACTAGTGTCGATACTTTGGCCCCCTCCCATCTCAGAGAATCAGCCCTTAAAGCTGGAGCAGCAGCGGAGTTGGCTGAAAACGCCAAGCGTCGCAAGTACGTCTTACTTGCAAGTTATTATGTGTTTGCGCCGTTTGGTTTTGAAACATTTGGGCCGTGGGGACCCTCTGCTAAATTGCTGTTTGGTGAAATTGCGCCAAAATTAAATCCTGAAACATCCAATAATAAAGCTGTCTGGTTCCTAGCTCAAAGGATTAGCATAGCTATTCAACGCGGCAACGCAGCCAGCATCATAGCCTCCTTGCCTCAAGGAAATGGTTTCGTTTTTGAATAGGTAGACTTTAAGTTATTTTTTTATGTTTATTGTTTTATTTTTTCTTGTTTGTTATTAATAAAATCCGAATTTAATAAGTTGTTTTTGAGATACGAGTAAAAACTACAAATAATACAACAACAGTATAAAACTTCACCGACTATAAAATAATTTCTTTTAGTCAGTTTTTTGAAGGCAGATTTTTTTACGAGAAAGAACAACGAGAACACCATTATTTCGCAAAACTACAACAGTTGCAAAGGTGTGGAACCTTATACAAATAACAAAAGGACAAAGGGCAGAGTCGTCCAACATAAATGCGATTGTTGTATGTATGTATGTATGTAATTGATGGTGCAGCGACCTTTCCAGACTTGTGTCAAATTTCACTTTGCATTGGCCCTATTTGAAAGAATATAAGAAATTAATCAATTATCATATTTATAATTATTCATATTCGTTGCTTTCATCTCAAACTAAGTTACTAATTATATAATAAAATATCCTTTGGACATTCCCACACATCGCCATCTTGTTCTTTAATGTCAGTTTTAAATTTATTAACACATATCATATTAAGTGAACATTATTTAAGTGTGTTTGTGTATGTGCGTGTGAGTGCTTTATATCAAAATTGTCTTTGTAAAATGTGCTTCGTTTCATCGTTGTTCGATTCTTTTGGGTATTCTGTTACGACTTTTTATTTGACTATATGACATTGTAAATATTAAAAGTAGCCTATTTATTTTATTGTAAATTTTGATTGACTGTATTATGGATTGTTGTCTGTTAAAAACTGTTCTCAAACTTTAAATATTGACGACACGAGCGTCAATTTCCGAATCGTCCATCAGAAACTCATTCCGTCAACCTTTTGATTTCCGTGTTTTCTATGTATATCATGTATGTATTTACAAAAAAAAAGTATTTAAGTATTATATCCGTTGTCTGGCACCCATAACACAAGCTTTGAGTAGCTTACTTTGGGGCTAGATGGCGATGTGTGGGAATGTCCAAAGGATATTTATTTATTTATTTATTTATTATTTCGGCTTCTCAGCCGTCGCGTAACTCGGTACCAACCCTCACTGCTGATTGATCAGCCGAGTTATTTGTCGAGCTACAAACTGCCGCGTCGATGGCGAAGTTCGTAATGAGGGCTGATAGGACCTTATTACTTCTTTAGGGTTGACTGGAAGTACTTTTATACCGATTTAAAAAAGGAAGATTATTCATTAACTAGTGGTCTTAACGAATTTCGTTTCGCCTCCGGCACTGCCCGTCTCGTTCCGTCCCTAAATTTGTAGTTTTTCGGGGCAAAGATAAATTCAATTAAGCGAAATTCTTGGAAATCGGTCCACCCGTTCTCGAGTTATAAGTAGTGAAATGATGTAACTTACACCTTTTTCTTCACCAAAATCGCTGACGTTAGATAACGTATGGATAATGGTGAGGTCTAGGTATCTGCTTAGCAACCAATTCACTCTTGCCTTAAAGAGGCTCAGGTCAAAACTTTGCTAATTTCTATCACAAACCTTTATAACGTTGGATTCATGTAAACTTTCAAAAGGCTATTTAAAATATTTTCAATAACATAATAATTAACATTTTTGGAAAACGACAATGTCTAAAGAAAGATCAAACTTATCTTTTTAATCTTAAAGGACTGTTTCCTGTATTTAAGCTAAAAATTATTTATTAATTATGTATTAATTCCTGTATTAAAGCTATAAAGTGTTCAGCCCTCATAGAAGTCTGGCAGTTTTGCCTCGTTCTATCGAAGAAGAAAATCTCTAACTATACTATACTATAATGTTATAAATGCGAAAACATGTAAATTTTATAATGGCTGAACACATTGATGAAGAACACAGAATTTGCGAAAGTATTTTTAGTTTCACGTTATTTCGCAAGTGAGCTTAACTAAGTTTACAGAAGCCCACCACTTTAAACGAAATCACAGCCACTCCGACAGTTATTTCGCTTCGTTACAAATAAAATAACCTTCGCTTTTTGCTGGCATCCGCAAAAATCAACTTCTCGACTCCCACCCCTGCGTTTATCGCATTAGTGGTGACGTCACTGGGAGGGGGGTGACTATGTAAGGTAAAATAGACCCGTAAACCCTCGATGTCTTTTGATGAGCGTCTGGATTAGTGATTCTGTAGATTTAGGTCATAATTGACGACCTCCGTGGTCGAGTCCAGCTAGCACGCTGGTTTCAAGCGTCGCCATCTCGTGAGGTTCCGGGTTCGATTCCTGGTCGGGTTAATGTAGAAAACGATATTTTCTATATTGTATCGGGTCTGGGTGTTGTGGTACCACCCGTTGTGTCTGATTTCCATAACACAAGTGCATTGGCTACTTTGGAATCAGAGCAATGTATGTGATTGGTGTCTAATATTTGTATTTATTTATAAAGAAAATTCACTCTCTGTTCTTTCACTCTCACTGATAAAGGTTACATGCTCAGTCTAACATCAATCAAAAACTGACAATAGTGAATAGAATGGAATCATTTATTTGCGGTTAAATGGGGCACACAGAAGTTTTACAGTACATTTATTTATTTCTACTTTATTGCACAACCAAAAATCTGTACAAAATGGTGGACTGAATGCCATATGGCATTCTCTACCAGTCATACCTTTAGGCTAAGCAGAAATGATTGTTGTTGTACATTCTAGGTTCGGCAAATTTTTATTAAATACTAGCGGTCCTAGCGAACATCGTTTCGCCCTGGCCCTGACCCGCTCACGCCTCGGCCTCGTTGAACGGGATAAAAAGTTTCCTATATGTCCTTCTGCTGGTTCTAACAACCCCACCAATTTTCAGCCAAATCGGTTAAGCTGTTCTTGAGTGATAATTATAGATTTATAGCCTTTATTAAGAAGAGGTATGTTGTAGTGATATATTTTTTATTTTTTATCGTTTCTTTAAGTCTCTTCTGTGTGCTTTTGGCTAAAGGCTTTCCCCCAATTTCTCCACTCTTGTTTATCTTTAGTAAGTTTTGTCCAGGATCTTCCAGCTGTTCCGACTATCTCGTCTTCCCAACTCCTGAACCGTTTATCTCTGTTTGAAACCTCTTGGGTACCAAGTTTTGACTGTTTTGCTCCATTTGTCTGGTCCTCTCATGAGAGGACACATCATGATGTGCCCTGCCCATTTCCATTTTAAACTTTTTATTACGCTACGTCAATCAGTCCTATTTTGACTCTTGGGTCTTTGTTCCTCATCCTATCAGTTCGTTTAGTGTTAGTTATTGGGTTTTAATTCATTCATTGTGCTTTTGTGAGTGTGTTCAAGTGTTGAACAATTTCCACTCTGTGTGTGTAATTTTCTGATGGTTTCTAAATAAAGTCCTACATTTTGACTAGCTTATATGATTTGATGGATTGAATGGATTTGCTCTTGATTCTATAAAACTGTATTATTTTGATGTTGTGGCAATTCTGAACTCTTTTACCTTATGGGACTTGAATCTGACACCGAATAAAGCCGAGTTGGCGATTAGCATCATTGACTCACTGTTAGCTCTTGGGTTACGAACGGATTAACGAGATTACGTCGAAGGAAAGTCTGCAGTGTGTGTGGATTTTTAATTAATCTTTGATCGTTTCCATAGAATGTGGCAAATAAGATTTAAATTAAATCAAGCTAATTTTTTTTTGCATTGGGCTTTAAAATCCACCAATATGTCAAATTTCAATCCTTTGGTAGATATAATATCTGGGGCGTAGCGTGCTTTGGTGGGCCCCTGTATCAAAACTTGTTTGGGGGCCCTTATCATAGGTAAAGATTTATTACACAAAATAAAAAAAAAGCATATTTGTTTTTTAAATATATTTAGCTAGGTTTTTTAACCCTAGATTTACATTCGTTACGACGTACATGAGAGGTTCCTTATTTTATTTAGTAAAGCGCCCTCTTTGATAATCTATTTTTCCAATATGTTTTAACCTTCAAATCCTCAATAGCATTACAATTTGAACAAACAAGAAAAATCACAAACGTTGATGCTGATGTTAATGTTGACGGCGCTTAAGATTGGTTGTTTTTTTCTTTTGTTGATATGCCACTAGTGTCCCATCGAAGTTCTCAAGTTATATTGTATCTGCTTATTTTCTATTAATTATTGTTTACGTACTTCGGGGGCCCCCCGTACTTTTAAATAATAAAAAAATATATTAACTACAAAACCATTTCTTTTAAGCCAAAAATAAACAAGGTATTTTAAAAATAACGGGTAGTTTTGAAACACCTAGTTTACTATCAATATTTTAATGTAAAAGTAACTTAATTATTTCAATTTTAAAGATACAAACAAACAAAGATGTAGTCCCCTTTTTTGAGTTAAATAAAATTCTGGTACCTAAATAAAACCTTCTAGTCTATAAATCTGAAGAAATATCGTCATCAAATCGACCTTAACAAATTCTCTATTAATATTTAACAGTTTCTGCATTGCAGACGATCCATTCTCTTTAAGACTTTAGCCCAAGATTCGAATCAAAGCCCATTTCGCCTCGGCTTGAAAATTGCGCCGGGGGGCGGTTTTCCAAGGCCAAGGTCACCCCCCCAAACAAGGGAGGAGTAAGTTATGTCAATAATAGTCCCCAGATGACGTATCGGCTTGAAAAATTGCTTTTGCAAAAGGAAAACGGGTGAGGTATTAAGTAACTTGCGGGCAGATAGCGATTATAATATAAGATTGTAGTGCAGTACCGTTACCATGGGTTTATGGCAGTTGTACTCGCTAGCGATGACGTAAAAATTTCTTTTTGTCTGTCGCACCGCCTACAATCATTTCTGCTTAGCCCAAAGGTGTGACTGGTAGAGAATGCCATATGGCGTTAAGTCCACCTATTGTACAAATTTTGGGTTGTGCAATAAAGTATAAATCAATGAATAAAATAAATAAATAAAAGTATATGGAAAATGGCACAGCGCCTCTAGCGGTCACCTGCGGAACTAAAATTTTGCATACTCTTTTTTTTATGTCGTCGCTAGCGATTAACACCGCCGTAGACTCATAGTAACGGTACTGAATTTATGTGGAAGACTTGTTGAGAGAAGCATCTCTCATCCATTAGCTTCAAGTAGCTTAAGAGACTTGTCGGAATCTAATTTTAAATAAGAATTGCAAAAAAGTGGCAATGGCGCTTGCAAAAAGTATTTTTAAGACAAAAATGATTTAATTTTCTAGGGAGTAAAGACTTTTACTTGTAGTCGAACAAACTAGCAACTCCCCGTGGCTTTATTTAACTTTACGAAGGTATTTTATTCATTTAATATCATTATAAGTTATAACTTATGGCCTATGTCCTGTTCATGTGTATTCAATGAGCAGTATAATTTCATCAAAATCCATTCAGTAGATTTGCATAAAAGAGTGAAAAACATCTATCCATCGTATTTTGGATTGCAATAGCAAAGCGATCAAGTTAGGTAATCGCATTCTTTTTGCAATAGATTTATAGTATTCCCTTAAAAAGAATATACGGTGAAGTTGGATAAGTAATATAGGCAATTTAATCGTATTTTGGGGAGTAAGTTCTGAGCATACAATGTTTGCGGCTTTTAAAATGTCTTTGGAAATGCAATATATACTGTAAAATGAACATTTGTTTTGAAAATGGTATCTAATAGCTAAAAATACAAAATTTCATCTCTTTTTACACCCTTAGGGGGATATTTTCTCAATATTAACTATCCGGTATCCTTTAAAACTTTGTAACTATTCATTTACAAACATTAAAAACGTAACCGATGACACCTATTACGTATTTCCACATTTTACTCAATCGGCCACATACTTGGTTCCTGAAAAAAACGGCAAAAGGTACCGTGGCAACTTTTACTGAATTAGGGATCCACTTATTTCCACTAAGCCAAAGTACCGCAACGTCGATGTCATTTGAAGAGACCTATCCATAGACACCCCACATGGATTTTATTTATTTATTTAGTTCTATGTATGAGGGACCCCACTCGAATGTCATTATTTTGATTTTTTTTGTATAGAACTCGTAAAGCGGTTAACGGAATACATCTACCTACCAAGTTTCAATTGTGCAATGCTAATAGTTTCAGAATAAAGTGGCAGTGACATACGGACGGACAGACAGACAAACAGACAGACTTGACGAAACTATAAGGGTTTTAGGGTTCCGTTTTTGCTTCGGAACCCTAAAAACCCATCGGTTGCAGTTTCTATTTATATGTCAGAATCTTGTTCAACTCCAGGCCTATATTATTTGATTAAAATCGACGTCTGAACGCGGAAACGTTAATCCATGAGTCGTATAAATAAATTCACTCTCTAGAGTGATGTAAACAATGAACCGACAGATCTGACGCCTCGTTAGTGATGTGACAGACGAAGGTAAATTGTACGTGTCGATGGTCTCGGAAAATATATAAATGCACGCACGCACGCACGCACGCACGCACGCACGCACGCACATACGCACGCACGCACGCACGCACATACGCACACACACACACACACACACACACACACACACACACACACACACACACACACACACATTCATTGGCCTGGTATGGTGTCGGTATAACACATGGTCATGGACGATTCCACTTTAATTTTTCCTTTGTTAACTTTTTTTTCTCTCGATCTTTGGTTTTTCTTGATTATTATGTGTAATTTTGTGACTGTGTGTGTTTGTGATGTAAACCAATTAACGTTTTTTCTTTCTTTCTTAAATATAGGGTGTCCGTGACCAGTGTACGTTTAAAGTACGGTTTAAATTGTCCAGTCATAATAATTTAATATTCACGTGGTCAACTGATGTTGGCATCAAAAGTAATCAGCACATGTTATGTTTAAATTTGTTGTAATATTTAGGTCTCCCATTACAAAAAAAAAACTAGATTAGGTGAGGTGACAATTTTTTTAATGCAAAGAAACACTTACTCTGTCTTTAGTCACATAACGTCCAAGCTAGCAATCAAGAGCACTTGCTTAATTTCGGATAAAATATTACAGTAGATTTAACAGAGGAATTTATATTTGCACTATCTTTTGTCTTATCTATATCTTTGTACAAAGCAGAGTTAACTTTATAATATAAATTGCACTTGTAAAAAGCAACTTTGGCTGTGACAGACGAAGAACCCCGTGTCTTACGCTATAAGGGCGTATGCCTATACCACTCGGCCACCGTCACATTAGTAAGCCTGTTGAATTTTGCAAGCGCTTACTTTAACGCGTAGGCTGCGTGACGTCATCAATGTTGCGAGATTGCTCTCACAAAATCCGAAGGAAATATTTTTACAAATATTTAACAATCGATTAAGAAAGCCAATTTATAATTTCATTTTTGTTTCCTCGTCTGTCACAGCCAAAGTTGCTTTTCACAAGTGCAATTTATATTATTTAGTTTGTATAGTGTCAAAACACTATAAAAACAAAAATGTAATTAGAGTTAACTTTACTTGGGAACTAACATCAACATCAAGTATTATTTCGACTGTCTTCTTCATTGCATTTCTAAACCAATTCTTGTAGGATATCAATAAGCAGGTTCTGTTATGCATTTCAATCTATGCATTTCTGCGTCTGCGGTCCTTAATATAATCGCTTTTATTATCAAAGTTTTCAAATACAATGTTCTCATTCCCTTTATCGATGTTATAATCGATAGTTCGGCTCCACAGCATTATAAAGAGCATTGTTTCCTCTGGCTATGAGCCAGCGAGGGCTGTGGGTCTGATCTCTTTGAGGTTTTATTGCGCCATCCAAATGGATAGTAAAAACTTTGTAGGTGTGTTTTGATTGATGTTTTTTTTGGTCGAATATAGGGTGTCACGAAAATAATGTCAAGCTGTTGCCATTGGTTTGTCAGTCATTATTAAGTTAGCAGAATTACCTATTTGGTAAGAAAAAAATATAACACAAATTAAACTTCAAAAATTTGACTAAAAAGTGCGAAATAACGCATTGATGTGTGTAGACTAAACTCATATTTTAAGCTTTCCAGTCGGTTTTTAAAGTCCTTTTTTATTTTTTATTTCATGAATTTTAGTTATTACCTATATCTGGAAAGTACTGGACCGATTTTGATGAAACATACATTGTACCCTTAATTAAAGTATACGAGGGTCAAACTGAAAGTTCTTAGAAAATCAAAAACTGATTACATTAGCCAGTTATTAGTTTTATTATATCTTTTCAAAATATTGTCCATTGACGTCAATACACCGCTGCATGCGATGGAACCACTGGGAAAAGCACTTTGCCCACTCGTCCTTAGGGGTCTCTTCAATGGCATCGCGATACGCAGCCACCGCTTCTTCAGCATTCATAAACCGCTTTCCTTTAAGTTTTTCTTTAATTTTTGGAAATAAATAAAAATCACAAGGCGCGAGGTCGGGGCTATACGGCGGGTGACCCAGTAATTCAACGTTTGATGTCGCCAAATAGTCGATCGTTCGCTTGGCGGTGTGCGACGAGGCGTTGTCGTGGTGAAGGAGGATCCTACTGCGAGGTCGTTTCTCTCGAACTTTTTCCAAGACAAGTGGCAAACAATTGGTAGTGTACCATTCTGCAGAAATTTTTTTTTGATCCTCTAACACAATTGTTGCGAAATGACCTATCCTTCCAAAGAACGAGGCCACCATTTTTTTTCCCGCACTTCGATCTCTCTTCACTTTAGTTGGCAACTCCTCGAAAGGAAACACCCAGTGAGCAGATTGTCTTTTGGTTTCAGGATCATAACAGTAAATCCAGCTTTCGTCACCTGTTAGTATGTCGAACACAGCATTTGAGTCACCTCCGTTAAATCTTTCAATCATTTTACGGCACCAATCCACACGATGGAGTTTTTGAGCCTTAGTCAAATTATGAGTTATCCACCGGGCGCAAAGCTTCCTGACCGCTAAATGTTCGTGGAGGATTTTGTGCACTTGACTCATACCGATGCCTAAGCTTGTCCGAATCTGCTGATAGGTCACTCTTTTGTCAGTCTCTATCATACGCCGCACAACACAGATGTTATTTTCAGTCGTCGCCGTAGAAGGCCGTCCCTCACGTACATCATCAGTGAGATTAGTGCGACCACGTTTAAACTCATTAAACCAGTTGTAAACAGTCGCACGAGATGGGGCTTCATCGTGAAAGGCCAATCGTAGTCTATCATAACTTTCTTGTTGACTTAAATGACATCGAAAAACATACAAAATCATTGCACGAAAATTTTCTCGTGTTAAATTCATGTTGACGTGACACAGACAATTTTCAATTTGCCGCCAAATCGTAAAACAAATGACAAATGAATGAAATATATACTCAGTAATATTGGCAAAGAGTTATATTTTCAAATTTTAGAATATTTTTTTTATTATATTGTTTATAAGTGGCCAGTTCTAAGAACTTTCAGTTTGACCCTCGTACCTGATTGAATTAAAAATCAATCATATCGCTCGCTTTAGCTTCTTGTCTTCGAGAAATCCGTGGACAAACATAGAAACATACAAATATATAAACATACAAATATACAAACACACTTACGAAATTTTGCGTGTTTGGAAGCCTTAATAAATCAAAATACTGAAATATTATAAAATTCAAACGATATCATCGAATTGATAACCTCCTTTTTTGAAATCGGTAAATAGAAAATTTTTGCAGCTTACCTTTTAATTTTAGTATTGGGTTTTCTTATACAAAGTTGTCTGTGGTTTGACATTAATTGATCAAATATAAAACACTTATGCACACTTGCGCAATTTAAAAAAAATATAGCTTCTTTTGCTTGAAAATGGCATAAAAATTATATTAAAATCCTTTTATGTACGTAATAAGCAATTAACATTCTCAAGAAAAGTAGATAAAGCATACTTACAGATGATACCTTCTTACGTATACATATGTCTGACCGTGATCATGATAGGCAAATCATTATTGATGTAACCTATAAACCTCATATCTCATTCTACGATGCACTTTACTGCATTACAGAGGGCAGTTATATCAATAAGGCCTAATATGCGCACAGCAAAAGAGTGGAATTCTAAACAGCATCTGGGTTTACTTTTAATTTCTGGTATAAATATCATTTGGACATTCCCACACATCGCCATCTAGCCCCAAAGTAAGCTACTCAAAGCTTGTTTTATGGGTGCCAGACAACGGATATAATACTTAAATACTTTTTATTTGTAAATACATACATGATATACATAGAAAACACCCAGACCAATACAAACAGACATGTTCATGCACACAAATGTTTGTATTGTGCGGGGATCGAACCCACACAATACAAACATACAAACTCTACAACATACAAATTCTACAAGCCTGTTATTTTAAAAATAAGAGTGATCAGACTTCTTCTGGGTGAGCTCGCTTCATGGTCGTCTCTATCTCTGCATCGTCTGGTATAGTCTAGAGTAGCGAACCCCCATATACGAGTACAATATGTAAAAACCCTGTCCGACCCGAAAGGGTCATAAAGATTCTTTAATAACATAACTAAAACAAGTATTTAAATCACGTAATTCATGAAAACATCTTTTTTATCGATTTTTAAAGTCAACAAATTTAGCACCCATTTACCCTAAAACGAGGGAATTTCAAAATGCGTTATCACTCCCGTCGTGTTCCCTGCGAGTGCCGGCGCAACTCCCTCCGCGCCTCCCGCGCGCCCCGTCAACCCCCCTTCGTGTTGCCAAGTATGCTTTTTAATGTAGTGTTTTTAATTATTATTATTTTTCTTGGGTATTTTTTTTCTAATAATTTTTGAAAATTATTACACAAATAGAACCTCATCTCGATACCTAATAACCCCTTAATGGGTCGGACAGGTTTTTTTTTGTTTCTAGCGTAAATAGGACGATTCATGTTATAAGAAAGGTTTGGGAACGATAACACTAGAAGCCGAGGACAGAAATCTAGTGATAGATAAATAGTTTTCAATTGGAATACTTAACAAAATATCATTGTAAAAGAATTTTCTACCTTGATATTGCCCTAAGTACATCTTTTTCTTGAAAATACTACTCTTTGTGACACCCTGTGTAAGTTGCTTATTTCATTTACTTAAAAGCCCTAGGGTACCAAATTCATGATTAATAAATGCAATAAAAATGTTTCCTCCCCTAGCCGTTTCAATAAGCAGGCAGTGCATTGTAATAAACGTTATTCTAACAATTTACAGCTCATTCTATTTCTTATGATGATAAAATTATTGGAAAAATGTTTCCTTATAACAACTGTGACACGGACATGAGGATAAAATGTTATATCTGTTTCGCACTGTTTTCATTTGAATTGTGGTCGCTTAGTTCAAACAAATTTCTATAAAAACTGTAATCTTTTACGTTTTAAACCTATTTTGTTAAGTAAATAATACATATTAGAGATTGGACTTGATATAAAAGATCTATAGGAAAATGGGGCAATATTTAAATACTTACGAGGTGCTCGTAGCGCAGCGGTAGCAGCGCTTTGGTAGTGATACCGAAGTGAAGCAACCTACGGCGCGGTCGTGTTTGGATGGGTGACCATTCCGATCATATAAGTGACGTACATCACGAGTATCTCCGTGCTTCGGAAGGCACGTTAAGCCGTTGGTCCCGGCTAATATCGGTTGATATTAGTCGTTAAGCCTAGTCAGAGGCCTTATGGGCGGCTTGGTAAGATCTGACTGCAGGGTTAGTCGCTTGCCTTGCTGACACCCCTTCATCAACCCGCACTGAGCCCGCGTGGTGGAGTATGGCTCAAACTACCTCATTGTTGAGGTAAGGCCTTTGCCCAGCAGTGGGATGTTACAGGCTAACTTTACTTTTACTTTTATTGATTTTACATGACGACCTCCGTGGTGTAGTGGCTAAGAACGCTGGTTTCACTCCGAGGTCCCGGGTTCGATTCCCGGTCGGGTCAATATAGAAATCAAAAAAATTCTGTATTGTCTTGGGTGTGAGTGTTTTGGTACCACCGTTGTGCCTGATTTCCATAACACAAGTGCGTTAGCTACTTACTTTGGGATCAGAGCAATGTATGTGATCGGTGTCCAATATTACTGTTTCTTGAATAAGCGGGTTGTTTTAAAAAATGGGGAATAAACAAAGTTCTTAAAAAAAATATTACAAAAAATAGAATACTTTTATGGATAAGTACGTGATATTGTTACAACCTGTATTATTTTTAAAATATACTGCTTATTACCACATAATGACAGCTATTAAATGAAACACGATAGAAGACAATACTTGACATTATTCCTGCATGTTTTTTATTGATGATTGTTGATCAGTGGGCAGGGCACATAGTGCAAAGAACTGATGGCCGTTGGGGTATAAAAGTTCAAGATTGGAGATCTTTTGACCAAAGCCGCAGCGTAGGAGTGGGGTAGGACTTTGTTCAGCAGTGGACAATGGACATCTTTTCGCTGATAATGATGACTGTAATTCGCACGCGTTTTACGTGTTCAGCTCCACATGATACTTATATGTTATTAAATAGTTATGTTTGATCAATCTCAATAGAGATAATCCTGCTGCACAGAAGATACAGGTCGGCCTAACCAAGCTTGATGGATAATATTAAACATAAACAGTATCTGCAAGGTTATTCCCAAAAGTGTTTCCAAAGAAACGTAGGTCGGATTTCGTTAAAAAATATTCTGGCTATAGAAAATTGATGAATTAAACTGCACTTCTTATGAGCAGTTATTTTTTGTCTTTCGGATAAGTTGTTGACCTTCGAAGTATTCCTTCTTTTTAAGTAGGTATTTATCAGAATAAGAGCATTCTCTGCTCTTCACTCTCATAGTTCGGTGAGACGGTAGTCCGACATGAGATTAGGCGTAGGACCAACTGCTTAACATTTTTTCCTTGACGCGATACCATAACCATGACGCTAGCGACGCTAGCGACGACGTCACTTTTTGTATGGAAAATTATAGTTCCGTCAGTGACCGCTAGAGGCGCTTTGCAAATTTCCATAGACATTTTTTACGTCGTCGCTAGCGAGTAAAATTGTCGTAAACTCATGGTAACGGAACAGTGGTGTCATACCCAACTTTCTCCCTGTTCGTCGGTAATTTCATGACTCATTCAGCCCCCTTGTGCAATTTTATTGTTGGTGTGATCTAATCTTACACCCCCTTAATTGTACTGATGGTACGTCAAGCAAAAACTGCAATTCTTACGCTATTGTTATAAGGGCTATTTTTCAATATTTTTTGTCTAAAGCGCTGTCTAAAATTGTTGTGATAGCGTTAGTTTATCGATACTATTGACCTTGAAAATCAATCATCGATATCCTTGCCTATACTATTATCCTTCAATTTACTATGAACAGTTTCGATCAAAATAAACAAAAGGTAAATGTCGCTTCGTATGAAGAGAAAAGCGTGAAGAATAGTAAATCACCACCGACAAGAGCATAGCTCTTAAATTTTATCATCATCATCATCATTGACGACCTTCGTGGTGTAGTGGCTAAGCACGTTGATTTCAAGGCATTTCAAGGCGTCGCCGCTCCAAGGTCCCGGGTTCGATTCCCGGTCGGGTCAATATAGAAATCAAAATTTTCTATATTGTCTCGGGTCTGTGTGTTGTGGTACCACCGTTGTGTCTGATATCCATAACACAAGTGCAATTAGCTACTTACTTTGGGATCAGAGCAATGTATGTGACTGGTGTCCAATATTTATTTATCATTATCAGCCAAACGACGTTCACTGCTGAACATAGGCCTCCCCCTCGGCCAAATTTGATGATGACTATAAATTATTATAAATCAGAAACGCTTCAAATCAATCATTTTAATACCAGCGTCGGTGTTTCCTAGTGATTACAATCCGAATCTTTTCAAAGTTCCAGTGAACAGGCTTATTCTGGGCGAGCTCGTTTCATTACTTTGTCTTATTCGCACTAGGCTTGGTCTGGAGTCAAGAGCGAACCCATACTAAATAAAATAAAATAAAATCCCGTTTCCAAATTTATCAGCGTCGATAGATTTGTAAAAGTTACAGTACATTTTGCATTTTGTGGGTATTATATATTATTTTTGCCCTATTTTCTATACTCCTGTTAACTGTCGATGTTGAAGCTATCGCTATTGCAACAATATTAAGGGGACTGTTTCTACAGTAATTAAATGACACATGTTTCCCCAATAAGCCCTAAAACCCCTTGTTTACATGCGTAGTCCGTCACTATTACACGATTAGGTCAACCCATACCTCTGTACAGGTAATTATACAACAGCCAGGGCTATTCTGGTGTTAGTTCTGTGCAAAGGGCCAGATCGATTTGATTGCCTGAAGAAGATGACATTATTTATGTCAAACTAAACATATGATCTACGCACTTTTAGTTTAAACACTGACAGAACAGTCAGGAACAGACTTGTCATCTGGTTTAGGATGTTTTTAATACTGCGTGTCATATTTTATATTCATACAGATGAAATTAGAAACCAAAAATTTGTTTTTAACACTCAGTTACCCGGCTAACCGGGCCAGAAAGTTGGCCCGGTTAGCCAGAAAGTTGCTGGTTCGAGTCCCGCTCGTGCTATTAGACAGCAAAGCGTCATCAATTTCCAAGTTGAATTTATTCTGTAAAGAATAACTACTTGACCCACTGTTGCATAAACAGGGTAGATGGCGCCAAATGTCACGCGTAATCCATCGTATCCATAAGAGACCACTAATTTCGCAAGGTCGGACCGAAAGCACGGTAGCTTAATTGGTAGAGCGTTTGGCCCGGTTAGCCAGAAAATTGCTGGTTCGAGTCCCGCCCGTGCGCAATTTTTAGGGGTTCCGTAGCCGAAAGGTCTGTCCGTCCGTCCGTATGACACAACCACTTTATTCTGAAACTATTAGCATTACACAGTTGAAACTCAGTAGATAAATGTATCATGTACACCGTTTTACGATTCACTCGAACTTTGAATAGATTCGGATTGTAATCCCTAGGAAACACCGACGCGGTCAGCGAGTTCCACTCCTTTGCCGTGCGCATTATAAATGTTGATGAGAAGCGCTTAGTTCTAAACAGCGGCACATCAACAAGGTAAGGATGGTATCCCGCGGATCGCCTTGTCGTACGATGGATAAAGGGGGTTGGTGGGATGAGCTCATGGAGCTCCTTCGCACACTTTCCAAGTAAAGCCTGTTAAATACCGTTAAGTTGGCATCATTGCGGTAATGGGCTAAGCTATGGAGCTTATCATCCACCAGTTTGTCGTCACCTATTAATCTTTGGCTCTGCGTTCCACTGAGTCATGTGTTTCAAGTTGGTACGTGGCTGATCCATCCCAGATGTGACTGCAATACTCCATCTCACTTTGCACTTTTGATTTGATTGCCAAGAAAATGATTATCAACTTTCAATTTTACATGTATTTAAACCTCGAAATCTATCTGTTTATACATTATTTCACTTCTTGTGTCCTTTGATAATGACTTTTTTCTCTTACTAAAACTGGGTACATATCCTCTTAAAAGTAATATTATTATATACCCTTCGTAACTTGGCTTGCTCATCAATTGACAGTGTATTCCCCCGTCCATAATAATAAGTGAATCATGCGGAGAGCAATTGGTTTGAGAGACAGACAAAAGGTCATTGTCTCGCTCGATTTGTTTCAATAAAGCTATAAATACACCAGTTCAGTTAAGTATATTGAGAGATTTATATAAATAGTAGGCAAGATATCTTATGCAGTTATTAACTTGACTAACCCAAAGATTTGGGGATCCTGTTTCTGATGGTCATGGCACCTAAAGGCCAGACCAATCAATTAAGCGATAGATTCAACTTAAGTAACCGCGACTTCCAGACATAAAAGTAAAATCACGAAAATCCCAGTCCAAGCCACACGACTTCGGAGATTATCAGCCTTAGCACAAAAAAAATAACTAGGCTTAGACCACTGTTTAAATATCATCATTATCATTATCAGCCAAAGGACGTCAACTGCTGATCATAGGCCTCCCCCACGGCTTTCCACAGCGACCGTTCACAAGCGGTCTGCATCCAGTTTGTTCCTGCGATTTTTACTAGGTCGTCTGTCCATCTTGTCGACGGACGTCCTACGCTGCGCCTTTGGTCGAAAGGTCTCAAATCTAGAACTTTCTGCCCTAGCGGTCATCAGTTCTTCGCGCTATGCCCATCGCCACTTGAGTTTTATGTTCTAGCTATACGAGCTGCTATGTTCATTACCTTAAGTTCTTATCTTTTCCGATTCGATGTCGTTGAGAAACCCCGAGCATAGCCCTCTCCATCGCTCGATGTATTATTTTGAGCTTGTTTATAAGCCCCATAGAGGCCACGTTTCGAATCTATATGTCATCACAATAGCCTCATTTCATCAAGTCCCATGTCCGTCTGTAATTTTTCTGCAACAAGGCACAGGACATGACCAAATGAAGACGACAAAATACCAAAGTAAATTAAGCAAAACTATAAGTGAAGCGATCGCGAATAATCACCTTCAGCGGCTGACTGGAGCTGGAGGCCGCTCTTAATTAGTGCACTGCAGAACAATTTGGTGATAGACGGTGCGCCACTGTTGTTTTATCCGTAGAACTCGTTTGGTCTCAATGGACTTTGAAGAAATATAGCATCGGAAAAATAGATTTTGGAACCTTTAACACAATGCAAAAACCACGAGTACATATGAGATGCGACTCTCCGACAATACATGACTGGTCCGGGGAAAGACAAATAATAATACAAATCCAAGACAAATACAAATCTATTTATTTTGCATTATTTAAATTTCTCACTTATAGAATAAAATTATTATTTATTCGATACACACACAGAAATAAATTACATTACTATTACACATATTTTAAAAAAACTTACATAAATCAAATCAAAGCCCCAAAGTGTGCCAAAAAGGCCCCACTCAGTATAAGTCGTGACAACAGATGGCCATGCCACGACACTGATTATCAGCGGGAATACATTCTAGGAACTTTTCACTTAGACACTGCAATGCAAAAAATATACGTGTCAAATGTTTTCAATTTCAATATTACTTTACATGATAGGACGGTACAGGACAACCAATAAAAGAGTGATGTGTTTTAGTGATCATTGAACATATTTAAGTTTGCACTAGTCTGATCGATTTTTTCCGCTGTATACAGTGGGTATAATAATAATCTAAGTGCGCCTTTAAATTAGAGCGATAGCAGCAGATGCGCATACATTAAAAAAAATGTATTTTGTACATAGGCTATTGTAAGCACTTATACACGTCCCACAATTGGCCCTACCACAGCTTCGAGATAATTGTGGTCTAGTAAAAACAGCGGCGCTGCTGCCGCGCTGCTGCCGCGCGACTGCCGCGCACCGCTGCTGCTATTTATGTATGAAATGAAAACCAGCGCCAGGGCCTTCTGGCGTCCAGGCATATGCTGAGTGAGGTCCTCTTGATTGGGACATTACAGACGCACAAATGAAACTGGTTATATTTTTTTAAAATTCGAAATGGGTTTGCTCTTGACTCTAGCCTACACCTAATTGAGCTTAGACAGAGTCGACGATGGAGCGAGCTCACCCAGAAGAAGCCTATTCACTCTGTTTTTGAAAGTTTTCGGATTATATTCCCCATGCTAGGCTTTATTTGTTAATAGTTTAGTTTATTGTTGTATTTTTATGTTTTATTATAATTTTGTGTGTATGTGTGATGTCCTTAATTCTTTTATTCAAAAGAATCAGAAGCGTGACTGTTGCGCGACCGT
Organism: Pyrausta purpuralis; assembly: GCA_963924145.1. Classification (NCBI taxonomy): domain Eukaryota; kingdom Metazoa; phylum Arthropoda; class Insecta; order Lepidoptera; family Crambidae; genus Pyrausta; species Pyrausta purpuralis. The sequence continues at coordinate 1,705,516 of OZ001670.1, read as the reverse complement.
TGCTAAACCGCTGCTAAAGTAGCCTCAATGTGAAAGCGCTCTAAAAAGCATTACTACCTGCGATATCTGTTGTGCTAAGTGGTCTGTGTCTGTTATTTCGAGTCGTTAAACAACTAATTAGTTTGGCGAATCCAGGAATTGTCCGTAAACGGAGGCCATTGTCTGTCGAGTGGCCGTCTGCCTAAATGAAGACGGAACAGAGAAGTTTAAACAAATAAATATACGCCAGACAACACACCAATTGTCTTCTTTGTATATCTTGTTTACGGCGGGCTCCCACTTATAAACTAAATCCCATGCTTATATATTAATATATTTATTTTATCTATGTAATTTTAGTATATAGGTTTATGTTAACGCATTTTTAAAAAAAGAATTGGTTCCTCTCAGTACTTTTAAATATTTCGCCGCTGATTTAACTCTCTGCATTTCCCAAGCGGTTGACTGGTAGAGAAAAAAATTAAAATGTAAAACATTTAAAACTTAAAATTTAATGCATGCGAATGCGGGTGTGTGGACCGGACGGCAGACCGCACCCAATATAAATCCTTACTGTCTTTTTTACTTATGGTTTAGAATGTTTTTAACACTCACAGTGTCATATCTTATATTCATAAAGATGAAATAAGAAACCAAAAATCTGCGCACGGGCAGGACTGATTCTAGTCCCGCCCGTGCGCAAATTTTTGGTTTCTTATTTCGTCTTTTTCTTACTGTTAAGGACTTAGCCCAGTAAATACGTTCCTAGCACTAGTGCTATGTCCTGCAAAAACACACTTCTTTGTTCTGAAAACTATTACACCTTGCCCACTAGACTGTTCGTCGTATTGTTTTGCAAGGAACTTGTCAGGCGTGTTTCTTGCACGTTATGGTATGGTACGGTGCAGTGGAAAAATTCCTTCAAACGTAGATAGGTTTAAATTCTCAGCAGCATCATCATAACCATACACCTTAATTTAATACAAGTAAAACTTATCTCCATAGTTTATTATGTTATTGATCATGGGACCAATGTTGAATAAAACTAGTATTCTTCCATACATTTTAAAATCAGCCACCACAAACGAAGAATTATACATAGGTAGCACAAACACAACTTGACTATATGGAATCCAGGCGAGGTCTGTCCGTCACCTGAACGGCCCCGCCTGTGCCCGGAACCTCTGCTGACACCGCGATCGCTAACAATTAAGACTCTAATAAATACTTATTCCTTGCGCGTTGAATCCTCTCTTCAACCTTAACTGCAATCCAACAGAAAAACAAGTGCTGTAATCATGTAAATAAATTCAAGGAAATCATGTAGCTACCACAAGAAATGTCTTCAACTTGGCTTCGATTTTAACTCTTCAACCATGCTATGAGAATACAAACCCTGGCAGGCACACGCAGTCAAAGCGGGGAGCAGCGCTCCACCGCATATTACTATGCAGATTTAGAAAGACTAAAGAAAAATAAAACATCCCCACCATCAGAACAGATATCTCCAGAGGACACTCAAAATCCGAATGAACTGAGCGAGTACGTCGAATCCAATGAAGTCATCAACGATGGAGCGATCAGAGAAGTTCCACCACTACGGGACAGACGCCAATGGTCACTCCCAGAATACAGCACTCCGGAGAACTCCAGAAAACTGGAAGAGACGTACTCAACAGCTGGGACTTTCCCGATGCCGGAACCGAAAGAAAAAGAACCGTTGTTAGCGGAATTGGAAGTTGTTGGAAGATTGCCGCTGACGCAGTTGGATTCGTCGCCAGGGGTTAGGAGGAGCAGGAGCTGGTATCTGTGCTGTCCGAATGTGGCTGATGAGGAGATATCCAGGGAGTCTTCGTGGAGGTACTCCAGTTTGAGACCGGTGACTGCGCCGCCTCTGCCGGGGCAGAATGGAATGAGCTCACTGGTAAGATATCATAAGATATATTTACTCGGAACTTGTGTGGTGGTGGTTGTGTAAGTTTAAAGCGTTGTAAGTTATGTGTTGGAGATCGGCCTCGGCCATTTAAGATCACGCCCACCTTAACAGAGTCGAGGCATTTCTTGGTTTTGTAAGGTATATTTTCTGACACCTTATTTCTCACACGCTTCATAAAAGATCTTCTATCTTAAATCTGTACCAATGGGTACAAGCCATTCCGTCCGTGCCGTAATATCTGACTACTTCGTAGTTAGTGTTCAGGTGCCCTTTTCATAATAGCAAGACGTAAATCTTTAAAAACTAAGTAACGTAAATCTTTAAGTAAGAAGGACTAATGATTTCGCAAAGATCTTGTTGGACGCTGAATCCAATATGTATAACTCTGGAAATTACTGAAGCTAGTTGATTGATGATATAAATCTATTCCAATTGTTGACGACTGAAGACCTTTATTTTTCTCCTCTACCTAAAACTCTTCCCTGTTCTCAAACCCTCCTGTTTTTACAGGTGGCAACCCAAAGCAGCGGTCGAGAGGACGTGACCTCACTGCGAGCGGAGAGAGACGCGCTCGCCCGAGCGTTGTCGGCGGAGCGGCAGCGGGCGGCCACCGCGGCCAGAGCTCACGACGCCAGGCTGGCTGAACTGCACGGGGTCATAGCTGAGCTGGTCAGGAGGAGGGCGGCTGATAAAAATGCTGCGGCTATTCCTGAAGAAGAATTGTCAGGTCAGTTTTCCTTAAAACAGAAGGCTTTAACTGTCGCGTTGGCGCAGCGGTTTGAGGGTCGCACTTTAAAGCGACGGTAGCTCCAGAAGTCCCGAGTTCGATCCTCGGGTTGGGCCAAAAAATATGTACTTGGGTTTTTCTATTCAGAATTTTTCAGAGCAGTCTGGAGTGTGGATGTTGGCGGTGCGTTTTTCGCCCCCGTGTCTTAGAAAGCACGTGAAGCCGTTAGTCCTGCGCTTGATCTCTCTCCGGTGGTGTCAGATAACTCGGCAGGATCCGATGAATAATACTTTTGTAATTATTAAAATATTTGCATGCTTTATGTTAGTGGCTAAATGGGCTGAACATAAAATGTATTTATAAACCTGTGTACCCCATTTAAAGGCAAATAAATGATTCTGATTCTTTATGTAGTCGTCAGTCCATCTTGTCGGTGGACTTCCTACGCGCACTTTTAGTCGAAGGTTATAATTATACTATTCAATGAATTTAGATTTTCCCTGATTTGCAACTTTATCAATATACTATCGGTCGCCCGCGATTACGTCCGCGCGTTTTGAGTTTGACCCTTCCCCTCCCATCGCAGCTTGATGTTTTATAGAGCTTTCCTTGATAAATAAGCTTTCCAACACAAAAATATTTTTTGAAATCGGTTCCTCAGATTAGCGTTCAAAAAAATCTTTAGTTTTTTTAATACAAGTTTATAAGACTCGTGAAACAAGCACTAAAATTACTTTTACTTTAATTTCAGATGAATGTGAATCGACCACGCAGCCAGCTGGTGAACTGGACAATGATGCTGACAGATCTAGGACCGAACAGGTCAGTAGGATGTTGAACGTTATATTGGCTTATTCCTCAAAGATAATTCTTTATTACGCAACCAAGACAATTAGAGTGCTGTCTGGCGCATATTTTTTAACTAGCGGTCCTCCGTAATTGCGTCCGTGCGTTTTGAGTTTGCTCTCTCCCCTACTGTTGAAGCGTGATGTTTTATAGCCTAAAGCCTTCCTTGATACATAACCTATCCAACAAAAAATATTTTTTCAAATTGCTCCAGTAGTTTCTGAGATTAGCCCGTTTTAACTAACTTAAAAAATCTTCAGCTTAAAGATGGAATAAGAAACCAAAAATTTGCGCACGGGCGAGACTTGAACCAGCAACCTCTTGGCTGACCGGGCCAAACGCTTACCAATTGAGCTACCGTGCTGTCAGTCCGACCTTGCGAAATTTGTGGTCTCTTATATTTATGATTATAAAATATGACACTGTGAGTGTTAAAAACATTCTAAACTATTAAATCTTCAGCTTTATAATATTAGTATATATTTATTAAGGAAGCATATAACCTCTTGATCTATCAAATCAATTGATATAAAACTCCTCTTATTTATCATCTGTACATTCTCAGAATGACACCTCTTCCATGCTCAGTCCTGAAGAGCTGCCGACTCCTCAAGAGCCAAAACAGGAACAGTTGCCTGATGACACCACCGATACCAGCACTCAGGAGATGCCGCTTGGGTAAATAATGATTACAAATTGCAATAAAAAAACGATGTCAAGGCAAGGACTCGAACTCCGAGCAAGGCACTACCCGGGCACACGCTTATTTCACTCGGCCACCGACAGATTGATAAGCCTGTTAAAATAAGTGAATTGCTGATCAAAACTCAATCAGGTTTGGATCGAAGTGATAAGTATATACGGACTTGACCTGATGAGTCACTCAGTCTGGCACTGATTGGTCAGCAAATCACTTAGCTAGTACAATCCAGTTTAATGAGCAAAATGGTGCTTTTGAAGAGCTCCTAACAGCTTAGTTTATTGCGAACTTATAATATCTGAAGCTAAAATAGAATCTGGTCATCAAATTGAGCTGATGATAAGATTTGATCTTGTGGTTCCAACTTACTAAGTAAGACAATACTTATATATATTCTTTATTGCACTTATGAGTGCACTTGTAAGTGTACTTAGTGCTTAGTGATATCCTTAAAACTAGACTAATTTTGATTAACTTTAGATTTTTTTATAGATATGTGTGTGTTTGTGATTTCCTATTCCCAATAAATGCGTTTCATTTCATTAAAACCAAGATATTCAATGTGCACAGCATAGCATGACTACTTAGACACAAAATAGTGAAACTACTAGCTATAATATCGTTTTGTCAGTATATTTCTCATAAAACAGTTTACCTACCGACCCGTACCTATCAGCAATTTTACAAAATAGTCAGCAACTTCACACTAAATGGTCAGCAACATTACAAAATGGTCAGCAACTTTACAACATGTTCAGCAACCTTACAAAATGTTTAGCAACTTTTCACTAAATGGTCAGCAACTTTACAAAATGGTCAGCAAATCCACCAATGAATATAAAACCTTTATTGACCTTTACAGAGTGGAACAACCACGTGTCGAGGTGACCGCAGCGGCAGCTGACAGCGACGCGAGCTTGCGTCTGTCGGAGCGAGACTCCGAGCTGTGTTTGAGCACTGCCAGGTATGTGTATATTTGAATTTACCGATTTAACAAAGCAGGCGATTAATTCGATTTATATTAGTGTATATTTTTTTATGTTAGCCCCACCAAAACAAGTTTTAATAAATCAAATATTACGCACGGGTAAGATTCGAACCTCTGGCAAACCGGGCTAACGCTTCCTTCACTTAATCGAGCTATAGTGCCGTCCATCCGAGCGCACGAAATTTCTGGTCTCTTAGGTATACGTCATTTCGCGTGACGTCTAGCGCCATCTACCCGTCTGTTTATGCAGCAGTGGGCCAAGTAGTTATTCATTACAGAATAAACACAACTTGGAAAGTGATAACGCTTCGCTATCCAATGGTTTTTGGAATGGTTTTTGACACATAGTGTCATTTTGTATTGCAGTAAGTAAAGTTAGCCTGTAACATCCCACTGCTGGGCAAAGGCCTTACCTCAAATATGAGGTAGTTCGAGCCATACTCCAACACGCGGGTTCAGTGCGGGTTGGTGGAAGGGTGTTTGCAAGGCAAGCGACTAACCCTGCTGGCAGATGTTATAAAGCCTCTGACTAGGCTTCACGACTAATATCAACCGATATTAGCCGGGACCAACAGATTAACGTGCCTTCCAAAGCACGCAGACGCTCGTGATGTACGTCACTTATATGGTCGGAATGGCCACCCATCCAAACACGACTGCGCCGTAGGTTGCCTCACTTTGGTATCACTACCAAAGCGCTGCACCACTGCGCTTCGAGCACTCCTTAAGTAAAAATAAATTATTTTAAAAATATTATTAATAAAAACAAAACCCCCTTTTTTCATGAAAAAATCTAAATTTTTGCGTACGTACATGATATTATCAAATATGTATTGAGAAGCGACAGTGAGGATGTTAATTTCCTTAAAGAATTCTCTCAGGGATTCGCCCACTAAGTTTGTAAATGGCACGAATGGCTCTTTTCTGTAAAATAAAGATAGTATCGATGTCCGCAGCAGAACCCCACAAAAGAAGACCATAAGACATTATACTATGAAAGTAACTAAAATACACAAGCCTTGCTGTTTCAACATCATTTAAATGTCAAATTTTTCGAACCGCAAAGGCAGCTGAAGCGAGTCTCCCAGCCGGAGCGTTAACATGTGGTCCCCACTGCAATTTAGAATCCAATGTAATGCCCAGAAAAAAAGTAGAGTTTGATAGATCTAATTTTTCACCGTAGAGTAGAATTTCTGTGGTAGCTTGCTTCACGTTAGGCATGGTGAATTTAATACATTTAGTATTTTTTGTACTAAGAAGCAAGTTATTGCTAGTGAACCAATTTAATACCTTAGAGCTCTGCTAACATTGTCAAATTATTTTTCTCCTCTTCTTGATTTGAAGATTAAAGATGTATCATCAGCAAACAGAACTATCTCACAGGAGTCCTTTGAAAAAAAAAGGAAGGTCATCAATATGGATCAAAAACAGCAAAGGTTCCAATACTGAGCCCTGGGGCACTCCCATTTGAAGCGGGGCACCTGAGGAGTAAATGCCATTATCGTTTACTGTTTGTAGTCTGCCTGAGAGGTAAGAATTCAACAGTTTTGACGTGTTATAAGATACACCGTAATGTTCCAGCTTAATAATGAGTGTTTGATGATCGACACAATCAAATGCCTTCGATAAGTCACAGAATACACCTATCGAGTACGGCTCAAACTACCTCATAGTTGCGGTAAGGCCTTTGCCCAGCAGTGGGATGTTACAGGCTGACTTTATGTCTGACTTACTGTAACATTTTTACTTTATAGTGTGCACCCTGAATTCCAGGTGTTGCCAGTACGCGCGCGGCTGGTCCGCGGCGGGCGGCAGCTGCGAGCGCGAGCACGGCTCCAGCGACACGCCGCGAGTGTTGCCAGCTTCGCCAGGTAGTTACTCGCTGTAATCAAACGTAATCCAAGAATAGGTTAACGGTGTTGCTAGTAATGATTAAGACTGTCTCTATATACTGGGAGGGATGGTGTTATTTGTACTTTCTGTATTATTTGCTAAAGAATATTTTAAACTCCAAAATAGTGCTAAAAATAGAAAGTAAGTTTAAGCTAGAATAGCAAGAGATGCAGTTAATAAAATGAAATGAAATACATATTTTATTTGCCTTTGGAAAAGTGTACGTTTTTGTAAGTATTATGAATATTGCGTTTCAGTGTTTCCAGCTATTCGGAATAGCATTGCAATAGGCGGAGACCCAGGAGTGAATAAAACGTGTTGTTTGGTCGAACGTCCGTTTATTACTACTAATCTTACACTAAAGCCTAATATATAAACCTAACCTAAGAGTGGCGCGTCACACACTACACCTCCCCCGTATTTGAGAAAAAAAATGAATGAAGTGAGTTTTTTTTACAATTTAAAATTTTAAGAAAAACCTAAGTTATTTCAAATAATTATTCGTATACTAAAACCAATTATAATTAATGAAAAAAAAATACCAAGATTTTATGCTAAAAATACATTTGCCTGATTACTTATGCTGTGCAATCATAACTAAAATCTGTATAACATTGTTTTTAACAACTGTATTTTTTAACCAAAACAAAATTAAGTTAGAACAATTTGAATCCAAAATCATAAGTTATGTAAAAATTTCCAAACTGATATTACCAAAAAAAAAACTAGCATACAATTTCATTTAAAATTCAAATCTTAAAAGAAACAAAGTTGTTAAAAAATATTTAGAATACATTAATGTTTAAAATGTTTATCATTATGTTATAATTTAGTTTGCAAAATTTCAAATTTAGACTACAATAGGTATACCCTATAGTAGAATAAAAATCTTATGCAAATATGATAATAATTCAATGGTACCAAAATAAAACTGAAATGATACTGAGACTATTGAAGTAAGGTTAACAAAACAAAACCATTGTATAGGACACCTTGAATTTAGAAAAAAAAAAACAAATGCAACTTATCATTCATTTGAAAAACAAATTAATAACTACGTTTTACGTTATACTAATGCGTTATATTTTATTTATTAAGTAATCACTATTTTTATACGATTGGTCGACGAGTCAATCAACATTTTCGAAACACATCTTCATTTTAAAAGACAATTATTAATTGCAGTGTTAGAATATAAATTAAACTCATTACAATCAAAACATTATATTGGTAACACAAATACCTTCTATAATACCTATTATCAGTGGATACCAAAAACAATATTATCTTTCTAAATTAATTCAAATAAATATTCAATTTCAAACATTATAAACTTATTCGTGCGGAGTCACTCATATCAGTAACTATTCTCTAATCTGTGCTCATATGACGTGTTTTTTTAAATAATTTCCTAAAAACCACTTACCGTTAAATGTATGAATGATTATTGAAAAATATTAATTTAGTATTTGCCTATAATCTTACCTTTATTTTGTCTCATTATCATAATAATTTTCCTATAACTCTGACACCTATCTACAACTATCTAATCTCTTTAGTCATTTACTCATATTTAGCGTATTCTTCTTTAATATAGTTCGTAATCGAAACAAATATACGTACATGTATAAATCATAAGTATTTATTACATATCTCTTTTATTTATTTGTCGGTTGGCCAACCTTTGTCATTTATTAAAACACAATAATGTCATTTCATATTATTGGTACATTTATATTTTATTTATAGTCGACTTAATTGGTACTTTAATTATTTATTTATTTATTGGTACAATTATTTATTTATATAATTTGCTATGCATAGCCTTATTAAGTAGGGGCATGTTTTAAGATTCATTGATCTCCAAATATTTTCACAGAGAGAAACTCGTCTACACCATGATCAAATAAAGGATCTGACACCCTATATTGTACCTTGTACCATTTATTTGTACCTTTTTATAATTTCATAATAAAACGGGTTATCATTTAAGATCTTTTCTGATCTCCAACGGCTTACACGAAGAAAACTCGTTTACGTCATGATCAAGCTGAAGGATTCTACACCGTTTTTTGCCTCTCGTTATAAGGTAGGGCAACCTATTTTACTACTTCTCCTACTACTTTATCTCATTACATAAACTTTCATCTAACCTTCAAAACCAAAACATAAAACATATAGCTAAATGAATTCTTCGTCAAATTATTTTGTTTACTTTTGGGTGATCAGTCCAATCGTATGACAAAATATTTTAACCAAGTATTCGCCTTTCCTTCATTAAACTTACTAACATACCTTTCAAACTTATAACATTCCTACCTATTCCTTTTCCATACTAATTACAATATTCTTTTCTAACCCTGTATGAATGTAACTAATGCACTCTACATTGGTACAAAAGCTATATAATACATAAACCTACAAATCATCACAACAAATCGTATCCTATACTCCCTTCAATATTTTTATTTAATGTCATTTCCGTAAATTAAATTGTCGTATCCGTGAAAGAAATAAACTCAGTTCGTCAAATCAATTAACTAACTATCCACTCTTTATCTTTCTTTACTATCTTCTTTAATTTCTTGTCAATATAAGAAATATTTTATGATTGTAAAAATGTTTGGTATCCTACTGCTAACAAGTGATATAAAACTTTAGAACTTCCCAGAACTTATTACGAATAAAGATTTAAGGTGATGCAATAGAAATGCTATCATACAAAACAATTTCTAGTAACGCTACATGATATTCAGTACGGTCAGCTTTACCCTTCTTTAGAATCGTCGCGAACAAACAACTGCAATAATGTCACTCATCAGCAAATTTGATCTACACGTGCGAATGTGAACTTTGTTTGATGTCGCAACTACTTCCCTTTTTAGGATTTCAACAAAACTCAATTAAAAATATACCTAAAGTGTTTATAATTAGTACAAAAATAGCAATGATGTAGATAGTTTGCAATTTGGAAACTCATTAAAGAATGAAAGATTTGACTTTGAAAGTTTTTAAATTAAAAAGAGTACAGTCAGATTGTAATTATTAGAAAGAAAATACATAATAACTTTGTATAACCACGTAAGCCAAATATCAGCGATATTAATGTTATAATAAAATTTAGTTATATGTACTGAAATTAACATATCCATGAAACTAAAACAGACTTACTACTACGGACTTACCTCACATGAAATTTAGGCTGCTTTGTTACAACTATTCAAAAATCAGACTTACCTTTGTAAAAGTGATACCTAACTTACTTACTTAAAGAAATATTGTTCCACAAAAATACTAGGTTAATAATTTAGAAATACGAATTAAATGCTATTTCCAAGTTACCTTGTCAAAATGTTCTTTAATGTTTAACCTACGCACCATTTAATTAAGCATAATGGAATATTTTTATGGAAAAAAAATGTAATAACGTGACTTTAGAATGAAGTATAAAAATATCAGAAATATACTATGAAATTGACTTGAACTGTACGTTACAAAATTAAATAAGTTGTTCTGTTATTATAACTTTCGTTTACTGTTAGTTACCTCTGAAGAACTGAAATAACACTTATTATCATCAAAACACAATATAATGAAACACAATAGATATAAAGGTTGAACTGTACCTAGATTCATGACGATTAACCGTAATTCTTTTTTTTGTAATGTCTATAAAATAAAATTGTAGTTTTCAAATAAGAATAAATTAAAGTAATTATTATTACCTAAAAGTCTGTTTACTCATAGAAACTTAATTTGAAAATACTGTAACTTTTCTAAATATACCATATATTTATCGAAAACCTAAAGAACTATTAAAAACACTGTCTATAAGTTTATGAGAAAATCACAATTACTTTAAAATATTTGGAAAGTTAAATATGATGACCTAAATTACTGAACATACACGGGTGCGCCAATGCTATCTTGAAAAATGATGACCGCTACATTCCTAGCAGATAATGTTACTGTCTGCAGCTAACTACTAGATACTTGCTCTTTGTTAGATAAATAAAAGTAATTAAGTCGAAATATTGATTGTCAGTTATAAAATCTTTATATCGAGATTCTGCAACGTCTGAAAATACTAATTGAGTAATTTAAAGGTTTATTAACGAACTTGATTTGACTCGTCTACTTGCGTACGTGCGCAAGTAATAATAATTAAATACTAAAAGAGTATAAACATTTTAAAATACACAATATAAGCAATTTAGTTAAACATGGTTTTAACTTAGGATACATACTCATAATATCATCTTGATTACTCATGGCCATGGTATACATATTATATTATTAAATTTTACATGAAAAAGAGAAAAAAAAAACTAATCTACTTCTGCTATTTCAACGCTTCTTTCCTGATGGTATCCTTCCAATTGACACGCATGACACTCCCGGCGCCTCCTCATCTCGACACGAACATCTCCCAGCGCCCAGGACCAAAATTACCATCAACCTCTGACACCATCTACGCCCGGCACCCAGCAAATCACCATCCGACATCTGACACCATGGTATCGCCCGGCGCCCAGCAGATACTTTCCTTCTTGTTTTATTTAAATGCCACCTTCGATATATTTGTATTCTTCACTTTAAAGTTCTTTATTTTTTCACCACGTCACTATTCTAAGTCCACCATTTATTATATTTTACTTTGATCTTTTTTCAGTCCGAATCAGAATTATATTATAGATATTTTAAACAAATCCATTTATTTTATTAATAATTGCACAGCACTGCCCGAAGGCAGCACTGGCAGGGTCACCATGCAATAGGCGGAGACCCAGGAGTGAATAAAACGTGTTGTTTGGTCGAACGTCCGTTTATTACTACTAATCTTACACTAAAGCCTAATATATAAACCTAACCTAAGAGTGGCGCGTCACACACTACAGCATGCAAATATTTTACAATCTTATTAAATTAATAACTACAAATTAAAATATCATCATCACAATGCCTTCTTAGCATTCTTATTTAAGTCACAAATCTACTAATTACATTACAATTAAATTAATTCAATTTTAATAAGAAGTCAATTGGCAATTATATTTAGAGTAAACTACGCCATTTTCAAAAATCCATCCACCTTATAAAAGCATTGTTCTTGTAGCCACTGGAAAGGGACACATTTAAATCTGTTTAATGGCAAAATTGGAGCAGCAAAAAGCTCGCTGATGACCTGTAATACAAGGATTCGATACCTAGCATAGACATTAGACTTACAGTCTGAACATTTATACTAAACTCCGCTTTTTCTTAGCTAGCCCAATATTGTAAACAATCATTTCATAACATTTTTATAAATATCATTAAATACAATAAATTTACCTTTATTTGAAAATATCTCAATGTGTAACGAATAATTTCCCATGTAGGATTTAATTTTTGTGTTTACCTCTTTTTAAAATGAATTATTTAGTTACAAAGAAATGTCAAAATTGTTTACAATTTTCGACCAGCAAAGAAAAACGGTTTTTAATTTTATAAAGCTAAAGTGTTTGTTTGTTTGAACCCGTTAATCACAGGAAATACTGGACCGATTTGAAAAGTTATGTTTGTGGATAGCTTATTTAAATATTTATTGTTATGATATTATATTATTTATTCCAATTATAGGAATAAATATTGTGGATATTATTTTTCAGGTCGGTGCGAGTCGCGGCAAGCGAAGATTGCGTCACGGGTTCGATTACGGAAAACTGACGAAACAGACTCCAACCAACACCTTAGCGCTGAAGAGGTAACAACGAATTCACGTACATACAGCTCTCACACACAGAAACGAATAAAACATATAAACTACACACAAACTGAGTAAATAGTTTTGTAGGACTTTGTTTATAAAAATGTACCATCTTGTTTTCATAATATCCATTAATCTCTTTTTCGGTTACTCTTGCTATTCCCCAAAGGATGGAACACTTTATATCGTGCCCTGCCTGCCCTTATAACTGTACCCGAGAGGGTTTAATGAAAGCTACAGACAACGCTATCCTCGTAGCAAAGTTCTCGGGACCGTTTAGTTTGCTGTCGACTCGAAGAGAAGAAGATCTCTTTTTCGGTCGGCCTCTTCCCTTCCATCCATTAACATTCATACTCATCACTCTTTTAGTTCCATGACTTTCTTCCCTTCTTATGACATGACCGTACCAAGACAGACGATGTCCCACCACCTTCTCGGTTACCGGTGCCATTTTCAAACTTCCTTGTATATACTCATATATTCCTTATCTTGTCCATTCTTGTAACCTCGCACACCCATTTTAATATTCTCATCTAATTCATACATTGGGATTCTAAATCTTATGTATAGAATTCTCGTGTCACGTTCCCAAAACGGCTTTACCGATTCTTACCAAATTTTATATGCTTATTCAGTAGGACTGAGAATCGGCTACTATCTATTTTTAATTCCCCTAAGTGATAAGGGTTGTTCACCCTTAATTATTTTATTTTATTTTTGTACGTAATTTTTTGTTTTTATTATTTATAATGTGGCATTAAAAAATACAAACAACACAAAATTATTTTTTATTTAATAATTCGAGTTTGATTTGTTATGTAATAATACCTGGAATGTAAGCATAACATTTAATTTTTGTAATTGTTTTAGTTTGTAGAAAATAAATAAATAAAAATAATAAATAAAGTTTTCCTTTGTATTTGTTTTAATTTTAATACAGTTTGGTGGTGATATCTCAACCTCAATGTTCTCCACTGAAAACCAGCGCCACGGCTTGCCATGGCAAAAATGCTGAGTGGAAACCAATCTGGTTTCATTGCATATAATAACGTTTTATTTTTATGTTTATTTCTGTATTTTTGTAGTGTTCCAAATAAATTACTTGTCTTTCTTTTAGAGGTGCGCCGAGTAGCACTTTTGCCGAGTAATGAGTACCGAGTTTTACTCGGTTATTTTTTTCCAACTGAGTACTCGGCTGAGTAACTCGGTTTAAAATCAAATTCCTGTTTGGGTGTGTAAACAAGTACTACTCCTTCGAGCGCCAAAAACATCTCGAATGAAATGGGTCACTTTCTCCCCTTGTATAACAATCTACTATTATTTTTATGACTTTTCTAATGTTGTGTGTTGTTCCTGGTCAGGCGTGGTGCGCGGAGGCAGCCGAGCGGCTCGCGCTGGACGTGTGCGCGCAGGCCGACGTGCGCGAGGCGCTCGCCGCAGCAGACTACGACGGTCAGTCGCGTTCACGTATCGCAGATACTAATAACCTAGTAAAACTGCCTCGGTGGCGCAGCGGTAAGACGGTCGCACTTTTAAGCGACGGCTGCGCCAGAGGTCCCGGGTTCGATCCCCGGGTCGGGCCAAAAATATATACCTGTTCAGAAATTCTTAGGGTAGCCCGGAGTTTGGAAGTTGGCGGTGTTTCACCCCCGTGCCTCGGAAAAGCACGTAAAGCCGTTGGTCCTGCGCTCTATCTCTGTCCGGTCGTGTCAGATTGCTGTCCCATCGGGCTGTGAGAATGAAAGGAATAGAGAATGCACCTGTGTTTGCGCACACACTTGTGCATTATAATATATTCCGCACAGTCGGCTAGTCGTTGTGACTGGCCACCGTAGTCGAAATTGGCTAGGGGGACTACTATTAACCTAATAACATCTAAGGATGGGTCGTCGACGTTTTTCTCGTCGACGAAACTAGACCGTTGAATATCATCTATCGACTACTCGATCAACTAGTTGAATTCGACGACTAGTTAACTTTTCGATCGCATGAACATGTAAACTATCTAGACGAGCTAGACAATCGACACGTTTAGATTTGACGATGAAAATGATGAATGAATTCGACTAGTCGATTATAGAACTATAAACCGTTTAAGCGTTAATGTCACGTCGACGGTTTTTTTTAACTAGTCCGTCTATTAAACGCTCATGTCTAGCTAGAATCTGTATCAGTAAACAACCGGCCAAATGCGAGTCGGACTATGGTGATAAGTTTTACTTGTATCATATGTAAAGTATGGTTGTGATAATGCTGCTGAGAATTAAAAGGTAAAAAATAAAATTTCTACGTTTAAAAAGCGACGATACGACGAACGGTCTATTGGTCAAGGTGTCATAGTTTTCAGTACAAAGAAATGTGTTTTTGTAGGGCACGTTCCTAGCACAATCATGGTATGCTACCGTGTACTGGGCAAAGACCTTAACAGTAAAAAACCGGTCAAGTGCGAGTCCGATTCGCGCACTGAGGGTTCCGTGCCAACGTGCATTACGGAATCCACTTAGCAAAATACCACAATATTTTGTTGACAGCAAGTATAACTTTGTTTTACGTAGAGTTTATACATGCTATATCTCAGAAACTTCTCATTTGATCCCGTCCAAACCAATTTTCGTTAAAAGTAAAAGAGGGGGACGCCCATTTTACCACTTTGGAAGCGTCTAGCTATGTAACTTTAGACTTTAAAAGAAAATGGTTTTAGAAACCTCTCTGTTCTGGAACAGGTGGACAAAAGAAATTTTACCAGACATGTTACCACGCAAAAAATGGAACGAGGAACGGGCACAGCTTCAGGTAGGTCTTTATTGTTGACCTGAGCTCACCCCGCAACACGTGGCCTAGGGGTATCATCCATCAAACCTACCCGGGCAAGGATGGTCGTATTAGAATGGTAGACTTCAAGACCAAATCTGGGATTTTGCGACGGTCTCTGGCACGCGTCGCACCGATTTCCTTAGATGTTTGAGTGCTGCACCGCAGCACTAGGGTGGGGAGTGTTAGCGACGCGTCTCAAATTTGATTTATTTATATTGTAATACATCCTTTTTGCGCACGGCCTGGCCAACTGGCCATCTGTGTTCGATATAAAATTTAAAATAATGACGTTAGTTCAAAATTGATGTTCAACAAAAATGTATATATATTCCGTGTGTTTTGTGAAATAAAGAGTCTTGTCGTAAATTTTGTTATTTTCACTTCGTGTTGCACCGCCCGTCGGTAACACTCTCTATCATTTTAAAAGACCTATCTATAGATACCCCACACGCATAGGTTTGAGTAAAAAAAAACGATTTTAGTTTCATGTTTGGGAGCCCCCCCTTAAATATCATTATTTTTTATTTTTTGTATAAGAATCTTAAAGCGATTAACAGAATACATCTTCCTACCAAATTTCACAGTGTGATGCTTATAGGTACAGAATAATGTGGCTGTGACATACGGACGGACAGACAGACAGACAGACTTGACGAAACTATAAGGGTTCCGATTTACCATTCGACTACGGAACCCTAAAAAGACGTGTGGCACTGGAGACTGCCGCGGTGAAGCTATTGTGTAGCATTTTTTAGGGTTCCGTAGCCGAATGGCAAAAAACGGAACCCTTATAGTTTCGTCAAGTCTGTCTGCCTGTCTGTCTGTCTGTCCGTCCATATGTCACAGCCAATTTATTCTGTAAGTATAAGCATTACACAATTGAAATTTGGTAGGAAGATGTGTCTTGTTAACCGCTTACCTATTCTTATACAAAAAATGAAAAATATTATCAGATAAGGGGGGGCTCCCATACATGAAACTAAAACCAAAATTTTTTTTAGTTAAACCTATGCGCGTGGGGTGTCTATGGATAGGTCTTCTAAAATGACGTAGAGGTTCCTAAAACCGTTTTCTTTTAAAGTCTAACGTTTCATAGCTAGACGCTTCTAAAGTGGTAAAATGGGTGTTCCCCCCATCTAACTTCTAAACAAAGCAAGTGTAAATTTTGAAAAAAATAAAGAATGTAGATCGTAACAAATACTTTCAACGAAAATTGGTTCGGACGAGATCGAACTAGTAGTTTTAGAGATATAGCATGTTTTCAACAACCGCAAACATAACTTTGTACTTCATACATTTTGACAACATTTCAAAATTTTCATATGCACATTTTTTTTCCTGAAAGAACTTCTAAATTGAAGGCACTAAGAAAAACGGAGTTTATATATATATTAGGATTTTCAAACATCAGGTACTACTCAAGAGTACACAAAAAATAAAAACGAAGAAAAGTAAAACTAAAAAACGATCACAGGATGTTCATTTTTCGAAAAAAAAAACTGTTATTTAAAAAATACACGAGTGTTTTTTTTTATTTTTTTCTGATAACTATTATGATTTGTTCTACCACTCGATTCAGCTTGACGTCGACTTTTGGGACACCCTGTTTATATACAAATATATCCAACTGCAGAATGCGTGTGGCGCACTCGCTGGCTTCACTCGGAAGCGGAGTGCCGCGTCTTACGCTGCGCGCTCGCTCGCTCCGGCGACACGGCGCGGCGCCTGCACAGCGCGTGCGGCGAGCTCGAGGCCGCTGCAGTCGCTGTGTGCGCAGCGCTCGCAGCCGCTGACCGGGCGCTGGAAGCGTATGATGTGCTGTTAGCGCTGGCCGAGACGAGCGGCAAACATCATCAGGTTAGTTTTGTATGTTAAGGCGAGATTGAAGAAGAAAATGAATATTTTTTGTTAGCTATTTGGCTACCACTAGAAAATTATACAGCTTTAAGCGGCTGCCACTGTTTGCGCAGCGCTGGCAGCCGCTGACCGCGCGCTGGAGGCGTACGACGTGCTGTTAGCGCTGGCGGAGACGAGCGGCAAACATCATCAGGTTAGTGTTGTACTTTTATGAGACGTTGTTTAGATGCGACATTTGCTAGGTATTTGGCTAGTCTAACAACATTAGAAGATAACACAGCTTTAAACCGCTGCCATCGCTCTCTGCGCAGCGCTGGCAGCCGCTAACAGGGGTACGACGTGCTGTTAGAGCTGGCTGAGGCGCACGACAAACATCACCAGGTTAGTTGTACTTTTAGATGAGATCTTTTTTTTTTTGGTCCATCCAATATTTGTCCATCGGAAGCGCGGCGCTTATGGTTTACGCGTTGCCTCTTGAATGTCATTAATTTAACTGTTGAATGAAACTGCACCCGGATTCTGAAACACTCAGGTAAACCGGAGTATTGCATCAAATCTGTGAAACCGGTTCTAAGCGAATGCAACAGGGTTGTGGTTATGATAAGATTGTCATACTTTTAATATACGCGCATCGATGTGACGCGGAACTTTTGAAATTTAGCGACCTGGCAACATCGCGCCGGCGCGCTTTGATACGTGCGTGCACGCTCTTATCGAGCTGGCAACGTCGCGCCGGCGCGCCTTCATACGTATGTATGCGTATCCATCGGTTTTGTGGTCGTTTTGTTTCGTCATCTCGGCGTCGCGCGCGCTCCGGCGACACGGCGCGGCGCCTGCACAGCGCGTGCGGCGAGCTCGAAGCCGCTGCAGTCGCTGTGTGCGCAGCGCTCGCAGCCGCTGACCGGGCGCTGGAAGCGTATGACGTGCTGTTAGCGCTGGCGGAGACGAGCGGCAAACATCATCAGGTTAGTTTTGAGTGTTGAGGCGAGATCGAGGTAGAAAATGATTATTTTTCAATTTACTAGATACAAAAACTCGTAGATACAACAATGGTTAGCTATTTGGCTACTCTGACACCACTAGAAAATTATACAGTTTTAAGCGGCTGTCGCTATCTGCGCAGAGCTGGCAGCCGCTGACAGGGCGCGGGAGGCGTACGATGTGTTGATAATATTGTGCATTAAACATGTCATTCATTCAATCTTGAACGGTCACGGATCAGATGGTAAAACTGAGTGAGGGCAGTAATCGTCCCTGGTGATTTTAAAGCGATAAAGATACTCTTTGTGATATCCGTGGTTTGAAAGTAAGGCATGCACCCGGGTTCTGAAATACCGGAGTAATCCAGAGTATTACATCAAATCTGTGGAACCGGTTCTAATCGATGGAACAGGGTTGACCCGATTGTCATAATTTTGCATGAATTTCGATTTTAAAGTTCGCGCATCAATGTGTCGTGGAACTTTTGAAGTTGAGCGAGCTGGCAACGTCGCACCAGCGCGCCTTCATACGTATGTATACGTGTCCATCGGTTTGATGGTCGTTTTGTTTCGTCATCTCGGCGTCGCGCGCGCTCCGGCGACACGGCGCGGCGCCTGCACAGCGCGTGCGGGGAGCTTGAAGCCGCTGCCGTCGCTGTGTGCGCAGCGCTCGCAGCCGCTGACCGCGCGCTGGAGGCGTATGATGTGCTGCTAGCGCTGGCCGAGACGAGCGGCAAACATCACCAGGTTAGTTTTGAATCTTAAGGCGAGATCGATGTGAAAAATGAATATTTTTAGTATTATAGTTGATTAGATGCGACATTTGATAGTTATTTGGCCATTCTAACAACATTAGAAGATAACACCGCTTTAAGCCGCTGCCGCTATCTGCGCTGCACTGGCAGCCGCTGAAAGGGCGCTGGAGACGTATAATGTCTTGTTAGCGCTGGCAGAGACGTACGACACACATCAACAGGTTAGTTTTCTACGTTTATGAGTCGTTATTTAGATGCGACATTTGTTAGCTATTTGGCTACTCTGAGACCACTAGAATATTACACCGCTTTAAGCCGCTGCCGCCGCTTTCTACGCAGCGCTGGCAGTCGCTAACAGGGAGAAGGAGGTTACGATGTGGTGTTAGCGCTGGCAAAGACGCACGACAAACATCATCAGGTTAGTTTTGTCTATAGATAATTGATGCAGCAGAAAATCAGAAAATTGAATTTGTCTACGCGAAATGTCAAAAATTTTGATTTTGCTGGTAAGTAATTAAAATTATTAGACGCTAAGTCCTCAAGCTGCAATTTAGTTTCTATACTACAACTTCAGTGCCATCTGTTCACCAAGAGACGAATTAGCTGCAAGACTACCTATAATAATATAAACTTTTGATATGCTGCTAGCGCTGCCCGAGTCACGTGATACACATCACTAAGAACAGATTTTTCCAACGTCAAACAAGACATATTCGTCATGGTTTACAATGTTTTTAACACACTGACATATTTTATATTCACAAATATGAAATAAGAAACCAGAAAGTGCTGGTTCAAGTACCGCCCGTGCGCAAATTTTTGGTTTCTTATTTCATCTTTATGGGCATATTCGTCAAATAAAATAAAATACGCCTAATTTTAAACCGTCACCTAATTGTGATCAAACATTTATGTTAATATATTTTTATACCAGAGGTGGAAATGTGTAAAGCAATCGTATTCATTTGACAGTTCAAAACGTACGATATGATCTGTCAAACCCTTTGTTCTTTGCCATTTGACAGACCATACCGTACGTTTTGAACTGTCAAATGAATACGATTGCTTTACAAATTTCCACCCATGTTCAGTCGGATAAGTCTTATCTGACGTTAGTAAAATCGGCCCAAATAAAAATATAATAATAAATAAGTAGGTTATCAGTAGCTAAATCTCTAGGTTCGATTCAATGACCCGCAAGTTTTAGTTTCTTTGAAAACAACACCATCTAGTAATTGAGAGCCAAATTACGGTTTGCTATGTTTTAAAGCATCGGCAGCTTAAGAGTAAAGGTAACTCACACTAACCCGAGCCGAACGTGTCGAACGAATCGAAGTCGAGGAGGTTTCGCACTCATATCTGCATCGGAAGAATCGACCGCGTCGAAGAAATCATGAGATAGCGCTATTAATGACAGTTAAAGGAGTGAGTACACCCGGCGAGTCGTCAGAGTTGTCCGAGTCGATCGCATTAGCCGCACCGAATATGATAACGTCATCCGATTTTTTCTGGGAATTCTGGGTTGGTGTTTAATCGTAGTCGTCGCACTCACATCTAGTCGATTGATGTTTGTTTTGTTGAGAATAAAAAAGAAAAAACGAAATTGTAAACCAATAAACTAAGCTTTCACAACTATAAAGCTAACTATATATATATAATATATAATATTACACTTTGTACAGCCAAATTAATCTTAATACCATCTAAAAGGTTTAGTTCTTGACGAGTTTTTTTTACTTTTCTGTTTTTGACGTAATCCTAACAAATGACAGTAAAAATTACGCAATTTCTGTATTAATTAAAAAAATCAAAATAAGAAACAATAGGTATAAAGAGCTGTTGTCATCTAACAACATGTTTTCACATTACAAAACCCTTCCGAGACACGTGTCTCAAGCGGGCGGCATTCCTCGCACTGTCCCGAAAAGTTCCGAGATCTCTTGTCCGTTAATGGTGTTTATGTTTGCGTTGCCCGAGCGCGCTCTGTACGTAGTTTCAGTTCTGTACTAGGTACTATCCATATTTTGTAGTTTTTTTTTTTAAATATAAAATAAATAAATAAATATTGGACACCAATCACATACATTGCTCTGATCCCAAAGTAAGTAGCTAATTGCACTTGTGTTATGAAAATCAGTTACAACGGTGGTACCACAACGCCCAGACCCGAGACAATATAGAAAATGTTGATTTCTATATTGACTACCGGAAATTGAATCCGGGACCTCGGAGCGGCAACGCCTTGAAACCAGTTAATATTATTGACTTATGAAATTGTATTTGTATTAAAATAATATCAATAGATAAATTGCATGACGAAGAAATGTTTGCCTATCGTTACATCGATGAAGCATGATTGTTCAATTTTAATATGAAGACCTGATAATGTAATTCTTACCATGTTTCAATGCAAATGCAAATAAACCAGCGTGCTTAGCCACTACACCACGGAGGTCGTGCTACTTAATACCTTGTTTTAGTGCGTTTGTACTGTTTTTTTGGGTTAAACCCTGTATACTTTCGTTACGCTGACATCTTCTTTAATACAGGTTCAATCCTAGTTTAGATGCCAGGAATGTTGGGGCTTCTCAGCACTTGCCAAATTGTCTGTTTCTCGTCTCGAAGCGCTAGTAGGGCCCAAAAGATAAGGAGACATGTTCTAGCCCCATACGGGCCATAATTGATTGATATTACACTAATAATTGACGTTCATAAGTGGCAGTTTGTGTCCTAAATTGAATAAATTATTTTGACTTTGACTTTGGGGTTTTGGCGCAACTGAGTTAGGAAGGCGCTTCCTACCGACCGGGTGTTATGGCCGGGGACTAAGGTCCAATGATCACCGTCTTGATTTATGATTTATGATTTATGATTTATGATTCAAGATTTATGATTCATTTATTCACATTGAAATATGGTACAATAAGGTCACAATTACAATAAAATTGAATTCCAGCATATTTCGCCATAAATATAGCATGTGAAAATGTAGTAAATATTAATAAATGTCAATTTTACAAATGTCAAATAAAATGTCACAATATTACAATTATTTACCCTAAAAATTCCTTAATACTATAATAATTCTTATCAATTAACCAATCGTACAATTTATTCAGGAATGGGCGAGGTCTTAATATTTTTATGTGTTTAGGTATTCTATTATATATTTTAATACACATATTTAGACAGTTTTTTTTATATAGTGCTGTTCTGGGTGCAAAATTTAAAACAAGTCTTTCGGGATTTCTAGTGTTACGATAATATATATCAACCGCTTTATGAAAGAGACCAAGGTTATATTTAACAAATTTACACACTTCAAAGATGTAAAGGTTGGGAACGGTTAATATATCAAGTTCCTTGAATAGTGGTTTACAAGTTTGGTAAGGCGGTACACCACATATTGCTCGTATACATTTCTTTTGGGTTACAAACACTTTATTTATATTAACACCATTACCCCAGAGAATCAGCCCATACCGCAATACAGAGGCTACATATGTAGTTAGTACATATGCTTGGTTTGTACATATGTAGTTAGTCCGCCCTAAATCTTTAATATCGCAGTTCAGTCTGCATACTTCGACTATAGCGCCATCTAGTCGCGTCAAGCCGATTCAGCGTATTGCGTTGAAATATAGTGACAGTGGTTGCTCATAGATGTCGCTACAGGGTAAATAGTCTCGTCTTTTTATTGAATACATATTTGTTTACACTTTGTTCCAGCGCGAAGCAGCGGAGTCGGTAGCGCTCCAACTGCTCCGTCGCCTGGACGGCGAGCAGCGCTCCGCGACCATCGGCGAGCCGCTGCTGTCGCCCGGCCCGTGGCTGCAGCACCAGCAGTGAGTACTGCTGCTGAATACTAACGCTCTGAGACGTAGTTGGCCGAAATTAAAAAAACTTTGATTTTCACAAAGATGAAATAAGAAACCAAAAATTTGCGCACGGGTGGGACTTGAACCAGTGTAACGTTGTATATTTTTGTCTAAGTTCGCGTGAAACGAAAAGCTTAATGGATGTAGGACTTCAGTCCATATTTTGGCATAGATAAGATGGATGGTGACACTGACATGTGTCAAGTGTGACAGCTGCTTTTTTCCGGTTCCGCACTGTTGGTCGTGCGTCGGAGTGGAACGTTTGTTATAATAATGTATTAGAAGTGAAAATTATAATGGGGCACGCCCCAAATTATTTTATAGTTAGATAGTTACTCCTGGTAAGTATCTGCAGAAAGGTTTGCGTTGAATTTTGTTTGTTGCGAGACATTTCTTAGAGTCTGAGCACATGGTTCTTTTTATCGTTTCAGACGCCGCCAACATGTCAATTTGGATGAATTAATTTCAAAAATGATTTGATATAAATGACTGGAAAATGGTAAGTATTGTGGGGAAACTCCTTTGAAAATCCTTGTAAAGAAAATGTAGCCTACCTACATCTGGGCATATTGTATTGAGAGTTGTAATTTTTATCATTTCAGGTCTCAAATAGAAAAATTAGCATAAATGTTTAGTAATCAATTCAGAAATTATATGGCGAGCCAGCTTTTGCAGGTATTAAATTGGTTTATTATAGATTTCATAAATAGGGTGATGAAAAGTATAACCACCCTCACTTAAAAAAAAAATTGGTTGTTAACTAGAACTTTCTTTTATTTCTAGGTTTCGCTTTTGATATGTGTCTGTAAGTTGAACAGTCACAATTTGGTGATCATGTTGTAACCTCAGGTAAATATTTATTATGAAAAGTTAGTGTTTTTTTTAACTTTTACTTTGGTTTGTGCGTTGAACTAACCTTTTGTAAATTCTTTTCAGTGACCTTACTTAGACCTTACTAAGACCTTACTTAGACCTCATTTGGATTAATTTTTGAAGTCAGAACTTCCTTATGGATTGATTTGCTTCTTGTCTGCTGTTTTGAGGATGGATCGGTATCGGTGAAATTTTGGGGTAATGTTGCAGAATTGTTTGTAGTTTGATGCAACAAAGATTTGAAATAGTAACCTCCGTTGAAATCAAAGGTTGGTTTTCCTTGTATTACTTTAACTTTAGTGAAAAGTGGGATAATTTAGCTAACAATTTAGGCATAATTTAGGAATCCCTTTGAGGATAAATTTTGGAATTTATTTAGGTAATTAAACTCTTAAATTGGTGGTTTATCTTTATTTAATTAGAAATTTGTGAACATTAAGATTTGTAATAGTATAGATATTGATAACTAAATTAGAACCTAACCTAGTCTCTACTGTATTCTGAGCTATTAAGTTTTGAATTTGATTTGTTTAAAGGTGTTAAAAGGTAGATGTGTAATAGCAAATTTGAATAAACTTTTGTTGCCAAATGCTATACCCGGATTTCTTTATTTCATTCGAATATTAGTACCTTTTAAACACCCTTTGTCCACACTAGCCGGGAGTGACTGCGACAAATGGCGCCCAACTTTAGAATTAGTTATTAGTACAATTTTGAGCACTTTGTTGTTAGAATTTTTTTGGAATGCTAATTAACCACCATATTATTTAGCTTAGGTTTATTTTGCCTGTGTTACTAACTGGTTAGGAATTATCCCACATGTTTAGTGTTGCATCAAACAATTTGTATTTACTAACCAAATAAAAGTTATTGTTACGGTGTAAACCTTATTTTGTGAAATCCCAATTTGTTGTGTTTGATTTTATTTAGCATTTAAAATACTCACAATCTGTTTAAGTATTGTGATATATTTTGAGTTGTTTTGGTTGTAATATTTTGGACTCACTTTATAATGTTTTGTATGAAAACTTGTAAAAATATAAACCACCAAATAATAGTTGACATGATTGATTAATGTTACTTAACAGTGATATAACAGTAATTTATATAAGTTTGAGTTGTGAATAAGTTGAATTAATTTTGCATTTTAATTATTGCTTTTGTTGTGGTTACATTGATAAATGAGTTATGAAGTAATTGTAGGGTCATTGTGGTTACATGTCAGCGTTATTGGAGTTGTTCTGAAAACGAATTAAATTATGTTACTTGCGTCTATTTTGTATATAAACCAAGAAATCAGTTACAATTTTCTTGGTGTAACGCATTGTTTTGGTAAATCGACTCTGTTGTTTCCTATTAGGCGTGCTACTGGTACGGATGTTGCCAAAAATTTTAGAAACCATTTATAGTGATTCATGAGTTAATGAAACCGTGATTGTGGTTAATTGGACACATATTATGGGATCGTGATTCAGGGAGGCACTGGTTTGTTACAACATTCCTTAACATAATTTTACAGGGATACCGCGACGGAGTACGCAGTAACTATGCCTAAGGAAGGAGTATTATGTCGGTGAGTTCGGTTGTTTAAAGGATTTTTTTTTGGAAGTTTTTAGTGTCCGTGCTAGACATGCCACAAATTTTGTTGTTTTAGGGCGCAGAAATGCGTTTTGATTTTTGGTTGGTGATGTAGTTTGGGAGTCCAGCTACACTCAAGTGATGCCCAATTTGGCACCAGTTTGTTTGTTTTTTGTTTGGTGTGGGATCACTGAGGTATTTTTCACCATTTTGTTTACGAGTTGGAGGCTATGGATGGACGTTCACTCGGTTCGTGGCATTTAAGGATATTAAGACATAAGTTTTGATTCGACTAGAGTTTCTTTGGTTGTGTTTAAATTGATGAAAATTCTAAACACAAAAGTGAAAGGGTTCAGTTTTATTTAGATTGAGAAATAAAACTGTTTAGTTTTTGTATGATGAAGTATGAAAGGCGAGGTTGATAAGATGGTTTGCTTGTGGAAGAATGAAATTAATTTGTTTGTGGGTATGTTTTAGCGGAAACCCTTAAGTTAAGTCGCTTGAAACTTATGATTTTGAATTGTTGTCTAGCATGAGGTCGTTTTGGAATTGTTTGAATGTGTTTGTTGCCCTATTTTTTGACTTAATTAACTTTATGAGTAAATAGAAAAAAAAATATACTTTGATATTGAGAATTTATTATGAGGGCTTTTGGATAATTTTGAACAGAACATTCAATGTAGGTAGTTAATTTGTTTTTTTTGTGAGCTTTTGGATTATTTTGAACAGAACAATATTTAATGGCGTTGACGTTGAGATCTTTAGGTATTTTGGATGTTTTTAGTTGAAATATTTTTAAACGGCGTTTTGAGTTCTTTTTTTGGGTGTTTTGGATATTTTGAACAGAAAATCTTAAATAGCTTTGAGTTAAGATTTTTTTGAGGTATTGTCGATATTTTGGAATAGAATATTCTTAAATAGCGTTGTTTTTTTGTAGGTCTTTTGAATAATTTTAGCAGAGCACCCTTAAATAACTTAAGGTTAGCTTTTTTTGAGATCCTTTGGGACACATTTTTTTGGTATTTAATTTTGGACCTACAG
Source organism: Pyrausta purpuralis (assembly GCA_963924145.1). Taxonomy (NCBI): domain Eukaryota; kingdom Metazoa; phylum Arthropoda; class Insecta; order Lepidoptera; family Crambidae; genus Pyrausta; species Pyrausta purpuralis. The sequence goes on along the minus strand of OZ001670.1, from coordinate 1,678,922 downwards.
TAATAGTTTGAATCCTTCATGTGAAATTGTTTGCCTTTTAGTGTCAGTTAGGACTTGTTGGATAGTGGAAGGAGAATATTTTGATTTTATTTTGGCATTTGGTAACAGTACATATTTTTACAGTTACGGAAGCTGGGGACAGCTTTCGGTTCACTGTAGTGAACCTCTTTTCTTTGGGAGGGGGGTATTGTAACGTTGTATATTTTTGTCTAAGTTCGCGTGAAACGAAAAGCTTAATGGATGTAGGACTTCAGTCCATATTTTGGCATAGATAAGATGGATGGTGACACTGACATGTGTCAAGTGTGACAGCTGCTTTTTTCCGGTTCCGCACTGTTGGTCGTGCGTCGGAGTGGAACGTTTGTTATAATAATGTATTAGAAGTGAAAATTATAATGGGGCACGCCCCAAATTATTTTATAGTTAGATAGTTACTCCTGGTAAGTATCTGCAGAAAGGTTTGCGTTGAATTTTGTTTGTTGCGAGACATTTCTTAGAGTCTGAGCACATGGTTCTTTTTATCGTTTCAGACGCCGCCAACATGTCAATTTGGATGAATTAATTTCAAAAATGATTTGATATAAATGACTGGAAAATGGTAAGTATTGTGGGGAAACTCCTTTGAAAATCCTTGTAAAGAAAATGTAGCCTACCTACATCTGGGCATATTGTATTGAGAGTTGTAATTTTTATCATTTCAGGTCTCAAATAGAAAAATTAGCATAAATGTTTAGTAATCAATTCAGAAATTATATGGCGAGCCAGCTTTTGCAGGTATTAAATTGGTTTATTATAGATTTCATAAATAGGGTGATGAAAAGTATAACCACCCTCACTTAAAAAAAAAATTGGTTGTTAACTAGAACTTTCTTTTATTTCTAGGTTTCGCTTTTGATATGTGTCTGTAAGTTGAACAGTCACAATTTGGTGATCATGTTGTAACCTCAGGTAAATATTTATTATGAAAAGTTAGTGTTTTTTTTAACTTTTACTTTGGTTTGTGCGTTGAACTAACCTTTTGTAAATTCTTTTCAGTGACCTTACTTAGACCTTACTAAGACCTTACTTAGACCTCATTTGGATTAATTTTTGAAGTCAGAACTTCCTTATGGATTGATTTGCTTCTTGTCTGCTGTTTTGAGGATGGATCGGTATCGGTGAAATTTTGGGGTAATGTTGCAGAATTGTTTGTAGTTTGATGCAACAAAGATTTGAAATAGTAACCTCCGTTGAAATCAAAGGTTGGTTTTCCTTGTATTACTTTAACTTTAGTGAAAAGTGGGATAATTTAGCTAACAATTTAGGCATAATTTAGGAATCCCTTTGAGGATAAATTTTGGAATTTATTTAGGTAATTAAACTCTTAAATTGGTGGTTTATCTTTATTTAATTAGAAATTTGTGAACATTAAGATTTGTAATAGTATAGATATTGATAACTAAATTAGAACCTAACCTAGTCTCTACTGTATTCTGAGCTATTAAGTTTTGAATTTGATTTGTTTAAAGGTGTTAAAAGGTAGATGTGTAATAGCAAATTTGAATAAACTTTTGTTGCCAAATGCTATACCCGGATTTCTTTATTTCATTCGAATATTAGTACCTTTTAAACACCCTTTGTCCACACTAGCCGGGAGTGACTGCGACACCAGCAACCTCTTGGCTACCGGGCCAAACGCTATACCAATTGAGCTACCGTGCTGTTTGTGGTCTCTTTATGAGTACGTCATTGCGTGACGCTTATGACGTTCTCATAAAGAAATTTGTGGTCTCATCTCATAAAGAGGCCACAAATTTCGCAAGGTATTTAGCACGGTAGCTCAATTGATAAGAGAGTTTGGCCCGGTCAGCAAGAGGATGCTGGTTCAAGTCCCGTCCGTGCGCAAATTTTTGGTTTCTTATTTCATCTTTATGAATATAATATATGACACTGTGAGTGTTAAAAACATTGAGAGAGAGAAATGAGAGTGACTGAAAATCAGCGCTGGCTATACCGGTAGGGACTACCCAGCATACGCTGAGTCACTTCGATTTGCCATTTACATATTACATTTAAATTGTTACGAGTATCATTATGTACTTGTATCATTGTAAAGGCAATAATATTTTTTTATGACATTTCATTTTAAAACTGTGGACCCAGCGAACTTTGTTTCGCCACCGGCCCCGTCCTACCCCGACCACGTAATTTTAATATTTATTATCTTACCACGGACGGTGAAGAATATGATAAAGTAAAATTCAATAAAAATCAGTTCAAACGCGACACGCTCCATTTTTCATTCATAAGGCGATAACAAACACAGCAGAAAAATAATAAGCAAAATTTGTCCAACCGTTCACGCGTAATGCCGTGACCAAGGGAAATGTGTAGAGTTCAAACTAGAGTTGGGTAGTTCTTGAATGAATGCTTCAATTGAAGTACTTCAACAATCTAGTTCGTTCACTCACTCGTTCACTATCGTTCAGTACGGCTCAGTAGTCCAGTAGTTCAGTGATAGAGTGTAAAGCGTACGGACATATTGGTTAGTTACTGCAAGAACGAGACAGTTACATAGCTCTGCTCGCGTGAGTTACGCGCCAAATCAATATTTTTAATAGCGCCAGCCGAAGTGTTCTTTAAGTCGTGTTAGTTATACTATTTTTAACTCAAGAACGGCTGAATCGATTTGGCTGAAAATTGGTAGGGACCTCAGAACCAGAAAAAGGACATAGGATACTTTTTATTCCGTTAAACGGGGCTGAGGATGGAATGGGACGGGGCCGGGGCAAAACGGTGGGGAGAGAGTTAGATTTAAAGTATATATGTAGATATTAAGTATTTAAATATCCTTCTCTTGGTAGTAGAGAAAGATATAGGATACTTTTTATCCCGTTCGACGGGGTCCGGGCTAGGGCGGGATGGGCGAAACGATGTTCGATTGAACCTCTTAGCTATTAAAATTACGTGATCGGGGTGGAACGGGGTTCGGGGCGAAACAAAGTTTGCTGGGTCCGCAAGTTTGCAATAAGACTTAAAATTCAGTACTAGAATCCTTGGCTTCCACTGAACAATATTACTTATTTCAGTTCAGTTATTTTACGCATGTTTAGTGCAAACTTAGAGTGAACAGGCTTCAGAGCGAGCTTGTTCCATATTCGATTCCGTGTTGTACGCACTTGGCTTGGTTTGGAAGTTGGAGCAACTCATATAATAAAAAATCTCTACTTTTACTGAATTCATACTGTTATATTTTCGTAAAAGAAAATAAATTTGACGACCTCCGTGGTGTGGCTAAGTGGCTCGTTGGTTCCAAGGCGTCACCGCTCCGAGGTTCCGGGTTCGATTCCCGGTCGGGTCAATATAGAAATCAAAATGTTCTATGTTGTCTCGGCTCTGGGTGTTGTGGTACCACCGTTGCGTTTGATTTCCATAACACAATTGCAATTAGCTACTTACTTTGGGCTCAGGGGTGCGATTGTGTAAAGCAATCGTATTCACTTGACAATTCAAATCGTACGGTATGATATGTCAAACGGCAAAGAACAAAGCATTTGACAGATCAAACCGTATGTTATGAACTGTCAAATGAACGATTGCTTTACACAATTCCAGCGCAGAGCAATGTATGTGGTTGGTGTCCAATATTAAATATACCTATAACTATTTAATTTTATAATTATTTTTCTTAAAATTAGCTCTAATCATCACCGTTCGATATGCATCAAAGGTTACATTATAAATATACTTCATTCGTCTCCATCAGCCACAATACTTTTTCTCCCTTAAATCAGTACTTCATTAGTCTCCATCAGCCACAATACTTTTCCTCCCTTAAATCAGTACTTCATTCGTCTTTAATAATATACCACACAATCTTGTCGAATTGCCGGTTGATAAATTTAAGAAACACGTTAAAAACACGCTTATGTCTAAAGGCTATTATAAGGTTCAAGACTATCTGAACGACACGAATGTGTGGTCTGTCCAGCCTGCACCGACTGATGTACTTACCTTTGATGATTTTGATTTTACGGCAGCTAGTGGTGACTGAGTTTGTTCCGGCGTTTCTTCTCAGCACTTGCCTAATTGTCTGTGTTCTGTCTCGAAGCGCTGGTAGGGCCCAAAAGATAAGGAGACATGATTCGGCCCCTTCAGGGCACAATTATTTTTATTTTATTTTTCACTGTACATTTGACGTTCATAAGTGGCATATTGTGTCCTAAATTGAATAAATATTTTTTTTGATTTTGATTTTGATTTTTGATTTGTCTCCATCAGCCACAATCCTTTTCCTCCTTAGAAGCAGCACGACGGAAGTGCTAACGGCCCGGCCGCCGGACGGCGCGTCGGACGGCGCGTGGCGCGGCGCGCACGAGTCTCGTCTGCGCGCGCACGCCGCGAGGCTCAAGGGGGAGACGGTCGCGCTGCGGGCCTCGGCCGCGCCGCCACGACTGTTCTCATATCACGGTCAGTGACTAATTTGTTTTATTTTTTATTTATTCCATTTGGTACAGTCGCCATCAGATATATCGGAGCAGACAAAGTGACCAAATACTTCTGAACAGTTTAAAATTTCAATAAGTTCCACACACTACAAGTTACCATTAATATCAGAACATTCGTTACTTCATAAATATCTGAGCAGATGTTAGTCAATAACTTCTATACACACAACTAACCAATAATATCTGAACACTCACTTGCCTGAATTTATTTACTGCCTGACACTTTCATGACAGTGATGACAATACTGAAAACTACAAAGCGTTACTAACTGCCAGCGTCATCTTACTATAATATAAACTATGAAAAGAGTTCCTATTATGAATAAGTATTTATGGTTAAATTGGAAGCACTTCCTTCTGCAGTTTGCCTCGATTGCTCAGATATTAAAGACCGACTGCGTCGATACATTTGACGTTTTGAGTGTTCAGATAATTTTGGTTAGTTGTGTGTATAGAAGTTATTGACTAGCTTCTGCTCAGATATTATTGAAGTAATGAATGTTCTGATATTAATGGTAACTTGTAGTGTATGGAACTTATTGACATTTTATACTGTTCAGAAGTATTTGGGCACTTGGCTGCTCCAATATATCTGACGGCGACTGTACAAACAACAGATATACAACCATTTCATTACAAACAATATAATACAAAATTTGACATTATAATTTGCAGCATGCTTATCAGGCCAACAGTACAATTTGGTGAATCGAATTGTCAAGTTGTTAAATACATATTTTACCCAGTTAATACGGACAAGGTCCGCCTTAGAAACATAAAATCCTATGAGCAAAATATGATCAAAACTTGTTTGTTAAAAATAGTTATTACTTAATCCATTTATATTATTCTAAACTACATTTAATTAAAAATAGGTAAATATGAGTTTCAGGTTAACAGAAAATATTTTATTTTACTAATTTGAATTTAAAATTAATGTAAACTGATAAAAAGAAAGCTATACTTGATATAACTACACGCCCTTTCTAATAACTAAGGTGTCCTTTTAAAAGGCCAGTAGTGTAATCTGAGTTAATAACCTAAAACCGCCAACTATCTTATTGATTATAATACATAAACCTAATTTGAATTCATTGTAAACAGTTTACTTCATTCAGAGTAATTACATAAGGAAACTATATACCATCAATTAAGTTCAATGAAATATCAACAGATGTCGCTGATCGATGTTAGATCGCGCAATAAGCTGTTTTTTCGGAGAACTAGGTCAAGGCCTTATCAAAATATAGTTGTCTCATTTCGTCTAACGGAAGTTGGTGTTTTATTCACAAATTGGATTGAATTAAACGTTATATAACATCAATAAAAGAAAATAGTTGGATTATAATTAGTGAAAAATTAAATTAAATAAATAAATAAATATCCTTTGGACATTCCCACACAGCACCATCTAGTCCCAAAGTAAGCTACTCAAAGCTTGTGTTATGGGTGCCAGACAACGGATATAATACTTAAATACTTTTTCGTTTGTAAATACATACATGATATACATAGAAAACACCCAGACCAATACAAACAGACATGTTCATGCACACAAATATTTGTATTGTGCGGGGATAGAACCCGCACCCGCTGCGTAGTAGGCGATTTCTCGACCACTACACCAGACGGGTCGTCAAATTGAAATTATAAATAACAACAGGACACCGATGGAATAAAATTACAAATTATTAAAATAATCAATAATAAATTATTAAATTAGGACAAGTAACAATTTGTTCAGATGAACATTGAACTCTTCGTCAGCGACCTACATGAAGCAACTGCAAGAAAGTGCAATGTTATGCATCTCGCGACGAAACACTAGTTAGGAATTATGAATGTGTGTGTAAACAGAAACAGTATAAATAGATTGTAAATTTGTTAATAAAGGGCTTTTTGACTCTGACAGCATTGATTTATCATTGCTCCCAGGTAACGTACCAGCTTAAAATGTAATGTGACTATGAGCAATAAATGATTTGATTGATTGATTGACGTATTTCCCCTCACTGTGGCCAAGACACCTTTAGCCATCAACCTCGATCAGTCTGGTGAGTCTGCTGGACTGGCAGTGAGAAATCCAACCCTTCACCTTGTTCCTCACCACCTTCCGTCTGCCACCTTAGGTCTCATGGTGCAGACTTCCTGTACTTATCTATATATTTATTTATTACACATTTATACTGTAGGTTAGGGCTTTAGGGATTCAGGGACGTAGGGACTCTTAGGCTTATAGGGTTTGAATAGGAAACTCTAATTCTATCTCTTACAGTATAAATTTCATGTGTAGTCAGCCGGTGCCTTAATAAGAGACCACACTTACATTCACTTACATAAATACACTTTACAACGGGTCTACCTTGTTTCGCATCATTTTTATTGTCATAATTTTATTTGGCATATCATCAAATAGCATAAACTTCCTTTCGCAGAACATCAATTAGCATTCACTCATTTATCAGACGTTCAATACGCATAATCGTGTAAGCTAGAATCATCTTTAGGCAGAAATTTAATATCCATAATAGTCTTAAAGCAGAATCATCCTAACGCATAAAGTTCACAGATAGAATCGTCTTGTGGCATACAATTCGTATATATAGTCATTAATAGGCAGAATCATCCTATCGCAGAGAATTCACAGTCCGAATCGTCTTTTGGCATATTTTTCATATTAATTATTCTCCTATAAACCTTAATTTCTATGTGTATCCCAAGTAGTTCTATCTCAGCAATACTAACATACAACATGCATGGCAAATCAAACATGCAGCATGCAAGCAAGCATTCAGCATGCAAGCAAAGCATGCAGCAAACAAGCAAGCATGCAGCAAGCAAGCAAGCAAGCATGAAGCATGCAAGCAAGCATGCATGCAGCATGCAGCATGCAAGCAAGCAACAGCTTGCATGGTTTCTGTCACGGCTCCGGCGCTGCGGGGCTCCAGCAGTCCCACGCGAGCTTATCGTCGCAGATGGTTTTCGCTCACCACCGCAGCTTCTGCTTGCTCCTCAGCTCGCGGGCTGCCTCGCCCCTCCGCGCCTACGCGATTTTGAATTACACTCTAGGGGTGGGGCAAACAAGACTGCGTGGAGTCGGTTTTGCACCGATTCGTTTCTGTCACTAACTTTTGTACCACAACTTAATGACTTTTTAATTCAATCTTAGGGTAAAATACTATTTAAAAGAAATAGCAATATGCGTAGTGAAATTATTCTAAAGGAAATTCTGCTTTCTTCATAGTATGCCTAGTCAAATTATGCCAAATAAACATTATGCTTAGCGAAAGTATGCAAAGTAAAATTTTGCCAAAGGTAATTATGCCTTATAAATTTCTGCTATCTTAAAAGTATGCCATTGTAAATTCGGGCATATAAATATTCGACCAAACAATAATTATGCTAACAGAAAATATTCGATATTAATATTCGTCTAAAGAAAATTATGCCAAGTGGGTTATGCCAAGTGACTTTCGGAACAAAAAGATTCTGCCAGATAGAGGGAACCCCTTTACAACAACACTAGTCGGCAGCTGCACATTTTGGTCCTTCGAGCCGGATCAAGTGTTGCCGCCGACTAGTGTTGTTGTAAAGTGTATTTATGTAAGTGAATGTAAGTGTGGTCTCTTGTAAAGGCACCGGCTGACTACACATGAAATTTATACTGTAAGAGATAGAATTAGAGTTTCCTATTCAAACCCTATAAGCCTAAGAGTCCCTACGTCCCTGAATCCCTAAAGCCCTAACCTACAGTATAAATGTGTAATAAATAAATATATAGATAAGTACAGGAAGTCTGCACCATGATACCTAAGGTGGCAGACGGAAGGTGGTGAGGAACAAGGTGAAGGGTTGGATTTCTCACTGCCAGTCCAGCAGACTCACCAGACTGATCGAGGTTGATGGCTAAAGGTGTCTTGGCCACAGTGAGGGGAAATACGTCAATCAATCAATCAAATCATTTATTGCTCATAGTCACATTACATTTTAAGCTGGTACGTTACCTGGGAGCAATGATAAATCAATGCTGTCAGAGTCAAAAAGCCCTTTATTAACAAATTTACAATCTATTTATACTGTTTCTGTTTACACACACATTCATAATTCCTAACTAGTGTTTCGTCGCGAGATGCATAACATTGCACTTTCTTGCAGTTGCTTCATGTAGGTCGCTGACGAAGAGTTCAATGTTCATCTGAACACAACTAATTTAGTGAGCTACACAAAAGAGAGACACCTAGGTCAATTCATCCGGTAGCAATTTGATTACAACCGATTTGAATTTATTTATAGACAAGTTGTAGGTGTCAGGTACCTCGTCGATGACAGATGTGAGATCATTAAAATCGCGACTTATTCTGAGCATGGCACTCTGAGATATCACGTTGCTACAGCAGAGGTCAAAAGTTCGTGAGAGCCTTAAAGAGCGCTTTTGTATTTTTAACCGACTTCAAAAAAGGAGGAGGTTATGAATTCGACTGTATGTTTTTTTTTTTTTTGTATCTATGTTACCTCATATCTCAGTCGTTTGTCGACCGATTAAAAAAAAAATTCGTCTACTTAGAGGATGTACCTTTTAGTTGGTCCCATTTTTTCCAATTTGGGATCTGATGATGAAATCTTAGTGTAATCGAGGGAAACCCTCAAATTTTAAAGGCACGTATAGTGTTTATAAGGAAAGGAACCCATTTTAGGCAAACAATTTCTTTTAGGAGTCGGTGCCATCACTTTGACCATCAAGCATCAACTATCACAGCACCGACTCCAAAAAGTAATTGTTTGCCTAAAATGGGTTCCTTTTCTTTCAATAGTCAAGAGTTTATTTAAGACATTTTAGTGCATTTTGGTTTTGATACGTCGGTTTTTATGTTTTTTTAAAGTTAATTTTGATGTTGATTTTTGATTAAGCCGAAATATACCATGTGCTTTACAGCGTTTACGTATGCTTTTAAGCTTAAAATAATGCAGTCGATCACCGTGAGTTTGCAACTCACGTTTAAGTCCGTACCTGTGTGTAAGAACTCTAAGAAAACGCCTCTGTATCGCCTCTATCCTATCGATGTGCTTAAGGTACTGAGGTGACCAGATGACGGATGCATATTCGAGACGGCTTAGCAATAGAGAGCGAAACAAGAGTATTCCGCTCCTGTGCAGTTTAAATTCCTTGGACATACGACATATAAATACCATCACCGTCACTCTCTTCCCCTGTTCCCTGTTCATCTGGGTCGGCGCAGTATATTTTCCTCTTCCACACTGTTCTGACACTCGTTACTAAATCTTCCACACCTTCCGTACTCATATCTTGTTTCACACAATCCATCCATCTCTTTTTCGGTCGGCCTCTTCCCTTCCATCCATTATCACTCTTTTAGTGACACGACTTTCTTCCCTCCTCATAACCAGGGCTTAAAACCGGTTCAAGATTTACCGGTATAATAACGGTTAAACCGATTTTAACGTAAAATTCCGTTCCGGAGCGGGACCAAATAAGAGCGATACTGTGAACCTAAATAAACCGGTTAATTCGTAGCCGCTCGCGACGGTCGCAACGCGACTTGTTTTTAAGACTGAATTTTCTTCAAAAAATGTTAAACTAATTATCGCATGCTTTAGGATTATTTCTTTTGCCATTATATTGTTTAATCTTATAATTAAAAGTTACAAAAATAATTTGAAGAAATACCACTGTACGTATTTGATAGGATATATCAACAAAATACGTTTTATTGAATAAAAACAAACGTCAGATGCGCTCACCGCTCGCTGATGTTAACGAAGTTCAGGGTGGGTGGTTGTCCTGCCTGAACGAAAAGTTGAACCGGTTAATGCAAAATACCCATATTTTTCCAAACCGGTTTAAAGGAACATAACCTTTTTCATAAAGTATTTGTGTTAAATCGTTTAAAAAAAAAACGGTTTCCAAGCCCTGCTCATAACATGACCGTACTGAGACAGCAAAGTCAAAAATAATTTATTCAGTTTAGGAAAAAATCAAAAATCATTAATCAATTATAGCCCAATGAGACCAGAACATGTCTCCTTATATTCATAAAAATGAAATAAGAAACCAAAAATTTGCGCACGGGCGGGACTTTTTGGTCTTTTCTTTTCAACAAAATACCGAACTACACACATCAAAAGTGTCTAGGGATCAACATATATTTTTGCAATAACATTTGATATTAATTAAAATTTTCCTTAAGGATTCATCAAATAAAGTGTTTTCGTTTGTCTACAGTAACGATAAATCAAGTCACCTTTGTATTAATAAAGAAATTTGCCATTTTCCTAATAAAGGGATTTTTGACATTTGAACCACTAACATTAAAGTTCGAAAAAAAGACTGAAATAACAGTTTTCTTTAAAATTTTATTGGGTAACTTAATCAATTAATAATCCGTGTTTCTACCGCGAACACTAACAACACAAGAACATCGGTTTGGCATACTCAAAATGAGTTCATCCAAATCACGCTGTGGAATGGCCGCCCATGTTCGTTGCAACAACATAAAAAGGTCTTCTTGCGACTGGATACCCTCCATATTCGGCAGAGCTCTTCTCTGTAGCATATCCCATGCATGCTCAATCGGGTTCAAGTCTGGCGACTGAGCAGGCCAGGGCAGGACATTGATGTTACCTGCGGCGAGAGTCTGTCTTACAACTCTTGCGGTGTGCGGTCGTGCATTATCATGCAGTAACTGAATTAAGGGACCGATTTCCACTTGTAGAGGAACGATGACGTCTGATACAATCGTCTCAGCATAAATTTGAGCGTTGAGGTTGCCTCTGATCCGAATCAAATCAGTTCTTCCGCCGATCCAAATACCCGCCCATACCATGATGGTTTCACCACTATAAGGATGGACTTCCTGGCAGGATTTTCGCTGTTGGCGTCCAGGGGTTCTCCAGTATCGTATACGTCTTGTATCCGGTCTCATACCAAAACGAGACTCATCAGAAAAGCACACGAAACGCCATTGTTCTTCTGCCCAATTTCTGTGTTCAAGAGCCCATTGATATCGAATCCTACGATTGTGCATTGCTATAGGTGGTACCCGTAGCGAGCGGTCTTCGGGAATGAAGGTTCACTTCATGCAAGCGGTTTCTGACTGTTTGGTCGCTAATTAAGTTCCCTGAAGAGCGATGAAGCCTCACGGCTAACATCATGGCGGTTATTGTTGGAGCTCTTCGAGCTGTGATTTGAATGTATCGGTACCAGTGCTTCGGTAACGTGTCCAAAGTCGACTGATAACACTCTGACTTGTATTCAGAGCTAAAGCCACAGTACGTTGCCGGGAACCAGCTTCTATCATTCCCACGGCTCTGAGCATTTCTTCCCTGCTTAAATGACGTCGCCGCTCCATAATAACGTTGGTTTTAATCAGTAGTAGAGAAACAGTAGCACTAATAATGTATTCAATGCGTTGTATGTTTTTATAGGGAAAATATTGACAGCTGATTTTCATCTTTTACTCGAATTCGATTGACAGTTCCTGTTTCAAATTATGAAATGCACCAAAAAGGATCCATATAAATTTATAAAATCATAAATTTATTACAAAGCCACATCTCAATCTCAAGAAATCCGCATTAAAATGTTTGATCCCTAGACACCTTTGACGTGTGTATTATCGGTCACCCATATATTAATAGAAAAAGCTAATGACGTTACTTGTTACAGATATTGACGAAGAAGACCTCCAAGAGTCCACAGGTGCGTTCAGCATGGCTGAAATGGAGGCTGCTGTTATGATGCAGGTAAAGAATGTATTGTATAAATTGCACTTGTAATAAGCAATTGTGTCAGGCAAGGAATCGAACCCTTGTGGCTTACGCTATCCGGGCGCATGCCTATACCACTCGGCCACCGGCACATTGGCAAGCCTGTTTAATAATAGATATTACGAGATTGTTAATTCTTAATTTTGTATAGTAGCATACATCGTGTTCTTTTTGTTTTCCAGGAAAATTGAGGATATCAATTAGACTACATACATAAAGATCATGTGGAATGTTTTTTTCTATAATTCTTATTTTTAAGGTTCCGTAGCCGGGTGGAAATAAACAGATCTCTTACAGTTTCGTCAAGTCTTTCTGTCTGTTTGTCGGTCCGTATGTCACAGCCGCTTTAATCTGTAACTTTAAGCATCACACTGTTGAAATTTGGTAGCCTGGATTATGATCCTGTTAACCGCCTTACGTTTATTATACAAAAAATAATTCCGTTTTAGTTTCATGTATGGGTGTCCCCACTTAAATATCATCTTCTATCTATATATATAAAAATGAATTGCTGTTCGTTAGTCTCACTAAAACTCGAGAACGGCTGAACGGATTTATCTTATCTTAGTCTTGAAATGTTCGTGGAGGTCTAGGGAAGGTTTAAAAGGCGAGAAAAAATTGTAAAAACGCGCGGACGAAGTCGCGGGGTCCACTAGTCTTCTACTATATAAAAATAAGTCGGGTTTTCCTTCCGCTATAACTCCAGAACGCACGAACCGATTTCCACGGTTTTGCATTCGTTGGAAAGGTCTCGGGCTTCGTGAGGTTTATAGCAAAGAAAATTCAAATATAAAACAAAAAAAAACCCTTTCTTTTAATCACCAAACGAAATGTTACATAAAACGAAGCCATCTGCTGGCGAAACGGAATTTGCGGGGTTTGCTAGTTATTTATATTTAAGGGGGGACTCCCATACATGAAACTAAACGGAAAAATTAAAAACCTCTATGCATGTGAGGTGTCTATGGATAGGTCTTCAAAAGTGACATGGATGTTCCTAAACCCATTTTCTTTTTAAGTGTAACGTTTGATAGATAGACGCGTAAAAAATGACGAACTGGTTAAAAAAAAAACAAAATACAGAAAATTTTATTTAGATATACTTGTTTTATTGTCTGGAAAACAAAAAGAACACGTTGTATTGTGCTCAAATGGCATTAAATATTATATTACGATGTTTTAACAGCAGAATCTCAACCAGCGAAAGGTTATTGACAATTTTTATGATATGCAGTAAAACGGTATATTTTAATAAATTTCCAGGAGATGCTGTCCGCCCGCGCGGCGCGCAGCGGCTCCCGCGCGCACGCGCACCACGACCACTCGGACTATAAGGTGAGGCAGGAACTCGCAAGGGAAATGAGAAAACAATTAATAAATATATATTAATGTTGGACACAAATCCGTATATTATTCTGATCCCAAAGTAAGTATCTAATGTACGTGTCTTATGGAAATCAGACATAACGGTGGTACCACAACACCCAGACCCGAGACAATATAGATAAGATCGTTTTCTACATTGAACCTACCGGGAATGGAACCCGGAACCTCACGAGATGGCGACGCTTGAAAACAGCGTGCTAGCCACTCGACCACGGAGATCGACATTTAATAATTATTCATATTTATTAATTATTTATTATTCCACTCGCAGAGCTCTGGTCCTCGTACTCGCCGGCGGCGCGAGAGACTGAACCGCGCGCGCGCATCCGAGACGGACCTTTAGCGCATGCGCAGGGGATGACGTCACAGTATACAGGGTGTCGCTAACATTGTAACAGGATGAAGTCATCATTATCAGTGGAAGGACATAAGCTTTACATATGACCGACTTTATCTTACCAGATGGCTATGTTCTGATGAATTATTAGTAAAAGGACGTTAACATAGGCCTCCTCGAGTTTCCCTCAATGACTGGCTGCATGTTTCGGTCTACAATGTGATCTTGCGATCTTTACAAAATCGACTGACAATTTTGTCGGTGGTAGTTGAATTACAAAGGAAAAAAAATGCTATCAGTGACTTTAAACATAAAATGGCAACGCCAGCGAAAATGTTGTTTCCATGAAATTTTGATTCTGTAATTTGTCGTTCACATGTTATTACTAAACAGATTTTTGAGCATTAAAGCAAAGATTATCGTTTGCCACTTGTCTTAACCTCCGAGAGTATTTATTTTATTGGGAATAAAATAAAATAAATAAATGGGATAGACCACTCCACAGAGGCCATGTGTTTATGAAATAATACAGCCTGAAATAATACATAACAAAGATTGTTACTGAAGAAAAACGAATTTAAAAAAATTGAAATTGCTTTATTTGAGATCCTGATGTTATTTAAAACATAAAAAAGTTGTTTTCGGGCACTAAGAAAACATATAAGTCTGTTTCATTTTAGGGACACTCTGTATACTTAGTGAAATGAGAAATATATAACGTTGCTGTTCTACACAACATATCTTGACCGAACGGTCTGAATCGAATTGAGTCGTCAGAATAGAAGGAAAAAATCTAGATCTAATAGAAATTATATATTCTAGTGACGAACATCTGTACAAGATTTGTTAGTTATTGCGATGTTTTTCAATTGTATTGCTAAAGAATCATATTTGCTTGCATTTTTTTAAGAAATACATTTGCTTTTTTAAGCATAATAATAAAATATAATTAAGTGTATAATGTGCGATTAAGCCATTTCAACACAATGTATATATTTTTTTTTTCAATAAAATCATTATTTTTACTATCAGGCAAAATATAGTTAAAAATATTCTTATACTTGCAGAATATGATTCCTTGGCACTAAAAACTAAAATAATCTCAACAAAAATATATTACTAATAATTGTTATATTTTCGGAACTTTAATATTAATAGTCAAATCTCGAATGGTTAAAAGTAAGAGTTGAGTTTGAGGCTACGTTAATAGGTACGTAAAAACTTTATTATAATATTAAGCCATTTTTGTGTCATTTTAATGTACTTTTAAATTATGTTTTATGAATTGTTCTTTTATAACAGTAATAATTGTGTGACTAATATTTTAAAAGGATTGAGCTATCTGCCTCTTCATATAGTGTTTTTTATGACCCAATGAACGCTAGTTTCAAATTGGTTTTTAGAAATGTAGACGCCATGTTTATTCGTTTTTAATCTTTAACTTTGTTAAAACAAATTGTTTGATCTCCTATCCTCATTGGTGTGATTGTAAAATGATGTGTTTCATTTTTGTTGGCCTATTTTAAAGCATTTATTTTAAAAAAGAATATATAGTACTGTTGCATCATAATAATAAATTGTAAACATACCAAATAAAATTGATAAAATGTAAAAATAGCATAGCAATGTATAGAGATTATTGTAAAAACTAAAAGGCTCTACGTAATGATGTAATCTCACAATTATATTTAGATTTAAGAACAATGTAGTCCTAGAGACTAACATGCAGGCAGATACCTAACCGTCACTCAAAGTGATGATTTTCTTATATTTTTCTGCGCAGAGGCAGGAACCTTTGTCTGCTTAACAGTTGCAAAACCGTTTTGGTCAGTAACGAGCGACTCAGTGGTGGTTGTACAAATGATACTGATGCCAAAAAAAAGTATAAAAATATTTTTTTTAATGGAAAATACCTACAAAATCATTTTTTTATGCGGTACAGCGATCGAGTCAAAACCACCAACACCAGGTAGCCTCTTCGTAGCTTACTAGCTACGGCGTAGTATTTCGTAGACAAGCACTAGCTACGTGTTAGAATGCTAGTTTTCCCAGTCGTGTTGTATTTTTATAATGTTGTGAAGAGGTTTTCTTGTATAAAACTTGCTAAGAATTTAAAGAAAACATTTGTTTCAGAATAAGCATAACTCATATTATCAACCCTGAATTGCATGTCACTGACAAAAACAACAGCCTGTATATTACTAGGCGTACCCGCAAATTTGTTAGCAGAAATAACATTTAATATTTTTTTAAACTGTAGTCGTATATAAAGTCCGTTTCTCTTGACATTTCTGTTGAACGGAATAATTCATTTTAAAATAAAACAAAGGTAATTATTCACAACCAACATAGGTTATTCATCATTAAACTATATGATCTTTTTAAATCAAATAGTAAATTATTTTTATGCACTGGTATTATTTTAAAAGTCATAAAGACATTGTACTTTCGACTAGCCAAGAAAAAACTGACTTTACAACATGTGTAATGTGTGTGACATCTGTAAACTGTTTTAAATATCAAGAATTAATTTCTATTCATCAACTTATGAGTGACGTTTTGTGTATCTGTCTATAAATTTTATTGCAACATCTATGTGTAAAAACATGTCTTCTGAAAATCTTTCTCTCACTGTTAAAAATAAATGTTCCGAAGGGGTGCGCGACTTGCTTGTGCCGAAATAAATCAGTATCAGATTAAATTCATTATTTACCCAGTATATGATGTTTTTAATTCTTTTTTTTAATTCAGTGTTGTGATGAATAATTTATGATTTCGGTACATTCAAGTGAATATCAATGTTAAAGCATTTTAATAGGAATTATTAATAGGCTGCTTGCCTCGTTGGGGCCCCGCGTGTGATATATGATGCCATGCTGTAGGTTAAGGCTGAACCGATCTTGATGCAGAGAAAAAAATATAGAAACAAACTTGTTCAACTCTCCGAATGCCAAATCAGTAAGAAATAATACGCAAGACTAATTTTGTTGGTATGATATGTTATTTTTATTAAGTTATACAAAGGAACTTACGGTTTTTCACAAACATGGTCACTATTCATTTATTTTTGCATTTGACACTTATAAAAACTATAAAACGTATTTTTTTCAATTAAATCTTTCATAGTTTTGCATTCCAAGTTAACGCAAGTTGTGTATTATTTCTTTAAAAAAGAAAGCATTTAAAGGATTTCCCGAAGCTTGAATCTGTGTAGCTTTCCGCTGCGATTGTAAATGTGTGTAATATAACAGTGTATGTATGTACAGAGCGGGGCGGGTGCTTACCGGTGACTATCGAAATAAAGTAATATAACATTAATTACTCTCTTCATTGTCTACCTTTAAAAAAAAGAAATTATTAGCCTGTGCTAGAGGATGATGAAACCCCTTTAGATTGATAAAACTAAAGATGAAAAAAAGAAACTGCCGCTGAAGTGTAGAGTAATAAAAAAAAGATACAAATCCTCCTGTGAGTGCACACAACAGAAACAAAATATACCTAGTCTTGCCATAAATATTGTCACAAAGAAAAAAAACTTTTTTTCAATGCAAATAATATTTATTACTTTTACAGTGTTAGTTTTGTACATAAATATAAAATAATTTAAAATATAAAAAGAATATTCTAAGTGGTCTCCATTGGCTGCAATACAGTCCTTTAAACGTTGAGGCCAGTTATCAATAGAAGCACGCACTCTTGCCATGGGAAAATTCTTCGCTGCCAATCGTATGGATTGTTTTAGGGACTCCAAATTATCATGGCGTTTAGAGCAAGCTGTACTCTCTAAAACTGACCATAAATCATAATCCAGCGGATTAAGATCGGGGCTAGACGACGGCCAGTGTTCAGCTCTGATGAAGTCCGAAACGTTCGCTTCTAACCAAGACTGCGTGGACCTAGCTTTATGACCCGGCGCCGAGTCTTGTTGGAAAGGCCATGGTTGGTTATTGAACATGGTGTTGTTAAGGGGCTTAACTACCTTCTCAAGAATGGTATCTTGATACACTTGTGCCGATGTTTTGATACCTTTTCCACAAAAATATGGCTGTCACTCCTTCATTGCTCAACCCTATTTGTTCGGGATGCTAAGATCTCGCACATCAGTTGTGCGCTGGAGTGCAGCAAGACGGGGGCCAGTAAATGAAAGACAGGCGTTTCTTCGGTAACTGGAGGGCGGCGGAGGTAGTTGAGTCGTCGGTGTCTTCTCGGAGAGTGCGCGCTTGTATGGGGCACGCACCGCTATTTATATCATTTCGGATACCCCCGCCACCCCCACCTCTTTATTGCACGGAAACATGATTTTTACATTTATTACCTATCTAGGTACTACTTATGACCTAAGTGTGTGTTTTATTCAGAGTGCCTACCTAATTAGGTTTTAAGTTTACATTTCTTATTAGAATCCTATACTTTCTAATACGAATTAATTACAAAAATATGATAAGTTTTCCGGGAGCGAGCGAGAGGGCTATATGTCCTATCTCCCTCTGGAGATGGTCGGTTTGCTCGCTCCGGCACGGGTGAGGAAAACAACGGACGGAAATATTTTTTATTTCAGAAACACACTACAAATACAGACAAACAAACAAATGAACAAAACTTAACCTATATAGAAAAATGATAATAACACGAAAATTATTTACAAACACTAGGTACTACATGCCGCTTTGTGTTGGCCGTCCGGAACACTATTCTTTTTAAAATTATCAGTTAAAAAATAACAAGCCGTCTCTTATAGGCTGCAAGTCCTAAGTCATCTTTTAAAATACGCGACATGGTTCTGGGTGCTATCTTCATCACCCGAGATAAAATCTTTTGCTTTCGGACAGGATTTCTGCGAATTCTTTCCCTTACTGCTTTGACCACCTTTTTCGTACGAACACTACGTGGACGGCCAGATATTTTTCTGTCACAAACAGGAGAGGTATCATTGTACCTATTGATAGCCCGGTACACAAACATTTGACTAATACCAAGCGTATGGAGGGTTTTAAAAATCGCATTTGGCTCCATACCAACTTTGTGTAATGCAATCACAGCGATTCGGTTCATCACCCCACATCGCAAAGTATTATAAAATGTATTGGCGCCAAAATTAGAAAACACAATGAGCAATCGTATAAAAATGACAGATTCCAAATTGAAATGTAATATCTTTCTTATTTTTTATTGTAACAGTATTTATGGCCAGACTGTGTATATATTTTATACAGGATGTTGTTTTGAAAGAAAGAAAAAAAATGAGTTTATTTATTTAGTACATCACAAACCAACACACAAATTTAAACGAGTTTACAAAATAATCTCTTACACAATCACATAACGAAATTACAAATTACAAAACAGAGAGATACAACCAAAAAGCAAAAGAAAAAACAAAACCTAAGTTAAAAATATTCCACCCATGCAGTGCGTTCCACGTGCCGTGTGTCGGTGATGTCCAAATCAAGAGGACCTCACTCAGCACAAGCCAGGTCCTCGGGAGGCCCTGGCGCTGGATTTCAGTGGACCCTTGCTCAGCGACGAACGAACGAGCGAGGAGTGGTTGTATAAACAATATTGCCAAAAAATATACAGAACAATATATATTTAAATGAAAAAAACCCACAAAATCATTTTTTTTATTGCGATACTAGCGAGCGACTCAAAATTGCCAACATAAACCTCTTCGTAGCTTACTAGCTACGGCGTAGTACTTCTCAGCTACGCGCAAAGGGTATGAGTTTTCCGATTCGTTTAGAAATATTTTAGAATGTTATGAAGGTTTTTTTTATAAAACTCGCATATAATTCCATTTTTTTAGCGTAAGCATAACTAATATTATCATCTCCGAGTTGGATCTTACTGACCAAAACAACACTCTATGTTTGTAAATTATAAAATAAAAAATAAAGGACATCATTTTTTTGGGCCTAAAATACGTGAATATTAAACAGGGCCATATTTAGTTGTGGATTACTTATAAACTTAAATACTTTCATTTAACATTATTTTTAGATTTTTTAATACGCCCGTTTTCTTTTTTAAACCATTTTATTATTCTTGAAAATGCGTCGAACAGAACGTTAATTTATACCGTTTTTGACATTTGATTTGCTGGCACTGACATATGACAGATGTCAATATTTATGAAGAAGTGGATGGAACCAAACCAGCGTTTTGTTTGTCGAATTTAAAAATAATTAAAGAGTAAAAATCTTTGTTTTAGGATAAGTATCAAGCTGATTGTAAAGTGGACATTTTCTCTTTTTGGATTTTTAATGTAATTTAAGTATCTTTGAATTCGTTTTCTCAAAAATAAACAAAATAAAATGATTCTATCACTTAAACAAAACGCACTTGCTGCGGACAGTGTTGCAACTCTCTGCTGCACTTACCAGTAAAATAGATTTAGATTGAAAATAAAAACAAAACCCATATCTAAAAATTAACAAAAATGTGTGTTTTTTGTTTGTATAAATTTTTTCTTTCATTTGGTGTATCATTTGTTTCTGTTAGTTAAAATTTTATTTTAAGCCCAACTCCCATACAAAAAAAAAAATTGTCCTTGTATGGGAATAAATAAATAAAAACCGCTGTAAACAAAAAAAAATGTGGTGGTAGGGTAAAAAAAATGTAGTCTATCTCTATCTTCCTTCCCTAGGTGGATTTACAGTCGCAATAAAACGAGTGGATGTGAATAAATATTTTATTTATACATAATAATCAGCAACAACGCGCCAGCGCGGGCGGCTGCGGCTCCGCTGTGATACTTCACATACCGATGAGTAAAACATTTTGATACCTTTTGATAAAAAATAATCAAGTTTTAATTTCTGGAGATTTCAGTATTCCAGGAAGTTTCAAACATCAGAAATATTTAATTTTAACTGACCCAAAGCATAATGTAAGCATGAGACTTTATTATAGTTGAAATAATACATACATTTATATTATATACTTCTTGGAATGAGCAGTTTTCTCCCATCACTTTATAGCTCTCACTAGATGGCGCTAGGATAGCTTTAGGAACATTTTTTCAGGTTGGCGAAAACCATAGACAAAGTAAAAAAAGTGCGGAAATAAAATACGTTAATGACTTTTTGATTATTTAAGATACTTATTTTTTGGCATAATAAAGTCAATTAGTCAAGGTATTTATAGGCATTATTAATGCTTAAAAAGTTATTTCATAAAGTGACGCTAGCGCCATCTCTCGGTGATATAAAAATCTAACGACAAGAAAACTGCTCATTGCAGCTAGGTTTTATGCATATGATTTATTATCTCTTTCTTATTTTGCTTTAAACAAGATGCAAAAAGGATTTCGTTGCAAATGACAGTTGACATACTAGAGAGACACATACAGATAAAAATAACAAAAACAAAAGTGTCTATTGATTATAGTTGTAATATAAATCCTAGGTTTAATCTATTTATAATTTGACAATAAATGCCATATAGTTTTGATAATGCTGAAAATTTTTAATATGGACACTTCGATTTTTTGCATATGATTAAACAATGGACAAGTTAGAATTATTCAAATATTAAAATTATTATAAAACAATTCCAATTTCTAGTATAAATCCAATTTCTTGAAAAAAAAAATATACCAGGAGGCCTAATTTTAGTAATTAATCGATTTAGGCTTTTACCATTTACAAAATCTAGACACTCGGCTATGTGTCAGCCAAGTCTGCCGAGCATCAAAGACACAAAATAACCTTCCAATATAAGTCGCCTACCTTCACTTTCTAGCCAAGTTCGCAAACCAAATATTGACCGACCGGCAGAGGATTATTGTTGTTATACTAGAAATTGGAAATTAATTTAAACATTTTGACAAGATAACATGATAATTGACAAACGAACATATACAATGATACGAGTCACAGTCGCCCGCGCCGGGCTTCCATTATTTTATACTAAAACGTAATTAAAATTTATCGATATAAACAAATTATTATTAACAATCCGAATCGCTTAACACCAGACCCACCAGATATATTGACATCTCGCTAACTGATAAGACTTTTGCAGTATCAGCGAGAGAGACGGAATATATTGGAGTTGTGTCACTCGGTCATAAATGATCGTACATTGAGATGTAAACGAAAACGCAAACGTTCGTTTTGTCATAAAGTTGGCAACACAGGGACTTACATCCGCTGTTCTTCGATTGCAGCCATTCTAAAATCAACCCTACTAGTTTGATTCAACGATCATTTCTGAACGAGTGGTCTTGCGCAGCGTCTTTGCGCATTGTTCGAATCCGATTACTTCGCGCATGTGTGTCTGTCAGACGAAATGTTAAGACAGGACTAGAAAAAGTATTTTTGAAAATATAAACAAGTAGTGATAAAAAAGAGAATATTTGAAATTACAAAAAGAAGGTCACCAAAATAATCATCCATAGGAATTAAATTAAAAAGTGACAACCTCTTACAGAATATGGTTTTGAAATACTTTTGACATTAATAACAGTTATTTTTTTCTATTTCGACAGCAGACACACACACGTCTATATTTACATACAATATTTTAATTAATGAACGTACGTATTTACAAATAAGACTAAATCGTCACATATCGCTCAGTCTTGGCCGCTTTTTAAACGACGGTCCACATAACATCGATCTATTTACGACTTCGAGGTATTAATATCTACAAATATTATAAATGCTTATATATTTGTATGTTTTCTTTTCACACTTAAGTTTTCTGGCGTGTTTTGGGAATGTATTTGAAAAGATAAAAGATTGTGTGGGGTAATCAGAAACTTCAGCGTTTAAAGTTGCGGCAACCAGTAATTCCTTCGTTCAGCGCGATTGGATCGACGGCACGATAGCTAGTTTAAAAAGAGCGTTAGCCCGGTTTTCCAGAGGTTGCAAGTTCGGATCTCGCCCGTGCACAATTTCTAGTTTCCTATTTCATCTTATAAGAATACAAAATAAGAGGAGTGTCAAAAACATTCTTAATCTATGAAAATTTATGTTGTAGTCTGATAGTTTAAGCAGACCCCATATCTATCGATTCTAGATTAGATACCTACCGGACGATATAAAAGTGTTAAAGGGTCTGACATTCAAGAAGAAACTAACTCAATGGCTATTGTTACATTGTTTCTATAGTGTCAAGGAATTTCTAGACTTCAAGACAAATTAATTGGTACCATGTATTTCAAAAATTTGCATGTCTGCATGCTGGCTGAATACATTTACTTTGTTTATCTTAAGACCTTATATAATGAATGTTAGCAAATAAACATTGTGATTCTGATTCTATAGGTAGGACGCGCCCCTGCACCCCGCAGGCGAAGTCTTAATGACGCGTTCTACATAAAGAGGTTATTACAAACTGATTAACACCTGTCGGATCCAAAAGTATCAGATAATTATGTGGATCATCGCATACTCATCGGCGGCCAGCGCTCGGTATGGCAAGAAACTAATAGTCACCGATAGCTGCGTATTATTTTATTTATTAAACTCCTACATTGCGAACGAATCGTTCAAACAAAAGAAGACTTTGAGACTGGACCAAAAGGTTTTGAGTTACCTTTGAAACAAAGTCCAAATACAATTCGTTCGCAGCTGTATAGTTCTCACATAGAATGAACTTAGTCCTATAAGAATGGCAGTTGACTTGTTATACGATGAACATAATATTATGTCCACGATTTGTTAAAACTATTGTCTCACTATCGATATCCAGTACATTTATTTAGTGTCCCATGGAAATTAGGAGACGCTGAACATACATAACATACATAGTGTACAAGGCGTTATAACGAAACTCACTTTATACGTCAATGTTTCCCCGTCTTCACCTGGGTGAGATTGATCTATCGTTGACTCTGTATTAATGGCAAAGTATTGCGACCGTTAGACATGACAGCACCATAAACTATTAGAGGACTTTGTAATTACAAATGGCTTCTTCTTCTTCTTATCGTGTCGACAGTCGAAATAACAAATACAAATGGCAGTACAAATAGCTGTTATTCCCAAATGCATTGAATCAAAAAGTTATTTCAATTAAATATTGTATTATCTATTCAATTAAGGTAATATATGGTGTCGATTTACACTTTTATGATGAACAAATACGTATTTTTTTACTAAAACTGCTATAGAAAGGTGACAGACGTCCTCCAAAGTTGTTATTTTTGGTCACTGCGAGCGCTGTCATCGATACGGGCTAAAGAAAACCTTGATTGGAGGAAAGGTAAGTAATAAGAGCTACATATGGCTCGCCTTGGAGGAGCACTCCTGTGCCTCCAGATTGATTATTTCTCGAATATCGATTGTGAAACAACACTATTTTCAGAGTATTACGTTTAAATGCTTTTATCAGTTAATACTAACTCGAGGGTTACACATCTCACAATATTACCATCCTTTTTCTGTACAGCAGTTTTGTACGAGACAGCGCGTATTTAAACACACTTAATAAATTCATGTGTGGAAGTACCCTCATTTTTTATTTACATTGCCTTATTCGTAAGTAACACTTTAGCAGTCGAATCCAAATTAATAAACACAGAATGACCAATTTGATAATTTTAAAACGATTTTCAATGGCGTTTTCGTTTTATATTTTAAACACAAATGTCGTATATTAAAACCAACCATTAGTAGATTATAGATACAGAAATGGACAAATGTTTAAAAAAATCCTCGTTTCCATTAACTAATTCCATTATTGATAAACCTGTCCCTTTTAAAACCCGCATGAGAGAAAGGAACAGTTGGATATTTACTGAAAAGATGTGCAAGAATGTAAGATCGTTTGACCATTCTAAATCAGTTATCTTAAAATTGGTATGCGTCGCTTGCACCTCCTGATACATATTTTGTATAAGATTCAACTTGTTCAATGTCTTTTGCCCAAATATCTTCAAACCGACTTAAAATGAGAGATATTTTCGCAAATTCTTTTTTGTACCGAAACGGCACCTATGATTTAGTTAAGATTTATTTTCATTTGAGTTTGTGTTACAGAATAAAAAATTTAATTTCATAAAATAAGTAAAATTATAATTTTCACATAAAAATTAATTACATAATAATTAAAAGAAACATCAGTATATCAGATAGTAATAAGGTTTGAATTGAAAAATAAAATACATTTAGAATTCATACATAAATCGTAGATGCCGTATTAATTCTATACGACAGAATGAGTACATACGAACCTATACATATTATTAATTTATTTTATTTACATTTTATTGTAACTCATATATTATTTATATCATCATTATACATAACACAGTATGTGTATTTTTATCAAATGCCATTCAAATATAGTTGCGTTACATTGTAATTATAAAAAATCTATCATTTAAGTAATTGTTTTAAAAATTAATAATTTCTTTATAAAAGCAATATTATACACTCTAAAGAAAACTGTACAATTACATGTCTAAATGATTTCATTATGAAATTGTATGAAAATGATGAAAAATACACACACTGAACAGTTATATGTCTCTCATTCAACACATACTGAGATCAAATTTTTGAATTTCGACCGATCCCATACAAAAATGTATGAGATCACGATTTTCATGATAATTGGTTAAAATATTTAAAACCTTGTTGCCTGATGACTTTTCATTTTTCATTAAAAACTTATGTGTTTTACCTACTTATATTGGTATATTTAATTTTACATATTTATTTAGTTATAGAGGAATGATACTTGGTTCCGTGGCAGGGGTCGCAGCTGAAAAAAATTTTTTGATAAATATTACAAAGCTGAAGAGTTTGTTTGTTTGTTTGAACGCGCTAATCTCAGGAACACTGGACCGATTTGTTTTTTTATTGTATTAGATAGTGAATTTATTGAGGAACGCTTTAGTTAGGCTATAAAACATCAAGCTGCGACGGGAGGGAAAGTAGCAAATTTAAAACGCGCGGACGAAATTGCGGTGGACCGTTAGTATTTGATATATATTTTGAGACAACTAGATAGATTACACCACAAATGAAATAATGTTTACTTATATGTAATTGAAAATCCATTACTAAATAGGAACACTTTATTAAAATGAATGAGGATTATAATATTTAAAGTACAGAACTTTGTTCCTATGACTGAGCAGTACAAACTTGATATTTTGATACATTTTCGACCCGAAACTTTGTCTTGTTGATATCAAAAAATATATAAAGGGTGTGTTATGATCAGTGTTCGGATAATCTGATGTATATCAATATACCTTAAGTTTATTTTTCGCTAAGTTATTATGGAGGCGGCGTCTTAAAAAAATTTTTTTAATATGAAACTGGATTCATTCTTTACGGAGATTCATCACTCTGGAGACATTCTAAATTAAAAAAAAAGACAATTCCGCAATTTTTTGATTCAATAGTGCATTCCATAATAACCAACACCTCAACTGTATGTATATATTCATCCGATTATCCGTTCACCAGTCATGATGTATGAAAGCTTTTTAAATGCTGTCATCAACCCTTTCAAAAATTATCTACGATTTCAATTATCTATTTAAACCTCTTTCTTCAGCGATATCGAAGCCAGTGAAATTATATAATTGAAAAAAAATAATTCACTAAAATGTTTGCCTATCAAAGGCATACTAATGGTAATTTCTTAATAAGCGTGTATGAGACTGACCAGAGCTCAGGCGTAGTTGGAGGGGCTCTGTCCGCGGCTGCCCGACCCCGAGCTGCCGTACGTCGGCTCCAGTCTGAAAGATATTAGATCGATTGTTTTACACACACTGTATAATCTTGTAGTGCTTGTCTACGCTGAAATGATACGCCCCACTAGTTGATTAGTTGATTTGGATGTGTGAGTGCAAAAAATAATAATCAAACTTCATCTGTGTGGGAGCGTAACTGCTCAGCGAATTAATATCTGTGTATTTGACGACCTCCGTGGTCGAGTGGCTAGCACGCTGGTTTCAAGCGTCGCTATCTCGTTAGGTTCCGGGTTCGATTCCCGGTCGGGTCAATGTAGAAAACGATCTTTTCTATATTGTCTCGGATCTGGGTGTTGTGGTACCACCGTTGTTTCCGATTTCCATAACACAAATGCTTTAGCTACTTAGCTTGGGATCGGAGCAATGTATGTGATGTCGTCAAATATGTATTTATTATTTATTTATTTCTTTATCTGTATGCCTACGTCACGGTCGACTAGTCGCCTCTCCTTAAGAGCGGCGCTGGAGCATTGTATGAAACAAAACGTCCGCTTTTTTGCGCGTTCACTTCATTCAATTATGACAAGTTGGACAACAAATCGATTGAGTATCGAAAGGATCTTGACCAAAACTCTTAGAAACTCGGCCCACTTTGCGTCTGCATGTATGTGTCTTTACAAAATGTTCGGATAAAATGTATAAATATTTGAAAGAATACAGACAAAAAATATTTTTGAAAAAATAATAATTTACGAGGAATTCAATGGCAGATTAGACATTTAGAGGTTACGTTTTGTGATTGCGGAGTTATTGCACCTCACCTACATATTATATGGTCACTTTTCAACGCACTTGTGAGGAAAAAACAAGACTTAATTTAGTAAGTTTTTGTTTATTAAAACAGTTAGTAAAATACTGTTTGTTGCTAAAATAAAAGTTATAACCCGACTACATTATATCGCTTCTTCTTACTTACGACTAGGGATTACGTACTAGGGAACAAATGTAAAGTGGTCGGGTAAATAAACTAAAGGCAATCGGTCAACAGTATACTGAAAAAGCACGCGTGTTTATCTGGGATTATGAGCAAAAAATTGGTGGAAAAAAAAACCGGTCAAGTGCGAGTCGGACTCGCGCACCGTGGGTTCCGTGCCAACTTTTAACTGTATTAGGGAATTCACTTAGCAAAAATACCACAATATAATTTTGTTTTTCATAGTGTTTGTATGAAGAACAAAGTTATGTTAGCGATTGTTGAAAATGTGCTATATCTCAAAAACTGCTAGTTCGATCTCGTTCAAACTATCGTTGCAAGTATTTGTTAAGTTTGACATTATGTTTTTTTTTTTCAAATTTACGCTCCCTTCGTTTAGAAGTTAGATTGAGGGGGGGGGGGGCTCATTTTACCACTTTGGAAGCGTCTTGTTATGAAACGTTAGACTTTAAAAGAAAATGGTTTTAGAAACCTCGATGTCATTTTAAAAGACCTATCCATAGACACGTCACACGCATAGGTTTGAGTAAAAAAAAACGGTTTTAGTTTCATGTATGGGAGCCCACCTCAAATATCATATTTTTTTATATAAAAATCGAAAAGCAGTAAACAGGATACATTTTCCTACCAAATTTTAACAGTGTGATGCTTATAGGTATTGAATAAAGTGGCTGTGATATTCGGACGGACAGACAGACAGATTTGACGAAACTATAAATATATCCTTTCATCATATCCTTTGGACATTCCCACACATCGCCATCTAGTCCCAAAGTAAGCTACTCAAAGCTTGTGTTATGGGTGCCAGACAACGGATATAATACTTAAATACTTTTTGTTTGTAAATACATACATGATATACATAGAAAACACCTCTTATGTAATACAACATACCTGTAGTCGCGGCGCCGGCTCGGCCGCGGGCTGGGGCTGTGGCTCGGGCTCGGGCTGCTCGACGCGCCCGCGCCCAAGCCCGCCCGGGACACTGACAGGTCACATATATACATTAATATATAAATATATGTGCCATACTACACAACAATTGAAAACATTGAAAATTTGAAAACCATTTCGAGACTTAGCAATTCCAAACACTTTACATATATATTAATACAAACACTAACTCTCGGCGTGAATCCAATTTCAGATTTTTTTGTTCACGCTTTGTAATCATAAAAAGGCACTCTGTTCTTTCACGTTATTGCAGTGATATTTAAAAGTTTTTGAATTAAATTAATTAAGTATTTTTAAGGCAATTTTAAGTATTTTTTATGACAGTTTATTACACACTGCGGGCAGAGAGAACGCGAGTGCCGAAGTGTTATATTCATAAAGATGTAATAAGAAACCAAAAATTTGCACACAAACGGGACTCGAACCAGAACCTTTCTTGCTAACCGGGCCGAACGCTCTACCAATTGAGCTACCGTGCTGTCAGTCTGACCTTGCGAAATTTGTTGAAATGAAATTTTAAAATTTCTGGTTTCTTATTACATCTTTATGAATATAAAATATGACACTGTGAATGTTAAAAATACTCTAAACGTTACATATTTATTTTTAGACTTTAAGCGGTTTGAAGTTGAAGAAAAAAGACTGATAATAACATGGAAATAACTATTTAATAGGTGACGCCTTTGCTATGTCATCTTATACAGACAAACATTTAAACGAGCTTGCTGTCAGCTGTCAACAAATTTTAAAATTGTATCATGAATACGAAGGAAGATTTTTTTTCCCTCATGTTACGAATACTAGACATCACTTTACGGAGGCGTCCTCCCATAAACATACATGAAAACATAAATAAATCAGGCACAAATGTTCGTGCTCGATACATAAAGATTTACCCTTGCGGGATTCGAACCCGCGTTAGAAGTGTTATAACTACCTACCGACTCCTCTTTCGTCTAAGCGTCACCCACAGAGCAAGAAATTATCAGAAGTGCCAGTAAAACTAAAAAATCTTAAATTATTTTAAAATTAATATTTTCCTGTCAGAATTAGGTCAATTAAATTCAAAACTAATTGGGGTGTGTAAGGTTTTCCTCATTTAACATTACACGACGTAGAGACCAATATACTCACGTGATCGACGCGCTTGATGCATGGTGCTGAGCCCACTCGTGTGGGGGGAGAGGGGGGAGGGACTGGCGCGCGACCGGACCACTGACGACACTGCCGAAATATAAATTATTAATTAGATATATCTAATAGTGTTGTGACCATTCAATGGAACGCGATTAATTGAATTTGTGATAAGAGTTTTCAATAAAATGATTTTACTCAACATGTAGAACATTACATAGCGCTAAAAATAAACGTAATATATAAAATAGCTCTTGTATAAATAAACAATCTAAGTCTTGCAATAGAAATATTCTTGTATGCGACTTTCTATAAATATATTATTAGAAATAATGATCATACATGTAGAAAATATGTTTTTACAATATAAATTATTTTAGTGTTTTATGACAAAACATAATTACAATTCATGCTTCTACACAACACAAATTGAAAGTACAACTTTTTAATTATACCATAATTTATAATTATCGGATTTAAAACCCATTTGAATAATATTTGAATTTGTCAATTATTGAAATAAGTACATCACTATTTTTGAATAACGAAAAATTGGCATCCCACCAAATGTCATTTGAAAGAAAATGAAAAAAAAATATTAAAAAAAGAAAATACATATATTTAGCTACTGAGGCCGAAATTTGGTCTATCTAATTAATAATGAGACTATAGGACGACTTGCTAAATGAAAATGAGTAAATTCGTTGGTGGTCAAAACTACTATGACCAGTGGTCACTTGGCTTTTCAGTATTTATCAGTATTATCATAAAGCAAGTATGAGAGCACTCACCTTGCGGCGCGAGCGGCGGCGCGCGCGCATTGAACGAAGAGTACGCTGCAACCGACCGAAGACACATTATTACAAAATGTGGGTACATATAAATTCTAAGCTAATATTCTTAAGGCGCTACCCGGATTTTTAAAGCGCACACTAGCGCCACTTTACTAGATAAATCATAACTTGTCAAATAAAATATCAATCAAAAATCTGGTAGACACGATTGTAGCTCTGGTTATGTGGTTTAGATACAATGTTTAGGTTTAATAAAACAGAGTTATCTGCAGTTACAGCTTTAGATAAATTGCCAAAAGTGGCCGTATTTTGCAGTTCTAACTCTAACTACAGTAAACTACTTTAGAATCAATTTTAACGTACTAAATAAACTATAGAACCTGTACTACAATCGTGTCTACCAGATTTTTGATTGGTCTTTTATTTAACGAGTTATGAGTTTTCTACTAAAGTGGCGCTAGTGTGCGCGTTAAAAATCCGGGTAGCCCCTTAAAGTAGCTGCGGATGACTGGTGCCTGTGGTAGGTATTGAAAAACCTGTATTACAGGTCACCAGGTCTCCACTTCAGGACCGAACAAGTGACAAATCAGTAGCTTCAAAGTCGAGCAACGGTTCGAAGATACATATTATAGTAGATTTAGCCAAAGGTGATCGCTGAGACGTTGTCATTTCGCCAATTTTAGTGATGTAACCCAATAAAATTTAACCGATGTTTTTAGTAAAGTAAGCGATTAGTGTCTTAAGTTTTTTTTTAATTATAATATTTTATATTTCGCTTGTATTTAAATACTTGGGGCATATAGAGACTATATTATTTTACCCCTATTGACTGTTCATTCTGTCGAAAACAAGTAAAAAAACTGGCCAAGTGCGAGTCGGACTCGCGCACTGAGGGTTCCGTGCCCACTTTAACTGAATTAGGGAATCCATTTACTTCTACTTAGTAAAATACCACAATATTTTGTTGACTACAAACATAACTTTGTTTTTCATAGTGTTTGTATGAAGTACAAAGTTATGTTTGCGGTTGTTGAAAATGTGTTATATCTCAAAAACTACTCGTTCGATCTCGTCCGAACCAATTTTCGTTGAAAGTATTTATTAAGATCTACATCATATATTTTTTTTCAAAATTTATACTTGCTTGGTTTAGAAATTAGATAGGGGGGGACGCCCATTTTACCACTTTGGAAGCGTCTAGCTATGAAACGTTTGACTTTAAAAGAAAATGGTTTTAGAAACCTCTATGTTATTTTAAAAGACCTATCCATAAACACCCCACACGCATAGGTTTGACAAAAAAAATTTTTTTTGGTTTTAGTTTCATGTATGAGAGCCCTCCCTTAAATGTCATTATTTTTTATTTTTTGTATGAGAATCGGTAAGCGGTTAACAAGATACATCTTCCTACCAAATTTCAATTGTGTAATGCTTATAGTTACAGAATAAAATGGGTGTGACATACGGACGGACAGACAGACAGACAGACAGACAGACAGACAGACAGACAGACAGACAGATAGACAGACAGACAGACAGACAGACAGACTTGACGAAACTATAAGGGTTCCGTTTTTTGCCATTCGGCTACGGAACCCTAAAAACAGTAGTAAGACGAGTACAATTAGAAATTAATATGGCTGATTTAATCAATAGCTATTAATATAATATAGTCTATTTTTCAATCGGTTTTCATTTATACAGTGATTGAAATGATAGGACGTACACGATTTAAGGCCGATTAGGTTTTGTCAATCACTAAAGTTCGAGTTTTGATGTATGGATATTTTTTTATAAAGAAAGAAAATTACAAATCGTTAGTGTTTGATCAAAATAAATGTTTATATTAATAAGACAATGTTTTATTATATTTTGGCAACAATATCAAATTTGTATTCTATGTATTTGTATAATAATTACGATTTTGGAATGTAGTATGCGTGAAATGGAAGAATGTGTCATGTCATTAAATGTCTCCGCAATCACCATAAATAAAAAGGACTATATTTTTGAAGTACCGATAAAGGTACTAAGTGCGGTGCCCGGCTAAGATGCCATAGCGCCGAGTGGGCTATGTATTCAGGCAGATAAATTTGTACGGTTGCTGAAAATTACATTTCAATATTACCTGCTTGGAAACGTAGCCGGCGACATCGCCATGGTATCCGGGTAAGGTATGAGTTTTCCTCTCAAGTATTAGATTCGAAATCTTCATTCTAATACAAATTACACTGGTAAAAAGTAACTGTCTCAGACGAGGACTCGAAACCCGAGTCTTACGCTATCAGGGCGTATGCCTATACCACTCGGCCACCGTCACATTAGCAAGCTTGTTGTATTTTGCAAAGGCTTTTTTTAACGCGTTGGCTGCGTGATCTCATCAAAGTTGCGATATTGCTCTCACAATATTTTTAATTTAAGGCAATAATCATTAATTTAATTTAGGGCCGATTTTTCAATGGTCAGATAAAGCTTATCAGACTGATAAGTTATAAAGCGACAGATTTAAAAAAATGACAGGTACCTATGATTGCTGACAACTAGGTGACGTTTTCAAATAAGCCGTATTGTATTTTATTCCACGAATATTTCTTATCAGACTACTCAAAGATCAGCCCTTTATGACATGTCACTGATCTAAACAATTAACTTTTCAATATCCAAGCGGTTGCAGGCAACCACATAACAATAAAATACCTATTGTGTTTCGTTCACATACGATTGAGGAGTTAAATTGAAACTCGCCATAAGAAAACATTTGTAAGACAATAAGTGATTCAAATATTGAAACCAACCTCTGATAACAGAAAGCTCGATGGCAGCTCTCAACTCGTCATCGTCTGGCTGCGGACGAACGCACGAAATGGCCTGAAAATTAACACATACAAAGTTACTAAGCAAATCTCTGACAATATTAAAGGAAATTACCGCGTCTCCATATATTGTTTGCCTTAAGAGGCATTTCACCTTACCGCGCGAATTTCTAACATTTATGATACCCCAATCTCTATCCTTTGTACACCTAGACAATATTTGAAAATTAGAAAAAATAGATCAATGTTTGGTAATGATCGTTTATATAACACAATTACTAAGACTAATTTGATTAACTGTCAGTGGCCAATCTCCCACAACCATTTCACTGAAAAATGGTCGTAGACCTAATTGTCGTAGACTAAATCTGTTAATAATGCGATTAAAAATAGCTTGGAAAAATATAGTTATCATTGGAAATATGTTTTACTTCTTACTTATTACAACAGATTTTTGAATTATTTTGCCATTAGAGAGAAAAAAATAAAACAAATTGTAAAGTTTTTGAGAATAACGCTTTATTTTATCGTAGTTTTTCAGTTTAAATATACTAAAATAACTAAAATATCATTAGACCAATATATAAAACGTTCTTTGGAGAATTGATTTGCATAGTTATTTTTCAAATATTGGAAATCAATTTCTCAATATATTGATGTAAACATTGGTATAAATTCCGAAGCGCAAACGGGCACCGATCAATACGGCCCGAGCGCCCGTCGAGGAAGGACCTGTGCAAATTTTCGCCGCGTTCCGTCATTCGTACGCTCGTATCGTGAATTGGTAATTATACTACGACCAAATACTTTTGATCCGCTTAGTTTTGTTTGTGAGGGAAGCCTCGTTTATTATGAAATATGATTTATTTTAGCTGTCTAATTAAAATATTATTTTTATTTTTTTAGCTATGGGTCGCAAGAATAATGTATACCGTTGTGTTAAAAAAAGAAAACGCGATAACTCTGCGGCGTTGAAAAAAGCAAGAGAGGCGAGGTAATTGTTTTTGTTTAGCTGAAGTAGGTGTGTAAATTATATGATTTATTTAGGCTTGTTTTGTTGTTGTTGTTCTATAATAAAGTCCGCGACAGCATATGTCTATCTTTTATGGTTGACTTACTACAACCTTTTTTTGTTAATAAATTTGTAAAAAAGTAATGCATTACTTTTAGAGGTGTATTATATACACAGGTATTTATTCTTATCAAAATAAATAGATTAATCATCACGAGCATTTCATTAAGAACCAAGTTGCCCTTTATATCATTTGATTTCAATAAATATCTTAGGAGCTATCACAGTTCTAACATAACTCCGCACCAAAATAATGTTCGCAGCTTAAGTACAACGTGCGCTTGCGCTAATCTATACTAATATTATAAAGCTGAAGAGTTTGTTTGTTTGTTTGTTTGAACGCGCTAATCTCAAAAACTACTGGCCCGATTTGATTTTTTTTTTTGCATTGGATAGTCAATTCATCGAAGAAGGCTTTAAGCTATATAACATAAAGATACGACTCACAAGACCACAGCAGCAATGAAAAATGTTGCGAAAACGGGAGAAAGATATTCCTTTTGAGAGCTTCCGCTGCGTACGCTGCCGAAACCGCTAAAGTTACACAAAAATCATGTATGACAAGATAGTTCAACATTAGGAGTTCTATAATAAAGTCCGCGACAGCATAAGTCTATCTTTTATGGTTGACTTACTACAACCTTTTTTATGTTAATAAATTTGTAAAAAAATTATGCATCATTTTTAGAGGTGTATGATATACACAGGTATTTATTCTTATCAAAATAAATACATTCATCATCACGAGCATTTCATTTAGAACAAAGTTGCCCTTTATATTATTTGATTCCCATAAATATCTTAGGAGCTATCACAGTCTTAACATAACTCCGCACCAAAATAATGTTCGCAGCTTAAGTACGACGTGCGCTTGCGCTAATTATATTATAAAGCTGAAGAGTTTGTTGGTTTGAACGCGCTTATCTCAGGAACTGCTGAACCAATTTGAAAAAATATTTCTGTGTTAGATAGCTTATTTATCGAGAAAGGCTTTAGGATATAAAACATGACGCTGCGACGGGAGGGGAGTGAGCAAACTTAAAACGCGCGGACGAAGTCACGGGGGACCGCTAGTATATTATAAAGCTGCTTACTGCCGGAAATAATAGACCCAAGAAAGGCAAGATCAATGCCTTTACGGCAAATATTTATTTAGCATATAACTTGTAAAGCTAGATGTGACTGTTTTTATTTTGTAATAAATTATATAAATACATAAGATATTTACTTGTGTTTGATTATCAAATTCTTCGAGTAAATATACCCTTTTGAATATTCAACATTAAAATGTTATCGATTCTTATTACGATCACGGCTCAAGATTTTTTTGTCCATCTCGTCCAGCTTTTGTTGCGTACGTGTGACTAAGACACGCACACATAAACAATAACGGAGTTTTTACCTATTCTCGCGCGTAATAATTTGGTGAACTGGCTCTTAAAAGTAAAATTCTATGAGACAGACCAAAAGTAAATTAATATGAATTCGTTTTTAAATCTTATTTTAGAATATAATAAGTGTATCCGTCGATAACAGGGTTTTATATTCTTAATTAATAGGGCTTTAAGTATCATCGCGCTCTAGTGGCTAGATGAAAGCTATTTCTGCGCGAACCTGCTTGTACTTGCTTACACACCCCAAACAGGAATTTGATTCTAAACCGAGTTACTCGGCCGAGTACTCGGTTGGAAAAAAATGAACCGAGTAAAACTCGGTACTCGGTACTCGGCAAAAGAGCTACTCGGCGCATCTCTAATAATAATATTGAATAAGAAACGATACTACGTAAGCTTTGTTTCGTTTATGTTACCGTAACTTAAATAAGTTAATGTTATAAAAGAAAGTAATTCCTTAATGGATGTACCATTGACATCGACATGTTACTTATACAATTGCTACAGACCACAACACTAAACGTCAAATTATGTTTTTATCGAATATAGCAGTCGTGACCTCGTAACGTCAGACTTCTTTTAGAATTGAGCGATTTTAAATAATTATTATTAAAGAAAATACTATCAAAAATAAAAAAGAAAATATACCAGCACCTTTATTTTTGAAGTTGTTTCAGATTTGTTTTTTTTTAATGTTGTCAATCAAAAACTTTTCTGCCCCAACGGTCATAAGCTCTTCACAATATATGCCAATATATGCCCACTGCCACTTGATCATACTGATCCACAATATTATGTACATTTCCTCAATTCTAAAAGCGAAACTAACTCTCATAAGATCGCAGGCTTCAACTATATGCAGACGGTTCAAAACCGGCCTCTGAGTAAATGTCTGAGGGGATGTTCAGCGATGGACATTCTCCAGCTGATAATGATAAAGATGAGTAGATCTATTTCCAATAACAGACATACCTGCGCGGATTCCCTGTGCCTCGTCGCATGCTGGGCCGCCATGGCTCTCGCGGCTCGTGATCCTGTTCATAATGCAAAAGAAACATGTTTTATTACGCCCTTACTTTGCTTTGCAGATTTCATAAAGAATTAATAATAAAAATAGGACTAAAATAACGCTTATAGGATAAACAAACTCGTGCTCGGGTGTACGTAGACTGCTACTGTCGGTCTAAGACTAGGTTTAAGATTGATATCAAGCATCGACTTCAAATAGAATAAAATAGAAAAACGTTTCTTGCCTTCATAAAAAAAAGTACAAAAACATGAGCAATTAAGGCTTAGTAAAAAAGGAAAGCAAATGGTCAGTGGCTCAGCTTGTGCTGATATAGGATGTGATCCCACTCGGCGCTGGTTTTCAGCCACTACCATCTCTCTATAGGTAGTAGGTGAGAGTTAGGTCATGAGTGCTTGCAGTTCTAGGTAAAAATACGTATTTCACAAAAAAAATAGTATAAAAAACAATATTACAGTATGTCTTGCATAGGCGGGAGCAGATCATTCCATATGCTCGCTGCGCGGAATTTAAAAGATCCTTGCTATCGCGTCGTCTTGTGTTTGGGTATTATTAATCTGGTTCTGATTATCATCCTAAGACTTCTCTGAGAGTTAGCCTTTACCCAGGTAATGAGTTTGCTTCTCTTTTTAGCGTTTTTAAGACCAACATCGATGTTTATTCATCATTGATGAATATCGATCATCACTAAGTGGAAAACTTAAATAAGTTTTAAAACTCACCCGGCCTCGGCGTATGCGTGGCGCCGTCACCCAAATCCAGCTGCAACACTCCACCCGTGCTGTATTCTGAAACATAAATATACTATATTAAAATATAGTTACCTTATAATATTTTATTCGCTGTGTGCCAAGTAGTGGGTGGCCCTGAATCGATGGCAGCGCTCACAGTGACCAAAAATAACAACGTCTGTCACCATTTCTCTAGTAAGTTTAGTACAAAATTTACGTATCCGTGCATTCCATTTTGTAAATAAGTTAAAATCGACAACTATAGATGAACCACTGGGAAAAGTAAAATTATAAAGACCAAAATCATTAATAAACCTCAAAAAGAATGGATAAATAATAACATACTAATACAGATTAATGAACGATTCTTCTTGTGGGCTCACAAGAGATCGCAGATCAATTTGTGCAAACGGAAGCAAGTAATAAGATCAATTAGAAAAGCAAAACAGTTTTATACTTGTTTCTGAGGTGTAAACTTTAGTCTACCCGTGACCACGAATGCTGTAAAGTGTTCGAAACGTCAGGATAAAATTAATAAACTCGCGAAAGGTTAATCCGTAAAAAAGTTGTTTTATTTCGAAAACAGACTTACTTCAAAAAATATTTTACAAGTATAGTGGAAAGCCCAAAAAGCTATGGGATTTAATACCCTTACAACGAAATAAACTAAAATAAAGCCGTAATTACCAATCCTACTGAAATACTCGTATGTAGGCTATTTAACAACTATTTTGCTACCATAGGGTCATCCTTGGCCAATGAAATTCCAATTGATTTTCATAAAAACTATATTGTTCACGCTCTACCAGAATTTACTATTCACAAACTCCAAAAGTTTAAAAACATATCTCCAATATAATAGATAATCTTGATTCTAATAGTAATTACGGTTTGGACGGAATCAGCACTAAAATCATCAAATGTGTAAAAGATTTGATTACGAGTGGATTAACACTAAGCATTAACAAACTTCTTCAAGAAGGATCATTCCCAGACTCACTCAAAATAGCTAAAGTTACACCCATTTACAAATAAAAACAGGAACAAAAACAGAACCAGGTAATTATCGATCTATCTCCGTATTAGCCGAATTATCTAAAATTATAGGAAAAATCATACACATACACAGCTCTATGACTATCCAGAATTTAATAATTTCTTTCACGAACGAAAATCGGCTTTAGATCTCGTAGAAATACGCTCACAGCGACAATAGATCTTGTGACTAAAATTAAACAAAATATTGATGAAAAGAAAGTTTAACTGGGGGTATTTATTGATTTAAAAAAGGCTTTCGACATTGTTAGTCACCAATTACTACTAAAAAAGTTGCAAGTGATCGGAATCACCGGAGAAGCTTTAAAACTTATAGAATGTTATCATACAAATAGATTAAAATTGTTAAAATAGATAATAAATCAGAAAGCTCACCAATGCCTATATCATATGGGGTTCCACAGGGCTCAATATTCAGTCCTCTGCTTTTCTTAATTTATATAAATAATATGCATGAATTAGGTTTGAATGGTCACATTTTTAAGCCTTTGGCATGAATACCAATTAAACGTGGAAAAATCACATCCTTTAAATATCCTTTGGACATTCCCACACATCGCCATCTAGTCCCAAAGTAAGCTGCTCAAAGCTTGTGTTATGGGTGCCAGACAACGGATATAGCACTTAAATACTTTTTGTTTGTAAAAACATAAATGATATACATAGAAAACAGACCAATACAAACAGACATGTTCATGCACACAAATGTTTGTATTGTGCGGGGATCGAACCCGCAATCCGCTGCGTTGTAGTAGTATCCCTCCGTGCCATTCCTCAGGCAGCGGGCCGGTTACCTGCGGCGTGCGAGTAGGCGGGCTGCGTGAGCAGGTGCGTGTTGGCGTTGGGCGCCATGGCCACGTCGGGCACGGCGGCCGACAGCCGCGCCGGCCGGTGCTGGGTGTTGTCCGCGCTTCGAGAGGGCAACTCTCTTCTGCACGTACTGGACCGGGAACCGTTATCTGTAACGGTACATTTGTATGATCGTATCGACATGTAAAATAAGGCTGTAATCCCACTGCACCGTAACAGGAACGTGTCCGACTCCAAAATTAAATCGAGACGCTCTTCCTAGCCTACTGAACGGATCGAAAGCGTTCTGTCACACAATTATGTAGCGAGAGCGAGCGAGAACGCATGTCGCCGACGCCGACACGCTCCGTGCATGGCACGTGTGTAAGTCGGCGAAAGAACGGTCTAGCGGGCGAGGTGTCATAGTTTTCAATGCAAGAATATATTTATTCGGACATGTTCCAACCACGGTCATGGTACATCTCATCTTGTTAACAAAT
The DNA here is from genome assembly GCA_963924145.1 of Pyrausta purpuralis. Lineage (NCBI taxonomy): Eukaryota > Metazoa > Arthropoda > Insecta > Lepidoptera > Crambidae > Pyrausta > Pyrausta purpuralis. The sequence goes on along the minus strand of OZ001670.1, from coordinate 1,639,014 downwards.
AGTCTATTTTATTGTTTTTATTAGTGTGCTGTGATAATACTTTAACTATTATTACTACAACCCGTTCTTATTTGCAAGTCGAATATTGTAAACAATCGTGACATTCCTTTTTAACGAAATGATTAATTTTAAAATAAGATAAACACGAAACTTAAAACTAGCATAGGTAATACATCGTTTTATACTGAGATCTTTTTAAATCAAATTGTATCGTGCCGCCGCTTCGTGCGCGCTCGGGAGCCCGATGAATCGTCACGAAGCGCGCCCCTGCCCCGCTGCCGCAAGCCCCGCTAGGCCACGGCGGCCTTATAACGCATTCGCGAGCCCCTGCTCGCCAGTCCGCTCCGCACTCCGCCGCTCTCCCTGATGGCCGCGGCTTATCCCCCTGCATCGCAAGGTAGGAGCGAGCGACGTCGTAGGCGACGCCGCGGGGTAGAGGAGCAGGAGGAGGACAGGCCTCTACTACCACCGCCATCCGTGGCTGCGCCGGCACCAGTCATTACTGCCGCCCCCAACCGGGGGCCGCAAGTAAGGCTGGATGGTGCACCCAAGCAGACAGCGCTTCGATGGCCAAGAAACCATTGCAAACTGCGTGAAAATTATTCACGCAGTCTTAGAGGCCATACAGGTCGGGCTGGCCGATCTCTACAGCAATGTGTCCTCCCCTGAGAGTGATGTCTTGGAATGCCGTCTCCATGGTATCTCCAGCAATAAAAAAGATCTCCTTAAGGTGGTACTTAAGGAACAGGAGATTAACATCTCCTACAAGTAACCCACCTGAGCAGCGAAAAGAGGCTTTGCGGGCTACGCCACATGCACAGACCATACTCCGACTCCGTCGTCAACAGCACTCGGGATTGAGATTTTCCTACACTCAGGACCGTGCACAATGTTTACATTTTATAAGCGACAACTCGCGCCTCGATACCAAGGAGATTCACAACATCCTGGGCAGAACACCCGCCACCATTGCAGGCGACTTTAACTGTAAACACTTGGCAAGGATCTGTCCCGACGGGACTCGGCTGTTTGACGACGCCGAGAGAAACGGCTACAGAGATGCCCACGCACTACCCCTACCAAGCCAATGCACTACCGGATGACATCGATTTGATGGTTACCCAAAGACTGACCAACACACTGACGGTAGATGTCCTGGACTACCATCTCACCTCAGATCATCAGCCACTACTCACCTATGCTTCTGATCCGACCCGGACTACCCCCCCGGACCGCAGGAGATACAACTAACTGGCAAGCCTTCGCCGCACACATGGCAGAACACTTATCCTTCCCCGTTACCAGAGCGGAGGAAGTGGATCTTCTCTCACAGCAGTTCACCGCGTGCGCCATGAATGCGCTAGCCGCAGCATAGGAAGCAAACGCCGCGAACATCCAATACTTTATCAAGAGGAAGATAGAGGAAAAAAGGAGGCTCAGAAGAGCATTTATGAATTCCCGATCTCTCGCTCTGAAGTCTCGCCTCAACCGCATAGCTGACGAGGTGTCCAAGCTTCTGGCGACAGAATCTGAAAACTGGCTGCGAGAGGTCGATGACGCCAGCGAGGACTGGAACAAAGTCCATAGTCTTTTTTCAGCGATTCACGGGCAGGGCGGCTGCCCACACGCCCCCCAAAGATCAAAATGGGACAAAGAATTTCATGCCCGCAGACAGAGCCGAGATATTTGCAGACCATCTAGAAACCCAGTTTCAGTCGAATCCAACATCAAACGCCTGCCACGAAGAGACGGTAATGGACTTCCTCGAGAACTACTTTGGTCATGACGTCCTATTAAATGAAATGATTAAATGAAGATGCTATTCTTGATCTCACTTTTACTATAGTTAGTGAAGTAGACAAAGGCAGGAAATGCATGTATTTTTAGACCTCAAAAGGCTTTCGACACCGTCTCTGTGCCTATTCTTACACACAGACTCGAGAGCATGGGTATTAGAGATACTCCTCTCATGCTTTTTAAAAGTTATCTTCACTCAAGAAGTTAAAATAAATAACTTAAACAGTGATAAGGCCACGCTTAATTATGGAGTTCCACAGGGAAGTGTACTGGGCCCGACTCTCTTCTTAATATAAATAAATGAATTGTGTAACTTACGGGAGGCCGGGAGCAGGGTATATTCCTACGCGGATGACACTGCGATTGTTTATACTGGTGACACTTGGGACACTGCACATGCAAGTACTGAAAGGGGATTAATCACCGTGTCACCCAAACAAAATACCTTGGTATAATGCTCGAGCAACCTCTTAGCTGGCACTCACATTTGGAACTTAACGAATCGTACTAGGAAAAGTATACGAGTATAGTATAAGTAGTCTCAAAGAAAACAGAAGAATCACTTTGCATCAACTCTGAATTAAAAGGGACTAACCAGTGTTTACGCAGCACTATCGATAGGATGAACAGTTTTCGCATGGTAAGTATTTTTCAGTAGTTGTATACTTCGGTAGTGGGGCATAGCATGGGAAGGAAAGCAGCAGTTTTTAAGACAGCTCTTTGTGCTCTCTCTCTTTTTAGGTGTAATTTGTCCACTCTAAGAAACAAATTTGTAGGTATTTTTCTTCTTACCAGATCGTTACACGATAAATGAACGCTGCATGTGAAGTATTTCGGTTCACAAACGAGATTACGCGCTAGTGTTCCTTATTGCAATGTAGACAAGGTACACTTTGAAACGTTTAAAAGAAAACTTGCAAGTATTTTATACCTGGTTTCGAGCCCTGGTCCTGATTTATGAACGTTTAGCCCTGGTACTTAAATTAACTAGTACGACCCATGCCTAGCTCGAACCACCCCACATTAAGGTAAGGCCTTTGCCTAGCAGTGGGGTGTAGCTAGCTAGCTGTACGCACCTGGCTTCGCGTGCGTGTCTCCGGAGCAGGCGGGGCGCAGGCTGCGGCTGTACGAGCGCGTGGAGCCCGCGCTGCCCGAGCGCCTGCAAGAAAGATATAATAAATAAAATTGCTATTTGCACCCATACCCATATATGTATATGCATTGTTTAACAAAATCAACTGCAATCCTTCTCGGTGGTGATTCTATTGCTAAAATACAACAACTTTTTGTATGGGACCAAAACCGAAATCCCAGGAAAAAAAATTGACTTCTTCATACAAACTAGAATCACCTGATCGGCACTCTAGTATAAGAAAGTGAAATATATTTTTGGGATAACGATGTTGGTCCCATACAAAAAGTTGTTGTATTTGAGGGTCAGAATTGGCTCCTAGAAGGAATGCAGATATTTTTGTTAGACCCTTTATACAGGCTTTTGTTCTGGTCAGCGACGAGCAATTCAGGGGTGGCTGTACAAACGATACTGATGCCAAAAAACTCTCACTCACAGTGTTATGTAAAGCGTCACACAATGACGTATCCATAAACCACAAATTTCGCAAGGTCAGGTTGACAGCACAGTAGCTCAATTGGTAAGAGCGTTTGGCCCGGTCAGCCAAGAGGTTGCTAGTTCAAGTCCCACCCGTGCGCAATTTTTTGGTTTCTTATTTCATCAAGGGTTTTTTTTTTAATTTGCCACCCTGATAGAATGCTAGCGACCCCCTGTCAATGTCATCTAACCGCCAAAAGATCCTTGACGCAAAATGTCAGACCCTAGTCAGGTGTGTTATAAAGTCAAAGGTGGGATAAAGCTAACGACGCATACCTGCAGCAGTCAGGGGGCGTAGAGTCGTGGTCCCATCTTCGTCTTTCGCCGGGAGAATCCCATTCTCTCTCTCTGCAAATAAAAATTAAAACACCTTTTACAAGTGCTTTGGCAAATTTATAAACATACACATCTTTAGTTATATACAACGTGTGATGTTTAATGCGCAAAACTCAGACGCTCCAAATAATTTAAGCAAAAAAGTATCAATTTTTTTTAAAAAATTGTGAGTTTTTGAGTTTTACTGGCACTTCCGATCATTTCTTACTCTGCGGACGACGCTCTGTCGTAAGGGGAGTCGGTAGGTAGGTTATATCGCCGGGCCGCTGCGCCGTGCTGAGATTATTATCATTATTTACGCTCATAAAGAATTACTTTCCTTATTTTGGCAAACGTGATGGCTTGTCTTATTAATAAAAACACAGGGCAACATTCAAATAGTTTTTTTTTTTTTTAAAATGTGATTTATATTAAAAAGTAGTTTTATTGATTCTACTCCAAACTATTTAAAGTTTTTGCGCATTTAACGTTACACATTGTATACTAATATTGTTTAATTTTCTGTGACTATATTATATTACTGATGATCGATCATATTCTTTATAAGATGTATTATTGGAAGATGTATTACTTTCTTTAATAAAATTGCCTCAAAATATATTTAAATTACCTTTATATAAATTCAAATCGATTGTTATACAATATTTAATGACTAAAGTATATTATAAAATAATAATGATTGTATGAACGATAACAATGTATGGTCCAGCTTGTAAGGACATTTAAATTGTAATATTTTTAAAAGAGGCATTGACAATAGTGACTGCGTTTGTTGCGCAGCTTCTTCTCAGCACTAGCCCACAATTGCCCCGAAGCTGTGGTAGGGTTTATATAAGGTTACCTCGTTTTAAGTGATAATATTTAAAGGGCCGATTAAGCCCAATAAATGAATATTTTTTTGTAGAAAACGCTTTGGGGTTTTGTACGCTAGTTTTAGAGAATTTTAGAGACTAATGTAATATTTTTTGCAGATATTGTGTTTTTATTAATAAAGGTAAAGATTTGAGAAAAGAAAGATTGGGCAATGAAATGAGAGAGGCGAAGCCGATGACGTAGATAACGTTTAAAATTGACAAAGTGCTGTTTTTTAAAAATATATTCACTTTGTTAGAGAAAAAAGAGATTTTCCAAAAATTAATGGTAGTGTCCAGTTTCTATAGAGTAGGTAGGCAAAGACACTGTTAAAATATTGTCACTTAAAACGTTTTGACCTTATATTGGAACGTGTAAGTGCTAGCAATAGCCTATGTGAAAATAAAGTATTTTTGATTTTTTCGAACGTGAAAGTTCATAAACCTTACGGAACATAATTAACGGGTACACATGAGCAATTTTCAGTTAATTCGTGGTAAAATCGTACCTTTCGTTGGTATCTTCATTGAGCAACAGCTCGGCGCACGAGTCCGGCAGAGACATCTCCCGAACGGTTCGCAAGGCGATCTGGGAACGGTAACATTAATTTGGATTAAAATTAAATATTGATTTGCTAATGCCCACCTTTTAAAGATCGCAGGATCAAACTGGATGCAGACCGCTAGTGATCGGTCGCTGTGGATAGCCGTTATTCTTTGTTTCATCATTTAAGCAAATTCCGATGTAAGGACTAGTGCAAGTATCTTCAAAATAGGTTCAGTAGTTTTAGAGATGTGAGCAAAAAGAAACTACTGACTATGGAATAAAAAATAATGTTCAAACTTTAAAACTGCCTTCAAGTCTCAAAAAAAGGCAGTAATAACAACTTGGTCATTAACCTCTCACTTGGCACTCCAAGCCACTGCTAATCTCTAACTTGGAATGGTTAACCTCGGACGTCGGGTCACTGACCCCGATCGTGGGGTTATTAACCTCGCATTTGAAGTAGCTTCAACTTGGGAGTCGTTAATCTCGAACGTGGGATCACTGACCCCGAAAGTGAGGTCACTAATCTCCAACTACGGACGGAGTAATTTCCAATTTAGAGTTTATAACATCTAAAGCGAGGTCGCTAACCCGACCGTGGGATCACTACACTCGACCGTCGGGTCACTGACCTCAAACGTGGGGTCACTGACCTCGAACGTGGGGTCACTGACTTCGAGCGTGGGGTCACTGAACTCGACCGTCGGGTTACTGACCTCAAACGTGGGGTCACTGACTTCGAGCGTGGGGTCACTGAACTCGACCGTCGGGTCACTGACCTTAAACGTGGGGTCACTGACCTCGAGCCTGTGCTCCCTGCCACGGCGCCGGGGTCACTGACCTGCTCCCGCAGCGGCGCGGCGTCGCAGTGCAGGCTGAAGGCGCGCGCGGCGGTGGGCGCGGCGCACAGCTCGCGCGTGGGGTCACTGACCTCGAGCCTGTGCTCCCTGCCACGGCGCCGGGGTCACTGACCTGCTCCCGCAGCGGCGCGGCGTCGCAGTGCAGGCTGAAGGCGCGCGCGGCGGTGGGCGCGGCGCACAGCTCGCGCGTGGGGTCACTGACCTCGAGCCTGTGCTCCCTGCCACGGCGCCGGGGTCACTGACCTGCTCCCGCAGCGGCGCGGCGTCGCAGTGCAGGCTGAAGGCGCGCGCGGCGGTGGGCGCGGCGCACAGCTCGCGCGTGGGGTCACTGACCTCGAGCCTGTGCTCCCTGCCACGGCGCCGGGGTCACTGACCTGCTCCCGCAGCGGCGCGGCGTCGCAGTGCAGGCTGAAGGCGCGCGCGGCGGTGGGCGCGGCGCACAGCTCGCGCGTGGGGTCACTGACCTCGAGCCTGTGCTCCCTGCCACGGCGCCGGGGTCACTGACCTGCTCCCGCAGCGGCGCGGCGTCGCAGTGCAGGCTGAAGGCGCGCGCGGCGGTGGGCGCGGCGCACAGCTCGCGCGTGGGGTCACTGACCTCGAGCCTGTGCTCCCTGCCACGGCGCCGGGGTCACTGACCTGCTCCCGCAGCGGCGCGGCGTCGCAGTGCAGGCTGAAGGCGCGCGCGGCGGTGGGCGCGGCGCACAGCTCGCGCGTGGGGTCACTGACCTCGAGCCTGTGCTCCCTGCCACGGCGCCGGGGTCACTGACCTGCTCCCGCAGCGGCGCGGCGTCGCAGTGCAGGCTGAAGGCGCGCGCGGCGGTGGGCGCGGCGCACAGCTCGCGCATGCGCGCGCGCATGTTGGCGAGCACGCGCGGCGACACGCACGCCGTCTCCAGCGCGCAGCCGGACTGCGAGCTCGCCGGGGACGCGTTCCGGGCCGCGGCCACCTGGGAAATGACATCCATGAGCTAAAAGACTAGAGATCTGAGGAAATTAGAATAAATCGCTAGTTATCTGAGAGTATATCAATTATCCATTCTACCATCAACTGTTCTAGAATATCGCGTTTATAAAGAAGCGATCAGGCCCACTCAGAAGGAAATGGATGGATGACATCAAAGACTGGACCAAACTTCGTTATTACGACCAGCTAAAAAGAGCGGCTCAAGACCGCATCGGTTTCTAAATGCTGACCTCCAAACTTCAATTTGAAGATGGCACCCCATGATAATGATTATACGGAAGTAACTCATTTTACCCACCGTGTTGCGTGAAATGAGTATAAATGAATTCGATTGTTATAAACAAATTGTATTTTAATAATTAATAACCAAATATATTAACATATATAAACAACAATTAATGACATTGAAGATGTCGATTATTAAAAAACATCACTTATTTAAATTTCGTAAAAGTGGCCAATTCAATGTTATTTTGGTCTACCCAATAAAAAAATCATAGTACAATCACTGATATCGGCACAGGCTTACCATATACAAGGTGTCGGGTATCCGCTGCGCGTAGCGCGCGCGCCGCAGCCGCGCCAGCTCCGCTTCCGGGGGCGTCTGACCTTCCAGCAATGCCTGGAACATAATATATTATTAGTAATTAGTTGTTGAAAACAACATCTTAATCTTAAACATGAAAAAAGAAACCAAAGAAAACCGGCCAAGTGCAAGTTCTACTCGCGCACTGAGGATTCCGTGCCAACTTTAACTGAATTAGGGAATCCACTTGTTCATGAAACTGTGATGAGCATTATTTAGTTTTATGATTTGTTTATAGATGGCGTTAGGTATAGTTTAAACCGCGAGAGGACTGTGTTTTTTTGGTTATTGACCTTCTAGTGCATAAGGTCTAAATTAAACTTTGTATTGGAGTATTTTGAATTTTATTTCATATACCCCCTCCAACTATACAGCGCTTTGTATTGGTTTATACATAGTGTTGGTCCATCGAGCCGACTCTGGGTTAGTAGCTCGTTTGGATTTGGTGGCAAGTTGTCCACGACGGTTTTTGAGGAGTAGAGTTGGCTGGGCAAGTGGATTGCTTGCGCAAACTAGCCAACATTCAGCAGCTGTGCTGGTCGCAAGGTGGTGCGATTCTTCACTTCTGCAGACGGTGCCGAGGAGGCGGTGCCTGTCAGGAGTTCAGGACCATACCGGGACAAGTTGCGAGGGTTGAGAGCGGGGGCGCTGATAGCGTCATTCTCCATACAGTCCATTGAAGGTGGTATCAGGATATTTCGTGAGCGAATTTGAACTTAATTTCCTAGGAAAAATTAACTTGTGTATTTGTAACAAAATTTGGACTTAAAATAATTAGTGGTTTGTTTACATTAAGATAGTTAGAATTTAGGTAAATTTTGCAAGGACGGGAAACCTATGCCCAAATTTGTATAGGCATGTCAAAGACTTGTAAAATTTATGTATTTCATATGTAAAATTTGTGTATTTCATATAACTGTCAAAAACACTTGTATTTTTTTTCTGTATAGGATTGTTGTATATTACAGTTTACACTCAAAGTGAATTAATTTCAAATACGTGTTGTCATAATGGATACCTTTGTTTATTTGCAAATAGATACCTTTGAATGTATGTCAAAAGCATTAGCTAACTATAATAAATCCCCTAAGGATAGGATTACAAAGAGTGATACGTTGGGTACCGACCATAGCGTGAATTTAAATGTGCGTTATTTCAATATTTAGAACCAAGCGTGTACTATTTGGTACCTCGCAAATTATATTTGGTACCTCCTCGGAAACGTGGAAATGAAAGTGGTCGGTACAGAACGTACTCGTTTCGTACCGACCAGCAGTCAAAACTACAAATTCAAGTAAAATAAACAAATAAAGCTTATGTAGTTACTTAGTACCTCTTCAGTACCCTCCGATTTAAGAACAAAAATTAAAAAACATGCTTATAAATATTCTCATTTTACGTTTTTCAGTACTACACAATAAATTCGGTTCACACTGAAGATCAGTGTCCTTTCGATGATTAATCATGTGTGAAGCCATTCTAAATACCTGAATAGTACTTACTGTCTTCATTACACAAAAATTGAACCAATAAAATTGTTTAATTGGATTATGGACAGTCATCAGTGGATTATGTATGCACCTGATGACTGTTCAGGGCCGGACCCAGGATTTCATTTCGGTAGGGGCTCAGCATTAGACCAGAGACTATTCGGAATGTTATTTAATACGCATACGCTCTTCGTGTGTGAGAGGTATGATTTCTATTTATTTGTTATTGCACGCAATAAATAATTATTCACCAGTTCAACCAATCAACAATGGCGAGTACGGTTTTATTTGGATGGTGATGGTGGTGTTATCGAAAGGTGGATCTTCAGTGTGAACCGAATTTATTGTGTAGTACTGAAAAACGTAAAATGAGAATATTTATTTAATTAAGCATGTTTTTTAATTTTTGTTCTTAAATCGGAGGGTACTGAAGAGGTACTAAGTAACTACATAAGCTTTATTTGTTTATTTTACTTGAATTTGTAGTTTTGACTGCTGGTCGGTACGAAACGAGTACGTTCTGTACCGACCACTTTCATTTCCACGTTTCCGAGGAGGTACCAAATATAATTTGCGAGGTACCAAATAGTACACGCTTGGTTCTAAATATTGAAATAACGCACATTTAAATTCACGCTATGGTCGGTACCCAACGTATCACACGATTACAAAACATTATGTACAAATAAGACTAGATTCTTTGGAGGAACTTTGGAGTAAATTTAAACTCACTCATGTCGACATTGTTAAAGCGACTCGGGATAGGGAAATTGAGTATTTTAGAAACGATATGTATGTTTTAGTGGAAGAATTGTATATAAAATATAAACTGATATTAAAAGAAGCACTTGACACCTTTGAAAAACCATTAAAGATTGATCCGAATGTGTCAGATTGTAGAAGTTCACAGTGTGCAAACGTTAAACTGCCTCAGATTGTAATTCCTATATTTACTAGTCAGTATTCGGAATGGACGACGTTCAGAGAGTTGTTTCTTTCTTTAGTGCACAGTAATCCGCAGTTAGACAACGTTCAGAAAATGCACTATCTAAAGGGATACCTCTCTGGTGAACCTGAACTACTTCTTAGGCAGATTCCAATTGCCGATTATAATTACATGAGATGTTGGACACTGTTGGACTCTAGATATAATAATAAAAAATATTTGTGTCAATCAATTCTTAAGGAATTGTTGAGTCAAAAAAATATTGTTGGCGATTCCGCAAAAATGTGAAAGGGCTTAATTGACACGACATCGGATTGTTTAAGTGCGTTAACAAATATTGGCGTTAATATAAGCTCGTGGGATATTCTTATAATACATTTGTTAACCCTTAAACTGGACGTAGATTCTAGAAAAGAGTGGGAGATTTATATAAATAACAATAGTGACTTAGATGAACTTCCTAAGTGGCCGCAATTTAAAGATTTTTTAACTAAGCAATACCGAGCTTTAGAGTTTCTGGAGCCTAAGTATGCAAAACTTCAATCACAGGATACAAATAAGCCAAGAGTTTTCCACGCAATTGAACTTACTTGTAATTATTGTTATAAGAATCACAAAATTGGTAATTGCAAGGAATTTGCTGCACAGGATTCAAATAATCGTAGACGTTTTATTGAAAAGAATCGTTTATGTTTTAATTGTTTTGGGCATCATGCTGCTAAAGCATGTCAAAGTACTATAAACTGTAGGATTTGTAAACGTAAGCATCATACTATGCTTCATCCACAAATGTCTCATGATGAAGGTTCAGGTGGTTATTATTATGGCTCTCCTAGGGCTCAGGAATCCAACCAACCTTGCGTCTCTACATCTGATGAGGAAATCGAGAGTAGTTTACAGGGCCAAGTATTGTTGGCCACAGCTCTAGTTACAGCAGAGTCACCCAAAGGAAAGCGTTGTCTTGTTAGAGCACTACTGGATCAGGGTTCTCAAGTTTCATTTGTTTCGGAAGCGGTTGTTGAGCACTTAGGCCTAAAGAAGATTCACGTTAATAGGAACTTGTCAGTGTTGAAAGGTAACGAAAATATTACTGCTGAATATATGGTACAGTTGAAAATCTATCCTAGATTTGATTATGTCCATGTGTTGAATATCCAAGCTTATGTGCTGCAGTCCATAACATCTTTCATTCCAAATGAACATACGTTAAGAGTGGATTGGTTGGATAAAAACAAAATATGTTTGGCTGATCCGCAGTACCACACTCCGAATAAAATAGATGTTTTATTGGGAGCTGAGGTGTATAGCAAGGTCATACAAGAAGGTATCAAAAAGAATTTAGAAGGACCATTAGTGGCGCAAAATACCACACTGGGTTGGATAATATCGGATACTGTATTGACTTTGTGTGACGATATTCAAAATAATAACTTTGTAGTAACGCATAGTATAGTCAATGGCAAACCTACTGGAAAGGTTAGAAAGGGAAGAAAAAAAAAATAAACATGAAGAAAAAGAACTTACATACATTTTATTGAAGTAGTAAATTTGTATAATTTTCTGGAAACTTCCTAAATAATTATTTTAAGCTATCTGTAAGCTAACGCAGAAGGTTAATTTAAATTACATTTTTACTCTGTAGTAAGATACTTATTTTATTTTATGGTTGTATTTTCTGTTTGCACCTTGTTTATGTTTTTAATTTGTGTTTACCGCTTGACCTATTTGTTGAATTTTTACATGGTGGGCGGTAAAATACTTATATTAATTAAGGACTATATTGCTAATATCGTCCATGGTGAGCGGAATGTTCATGAAACTGTGATGAGCATTATTTAGTTTTATGATTTGTTTATAGATGGCGTTAGGTATAGTTTAAACCGCGAGAGGACTGTGTTTTTTTGGTTATTGACCTTCTAGTGCATAAGGTCCAAATTAAACTTTGTATTGGAGCATATTGAATTTTATTTCATATACCCCCTCCAACTATACAGCGCTTTGTATTGGTTTATACACCACTTACTTCCACTTAGTAAAATACCACAATATTTGTTGACAGCAGATATAACTTGGTTTTTCATAGTGTTTGTATGAAGAACAAAGTTATGTTTGCGGTTGTTGAAAATGAGCTATATCTCAAAAACTTCTCGTTAGATCCCGTCCAAACCAATTTTCGTTGAAAGTATTAATTAAAATCTACATCATATATTTTTTTCAAAATTTACACTCGCTTAGTTTAGAAGTTACATTTGGAGGGAGGGAGGACGGCAATTTTACCACTTTGGTAGCATCTAACTAATGAAACGTTAGACTTTAACAGAAAATGTTAGATTTCGTTTTTTGCCATTCGGCTACGGACTCCTAAAAATAAGCAAAGCTTTGTTCTTTATTTTGAATAATATATCATTAATTAAAAGGGAATGACCATTCTCGGCCAAGCCACGGACAGAATTTTCGACAGTCAAAAATTTCCCAAGTCAATGTTGTGTCCTACCACGTTGAAAATGACTATGGTGACTAAATTTGACTGACTCTCATTTCCGGTCAATTTGGTCAAAGACTGTCATAAATTGGCATATTCAGTCATATTGTTTTTCGGATGTGCGGAAGCAATTGGTACAAATCGGTCGGTCTCGTGACTTTCGTGCAGTTCCGTGAAACGCCTTTCTTTACATCTTACTTCAACCTTATTTACACGCAGTTACAGTATAGTTTAGTGTTATACAAGTTCTTTGATATATTTTCTGTTTTCAAATAAATATTATTTAAATGACGAATATTTTGATTACAACACGTGACTTACAGTGACTGGTTTTAAACCATATATCATAATTACAGAGAAATCAAGCATGAAAATTTCTTTCTTCCGAGTGCTAAATGACGATGTTTGTTAGTTAATACATCAAAAAGTCAATACAACGACACAATACGTTGAGCTCCGAATGATTCACAGAATTATTTCATCACATTCGGTCAAATTGACTGATTTGAAACCTTACTCTGAATATAACTTAGAGGTGGAAGAGGTAACTAACTTAAGAGGTGACAATGTAATACAGACCTTAAGCTCATCCAAATAAGGTATAAAGAACCGCGCAGGCCGGTGCGCGCCACGACCGAGCCATGCATCAGCCGTCGATTCTTCGCCCGTGTTCGGCGGCGGTTGTACTAGGCCTCTGCGGATCATCTGAAAACACATAAACGAAATAATGGTTCAAATTTCACAGATATCCCTCTAAAAATAATTTAAAGTAGTAAAGTTAGCTTGTAACGTCCCACTGCTGTAGTCTTGTTCTTATTCGGTCACTGAACAGAGCGCTCCGAACTAGTACAATTGATGAAAGGAATTAGTTCGGTCTTCTAGTACAATAGTTCACCGATTACTCGGGCATTATAGCTGTAGGTACGTATGTGTCGTTCAATCTAGTACATCTTCTATCGCGCTCAAGCACACGCGTCTGTCTAGTTCTCCCTTAACTAGTACATTTTCCGTTACGCTCAGACCCACGCGTTTGTCTCGTTCTCGCACAATCCAGTACATCTTTCATCGCACTCACGCACAAGCGTTTGTCATCTTTCAGCTCGCTCCGCTCTGACACTCGTAATTATTCGTTCTTACTCTGCTCACCCCAGCCGATCTGAACCATAGACATTTGTTTATCTGAACTGTACAGTCGCCGTCAGATATATTAGAGCAGACACATTGTCTGCTCTAATATATCTAAATACTTATGAACAGTTTAAAATGTCAATAAGTTCCATACACTACATGTTACCATTAATATCAGAACATTCATTACTTCATTAACATCTAAGCAAAAGCTAGTCAATAACTTCTATACACACAACTAACCGCTCCACTGCAGCGCAGCCATATTGTGGCTGCTGACAAAAAGTTGCCAACTGCAGACCAGATATAATGTGGTCGCTCAGCTGTGATCTCAAATTTCTGCTTTAAATTACATTACCTGTGAACGCAGCCGTGTAAGAATGAAACGGAACACTCTAAGATAAACAAGGACGGCATATTTGGCGCCAGCGGACCGGCTGCCATTATACTTTTTCTTAGAATTCAATCATTCCCGCGAACGATTTGTAAGCGCGACGCGAGAATTTTGTCCGGTCAGTTTTTGTGTTTGCAGTGAATTTTGTGGATTCCTGACTATGAAAACGATGAACAGGTAAACTATAAACTGTATTTAATTGTTAAACAGTCTAACTAACAAGATTCCAATAAGAAATTTGCTAATTAACTAGCATGCCTTAACCCAACTAAAACTTTTGAAATTCCCGGTATCTTTCCGAGTTTCGTTTTGTGATAAAATTGTAGTGTTTTGTTCCAAAACTATTTATATTATCTGGTTCTACTAATATTCTATTTGGAATAAGTGTTTTAATGTCAAAATATCAACAAAATTACCGAAATTAAGCATAAATTCGATCGCCGGTATCAAGCGAACATAATATGTCTGCTCTGCAGATCGGTAAAAGTTGGTGATTCCGTCATTTTGGTCCGGGGTTGAATAGTATGGATAGGGCTTCCGGATTTTTTCTAAATTGCGGTACATTTTTTTTTAATTATTTGAATGTCACTTTTAATTACATTGCACTTTAGTGGTTGGAATGTACCAAAGGGTGAGCAAGGCGTTTGGGACTTTTTTGTTGGCGGCCATCTAGGACCAATTTTTATCAAACATAGCTAGCTAGATAAAAACACTCCCGACTAATTCACCTTTGAAACAAAAAAACATACTGTTGGATACTTTATGATCTTTCTTTTATTAACTTCTCACTGCACCCATTGCCATCTTTCTGCATGACCTAAAGGTTTGACTGGCAGAGAATGCTTTTAGCATTAAGTCCACCTTTTGTACACTTTTGTTTGTGCAATAAAGTTTTAAATAATAAATATCACAATCGGTTCATCTTTTCGAGAGCTATGATATCAAGTCACTGACAGACAGACACACTCACGCATGCAGGCACACACACACGCGCGCATATACACCCATACACGTCAGACTTATAATACCCCGTCGTTTTTCTATCTGGGCTGTGTATTGGCATGCCCTAGTGGATTACAGATACCGAACCCAAGTTTTATAAAACGTAGGGCTAGGGTTTGCCAGGCACTAATCATCAAATTTAGCTTAGTCATTTTTGCCGCTGCTGTTTCAGCACGTACGTCCAAAAAAAAGAACTCTGAGGTTCCGGGTTCAATTCCCGGTCGGTCAATATAGAAATTGATATTTTGTATATGTCTCGGGTCTGGGTGTTGTGGTGCTACCGTTGTTTCTGATTTCCATATTACAAGTACTTTAGCTACCTACTTACTTTGGTTGGGATCAGAGCAATGTATGTGATGTTGTCCAATATTTATTTATTTATTTAGTTAGTCATTAATTTAGAATTATGTTCGTGTCGGTGGTCCATTATTTAATATTTTTAAAATTCATCAAAATCAGCTCAGCCGTTTTAGTGTAAAAATGGAACATACATACGTCATATACAACGTGACCATAAACGTTGTACGAAACGTCAAAAAAAGTCCAAAAGTCGTATCCATACTAAGTTAGCCCTTCTAGGTACATTTTGTGGTGAAATTGTGTACTTTTTGCATTTTTTTGTAAAAGTATTTTGAAATATTTTTCTGCATAACTGTGTATTGTTTTCATAAAATTGATAAAACAATACATTCTAAATATAGAATTTACAATAACGTTTCTAGAAAGTAGATCACATTAGTTTCTACAACACAAAATATACTCCGACCTATGAAGGTATTGGTTTTCAAGCGTTCTAAGGCTTTTGGACATAATTCATAAACTAAACACTTGTAGTTGCTATAACTTTGTATTTATTATGTCA
The DNA here is from genome assembly GCA_963924145.1 of Pyrausta purpuralis. Classification (NCBI taxonomy): domain Eukaryota; kingdom Metazoa; phylum Arthropoda; class Insecta; order Lepidoptera; family Crambidae; genus Pyrausta; species Pyrausta purpuralis. The sequence continues at coordinate 1,623,160 of OZ001670.1, read as the reverse complement.
ACAGCATGGTCTTGGAATAAAAACTGAATTTTATCACATTCGTCTCTTATTTAACCTTAAAAATACCCACAAATCTATACATATCTTTTTGCCGGGCGCTGGCGCCGCCGTTATCAGCCTAAATGTTCAGATGCTCTTTTTGTTAAAAAAATGTATGAAGACTTAACTACTTTTAATAAAACACAAAAGAATAATGTTTTTTTAAGTAAAATAACCAACTATTTCTTCATAAAAGGGTTTTATTTACTATATCTTAGGGTTTAAATGGAAACATGTGGAACTAAGGTAGAACCAGCAATTTGAGCAAAACATTGTTGAAATTACAAAGGTGCACATGTTTATATTATGATACAACAAGGTAGCTTGTGTTTTGAGGAACACAACGACATAAATTACATGCACACAGGCTAAATGGGTGCCCACTTATCCCTGTTTTTGTAACCGGAGTCGTCAATGGCCATTAAAGCGGGGGGGGCGCGGTGCAGTTGACGTCATCGAAGTTCCAAGATGTCTGCCGTTGAACGGCTAACTAATAATATCTGAACATTCATAACGTCAAATGTATCTACGCAGTCAGCCTTAAATATCTGAGCAATCGATGAAAATTGCAGAAGAAATTGCTTCCAACTTAACGATAAATACTATTTAAAAATAGGAACTCTTTTCATATTTTATATTACAGTAAGATAACGCTGGCAGTTTGAAACGCTTTGTAGATTTCAGTATTGTCATCACTGTCATGAAAGTGTCATGCAATAAATAAATTCAGACAAATGAGTGTTCAGATGTTATTGGTTAGTTGTGTGTATAGAAGTTATTGATTAACATCTGCTCAGATATTAATGAAGTAATGAATGTTCCGATATTAATGGTAACTTGTAGTGTATGGAGCTTATTGAAATTTTAAAGTGTTCAGAAGTATTTGGTCACTTTGACTGTTCCAATATATCTGACGGCGACTGTACTAATGACCAATTTCAAAGATCAGAAGAGAATAGTTCGTTCTCGGTCACATCAATGAACTAGTTCCTAATAGTACATAGTACATGTACTACACAAGCCTACACTGCTGGGAAAAGACCTTACCTTAACCATGAGGTAGTTCGCGCCATACTCCACCACGCGGGCTCGGGTCGGGTTGGCAGAGGGGTGTTTGCAAGGCAAGCGACTAACCCTGCTGCTAGATGTTATCAAGCCGCCCATAAGGCCTCTGACTAGGCTTCACGACTAATATCACCCGATATTAGCCGGGACCAACAGATTTTAACGTGCCTTCCGAAGCAGGAAGATGCTCGTGATGTACGTCACTTATATGGTTGGAGTGGTCACCCATCCCCCAACACAACCGCGCTGTCGGTTGCTTCACTTCAGTATCACTACCAAAGCGCTGCTACGAGCTCTTTCTAATCTCTCTTTTTTCATATTTCACATTAACCGTTATCCAAAAACTCAGAAATGTAATTAAGAAGTTTTATATTTTAACAGAAAACCAAAAGGAAAAACGTCAAAGTCAGGTCATTTTTTGCATATTTTTTGTGTTAAATTTTAAAAAGACAAAATAGCATTCTGAGCGCTTTAAAGAACTTGAGTGTTCTCAAGTTCATAATAATCATGATTCAAAAAAAATAAATTTAAGTTAAATGTTCTTTCATAATTAAAACAATAATCATAAATATCATTTATTTATTTCAAATTATCCAATAAGATTAATGAAGTTGTATAACCTTCTAACTGCGGCCATCTTGCATTCCCGAGTGACGTCGACTGAGTTACGTCCCTCCCACCTTAATGGCCCCTGACGACTCCGGTTACTAAAAACAGCGATAAGCGAACACCACTTGGCATGTGAGCGTCTGATTTATAAGTCGAGTTCCTCGAAACACAAGCTATCTCATTGTATTATAGCGTAAACACATGCGTATTTGTAATACGCACTTTGTTATGCCCAAGTGGGTATTTGCACTTGAGTTCCGCCATTTTTATTTTGAACCCTAATATGTGGCAGCAGCGCTCACCTGCTGCAGCGGCTCGTGCTCGCGCGGCAGCAGCGCGAGGCGCACGTGCGGCAGCAGCGCTCACCTGCTGCAGCGGCTCGTGCTCGCGCGGCAGCAGCGCGAGGCGCACGTGCGGCAGCAGCGCTCACCTGCTGCAGCGGCTCGTGCTCGCGCGGCAGCAGCGCGAGGCGCACGTGCGGCAGCAGCGCTCACCTGCTGCAGCGGCTCGTGCTCGCGCGGCAGCAGCGCGAGGCGCACGTGCGGCAGCAGCGCTCACCTGCTGCAGCGGCTCGTGCTCGCGCGGCAGCAGCGCGAGGCGCACGTGCGGCAGCAGCGCTCACCTGCTGCAGCGGCTCGTGCTCGCGCGGCAGCAGCGCGAGGCGCACGTGCGGCAGCAGCGCTCACCTGCTGCAGCGGCTCGTGCTCGCGCGGCAGCAGCGCGAGGCGCACGTGCGGCAGCAGCGCTCACCTGCTGCAGCGGCTCGTGGTCGCGCGGCAGCAGCGCGAGGCGCACGTGCGGCAGCAGCGCTCACCTGCTGCAGCGGCTCGTGCTCGCGCGGCAGCAGCGCGAGGCGCACGTGCGGCAGCAGCGCTCACCTGCTGCAGCGGCTCGTGGTCGCGCGGCAGCAGCGCGAGGCGCACGTGCGGCAGCAGCGCTCACCTGCTGCAGCGGCTCGTGCTCGCGCGGCAGCAGCGCGAGGCGCACGTGCGGCAGCAGCGCTCACCTGCTGCAGCGGCTCGTGGTCGCGCGGCAGCAGCGCGAGGCGCACGTGCGGCAGCAGCGCTCACCTGCTGCAGCGGCTCGTGCTCGCGCGGCAGCAGCGCGAGGCGCACGTGCGGCAGCAGCGCTCACCTGCTGCAGCGGCTCGTGGTCGCGCGGCAGCAGCGCGAGGCGCACGTGCGGCAGCAGCGCTCACCTGCTGCAGCGGCTCGTGCTCGCGCGGCAGCAGCGCGAGGCGCACGTGCGGCAGCAGCGCTCACCTGCTGCAGCGGCTCGTGGTCGCGCGGCAGCAGCGCGAGGCGCACGTGCGGCAGCAGCGCTCACCTGCTGCAGCGGCTCGTGCTCGCGCGGCAGCAGCGCGAGGCGCACGTGCGGCAGCAGCGCTCACCTGCTGCAGCGGCTCGTGGTCGCGCGGCAGCAGCGCGAGGCGCACGTGCGGCAGCAGCGCTCACCTGCTGCAGCGGCTCGTGCTCGCGCGGCAGCAGCGCGAGGCGCACGTGCGGCAGCAGCGCTCACCTGCTGCAGCGGCTCGTGCTCGCGCGGCAGCAGCGCGAGGCGCACGTGCGGCAGCAGCGCTCACCTGCTGCAGCGGCTCGTGCTCGCGCGGCAGCAGCGCGAGGCGCACGTGCGGCAGCAGCGCTCACCTGCTGCAGCGGCTCGTGCTCGCGCGGCAGCAGCGCGAGGCGCACGTGCGGCAGCAGCGCTCACCTGCTGCAGCGGCTCGTGCTCGCGCGGCAGCAGCGCGAGGCGCACGTGCGGCAGCAGCGCTCACCTGCTGCAGCGGCTCGTGGTCGCGCGGCAGCAGCGCGAGGCGCACGTGCGGCAGCAGCGCTCACCTGCTGCAGCGGCTCGTGCTCGCGCGGCAGCAGCGCGAGGCGCACGTGCGGCAGCAGCGCTCACCTGCTGCAGCGGCTCGTGGTCGCGCGGCAGCAGCGCGAGGCGCACGTGCGGCAGCAGCGCTCACCTGCTGCAGCGGCTCGTGCTCGCGCGGCAGCAGCGCGAGGCGCACGTGCGGCAGCAGCGCTCACCTGCTGCAGCGGCTCGTGCTCGCGCGGCAGCAGCGCGAGGCGCACGTGCGGCAGCAGCGCTCACCTGCTGCAGCGGCTCGTGCTCGCGCGGCAGCAGCGCGAGGCGCACGTGCGGCAGCAGCGCTCACCTGCTGCAGCGGCTCGTGCTCGCGCGGCAGCAGCGCGAGGCGCACGTGCGGCAGCAGCGCTCACCTGCTGCAGCGGCTCGTGCTCGCGCGGCAGCAGCGCGAGGCGCACGTGCGGCAGCAGCGCTCACCTGCTGCAGCGGCTCGTGCTCGCGCGGCAGCAGCGCGAGGCGCACGTGCGGCAGCAGCGCTCACCTGCTGCAGCGGCTCGTGGTCGCGCGGCAGCAGCGCGAGGCGCACGTGCGGCAGCAGCGCGGCGAGCACGTCCCGGAGCGCGGCGTCGCCCGCGTCCCGGCGCCGGCCGCCGCGCCGCGACCCCGAGTGGCCCGTGTGCCACACCACGTTCGGTTCTGCCCAGATAGAATAGTTGAACATTACTAACTGTATTAAAAATATATGATAACTTTATTTTTATCAGGCCGTTCACATTTTATTGCACAGTTAAGCCAAATTTTGTCCCCCTTAAGTTGTAAACACCGTTTGATTATAATCTCTACACCTTCAAAATTTTCTTCACCTCTTGACATTTTAAATATTAGTGAAGTATAATTTGCAAACAATATTATATCACAAAGATTCACTACAAAATGCGTTCGTCGTTTATATATTTTAAAAAATAAAAGTGATCCCAACATAGATCCCTAGGGTACACCCATTGTTAGAGGCGCTCCAGAAGACTCAATTCCGTTTACATATACTTTTTGCGTTCTACCTGATAGATAAGAATTAATCAAGTTTAATGACTTCAATGATGTCCCATAGTAACGTATTTTTATCAGTGACGTATATTTTTCAAACAAACAACACAGGAGAATGTAACGTTGTATATTTTTGTCTAGGTTCGCGTGAAACGAAAAGCTAAATGGATGTAGGACTCCAGTCCATATTATGTCTATGCAGACATAATGGATGCTGACACTGACATTTGTCAAGTGTGACAGCTGCTGTTTTTTCCGGTTCCGCACTGTTGGTCGTGCGTCGGAGTGGAACGTGTGTTAAAATGTAAAAAAGTAACAATTTTGATTACGGGGCACGCCCCAAATTATTTTGTAGTTTGATAGTTATTCCTGGTAAGTATCTGCAGAAAGGTTGGCGTTGATTTTTGTTTGTTGGGAGACATTTCTTAGAGTCTGAGCACATGGTTCTTTTTATCATTTCAGACGCCGCCAACATGTCAATTTGGATAAATTTATTTCGAAAATGATTTGATAAATGACTGGAAAATGGTAAGTATTTTGGGAAACTCCTTTGGAAATCCTTGTTAGGAAAATGTAGCCTACCTACATCTGGTCATATTGTATTGAGAGTTGTAATTTTTATCATTTCAGGTCTCAAATAGAATAATTAGCATAAATGTTTAGTAATCATTTATATGGCGAACCAGCTGTTGCAGGTATTAAATTGGTTTATTAAAGATTTCATAAATAGGGTGATGAAAAGTATACCCACCCTCACTTAGAAAAAAAAATGTGGTTAACTAGAACTTTCTTTTATTTCTAGGTTTCGCTTTTGATATGTGTCTGTAAGTTGAACAGTCACAATTTGGTGATCATGTTGTAACCTCAGGTAAATATTTATTATGAGAAGTTAGTGTTTATTAACTTTTACTTTGGTTTGTGCGTTGAACTAACATTTTGTAAATTCTTTTCAGTGACCTTACTAAGACCTTACTTAGACATCATTTGGATTATTTTTGAAGTCAGATTTTCCTGATGGATTGATTTGCTTCTTGTCTGCTGTTTTGAGGATGGACCACTATCGGTGAAATGTTGGGGTAACGTTGCCGAGTTGTTTGTAGTTTGATGCAACAAAGATTTGAAATAGTAACCTCCGTTAAAATCCAAGGTGGGTTTTCCTTGTATTACTTTAGTGAAAAGTGGGATAATTTAGCTATTAATTTAAGCATAACTTAGGAATCACTTTGATGATAAATTTTTGGAATGAATTAGGAAATTAAAACTTAAATTGGTGGTTTATCTTTATTCAATTAGAAATTTGTGAACATAAGGATTTGTAATAGTATAGATATAAATAACTAAATTAGAACCTAACCTAGTCTCTACTGAATTCTGAGCTATTTAGTTTTTGTATTTGAAGGTGTTAAAAGGTAATTGTGTAATAGCAAATTTGAATAAACTTTTGTTGCCAAATGCTATACCCGGATTTCTTTATTTCATTCGAATATTAGTACCTTTTAAACACCCTTTGTCCACACTAGCCGGGAGTGACTGTGACAAGAACAAACTCTTAGTGGCAGAACGAAAGATATTGCGGAAGATTCTGGGAATAACAAGAGTGTACGGTTTAGCAACAAACAAACTTTAACTTTTTAAGGTGTAATCTTACAAAGAGGAGAACATGGCGCATGGAAGCGGAGGTACAACAGAGAGATAGAAGAGCTAGTGTCTGAGCCGAACATCATCGGAGAAATAAAATCTTCCCGATTTCGCTGGCCTCTCCCATCCTCTCTACATGTCCGAACATGTGGAGAGGATGGGAGAGGATCGAGCTATAAAGAGAGCTTATCTTGGTAAACCTTCCGGGCACCAGCCGGTGGGGCGCCCAAGATATCGCTAGAAGGATGAAGTCGCCAAAGGCCTGAAAAAGCTAGAAATGACCGACTGGTCAGATTTCGCACACAATAGGGAAGAATGGCGCACTTTAATTGCCAGGCCAAAATTGGAGGCCAAAATTCACTTCGGGTCGCTGAGCCAGCGAAGTAAGTAAGTGTGGTGTGTATAGATAAGTATATAGTGTAAGAAAGTAGGTATATAAAGATCATGTGTAATAACTTTGATGCATTAAATCATCCTACTTAGTACGAAACTGACGTCTTTCTTTTGTTTATCCTACGCCGTACCCTACATAAGTAAGTGAGTATTTTTGGTCGTGCCAAAACCTTCGATAGCAAATATGTTTTCAGAGAGAGCTGAAACTGTAAATACACGTGGTACGACCAAATCAGGAGTGGAGCAACAGGGGACATGCAGGTTTACCACCATAGGTATTCGAGCCCAACTCCAACGGGCACGGCGAAGTCCAGGTCCGGCCAGGGAAGCCCGCGGGCACTGTGCACACCAGAACGTTCCCGAAAAGTCACTATCACACCACGGGAGGCACGACACATCTTGTAGCAAATTACTAGGACGCAATGTCCACGAAAATATGGATTTTCAATTGAAAATCGCGGAGAGTCACACCGCCGGCCGGTAGTTTCATAAAATTATTATTTCTATCGGAATAGAAGGACAAGTAAAATCTGTCAAACGAAACCGATTTAAGATGTCAGTAACTAACATATGAAAGTAACATTTGTAGCTTTAAATGAGATAACCTTTCGATCAGGTGATTTATAACAATGTTCCTAAAATAAACACATTAGTTTACTGCATGATAAACAGCCGACACAAAATATTGAACATGCAGCTCTAGTGTAAAACTAAATATTATTTCATTATTTAAAATATTCGTATATACATTCCCCGTGTTATTCTGTCTTTACTTTTTACGTAAATTAACGTTTGTAGAATAGAATAATCAAACTGCGTACATTAAATTTGAAGCGCATTGGTAAATATAAGTCGTATATTAAGGCTTCGATTTGGACTAATTTACCTGTTAAATGATTATTTGTTGGGTTATTCCGCTGTAATAAACAACAATCAATAACCGATCCAGTCACATGTTTCAACAGAAATATTTCTTCAAAATATACACAATTTCACATAAATTTTCAAAAACTCAAATGAGAGAAATTTTTAGCGAGCCTTCATAGGCTTCCGAACTGACTGACAGCTGCTAAAGACGGTTCATCTCGCTTTTGTCGTTCTATTCCAAAGGGTTATTAATTTTATGGGTAGTTTCGATGCAACTGACTTTTTCTTCTTGCGGCCGATAGATGGCGCTAGGCGTATCGGTGCTGCATGTTTGTTTCAAAGGTTTGATGTAAAAGGGAGCGGGAATATGTACCACGTTTAAAAAGAACAATGGCAAGGTCCCATACAATGTTTTACCTGAAAAATATTTTAAGCGTCTATGATAGAAAAAATGATTAAATGATAGCAGTTGCACTGAATTATCATAATCAATAAGAATTTCGTTTTGTCGAGGCCACAAAAAAAAATTATCTGTATTTTTGTATTTTTAGGTTATATCGAAATGAACGCGTCTAATATAGTAAAATTCTAAAAAAGGTACTAAAGAACGTTTCTAAAAAGCAATTCGGCAATCAAAATATAACAATAATGCCCAAAAATAGCCAAGCGAGTGTCAATAATAAAGATAATCCAAAATTGAGAAAATAAACAACTTTTTTTTTAAATGACGACGTAGCGAAGTAGTCAAGACAAGCTATTGTCAAAGTGACGTTTGACTTTTTTTTTTAGACGGATGTCAGTGTTGCCGTTGTTTTTATAATTTGTGTTAATAGTCTATTCTCTTATTCAATAAATCATTTTGCAATCAAGTTATATTATATTGTTTAAAAATACATTTAAATCTTTCTGTATTGAACACCTTAGTTATTTCTATTACATGCTTTTCTTAAGAGTACAATCAAATGATTGGCTTTTTTTTAAAATGGCAGCACCAGCGAATTTACTTATTAAATTCAAATGAGAGCTTTTAATTACATTTACAATTTAAGCCCGACTTTTAAATGAGAAACCATTTCCGTGAAAAAAACATGCGAAATAAATGATTAGTTTTTGCATAGGTCACATTTTTAGACGCCTCAAAATAAACTCAAGTAAACTCCTGCTATTGTTCTTTGAATTTAATTTGGTTGTAGAAGGTTAGATATATTTGGCGTCACAAATTTTTGTTGAGGAACGTATCACATGCTACAAACAAATTTATGAGAAAAATGTATTTAATATGGGTATATTATTGTACAATAGTCTTCCAGGTAATATGAAATTGATTGACGACCTATGTACGGTCTGTACACTTTTAGGTGATAATGATAGCTTGATAGAAGAGCGGAATGAAAGTCTTTGATAGTGATAAATTGATTGATATATTGATAGAACTGATCTTACGAATAAATGATAGAATGATAATGAGAACGCGCGCTGTGAATGATAGCCGTACACGAACTGATGAAATTATGAATGTATGGTAAAAATGCTGATGCTAAAGTAAGTTACAAAATACTGCGCTTTGGGGAAACGCTGACGCGACGTTTGTATGAGCTGGCTCGTACATCCTAAGAACTTTTAAATACAGATTGACAAACTGGCTAGTACAAGATTGTTTTATAGTATTAAGGAATTTCTTGACAGAATGTAAATTGTTTTTAATTAATATAATGATAACATGCTATATCACACAATTATAATTAAGACATGTAAAATTATATTTTAATCTAGTTTTGACTGTATTTAATGAATATTTGCATGCTTTTTTTTGGCTGAATGCACTGAACGAATTTTATTTAAACACTTAGACATGTTCTGTATTCCCGCAAATAAATTATGATTATGATTAATAAGTATTTTCTTCAGTAACATATCAAACGCTCACCCCTGGCTCTCGCTGCGCCGGCGCCGCGCTCGGCCCAGCGCAGCAGCGCGCGCAGCGCCTGCGCCTCGCTCGCCTGCAGGAACGGCGACGCGAGCGCGGCCGCCAGCGCCGAGCGCGGCAAGCGCGACATGTTCGCGTGCGACATCAGCGACGGGAACTCGTCGCGGAGGTACCGCATCGCTTGTCTGTAAACAATGTGTTTACGTAATCATCATCATTATCAGCCAAAGGACATCCACTGCTGAACATAGGCCTCCCCCACGGCTTTCCACAGCGACCGATCACTAGCGGTCTGCATCCAGTTTGATCCTGCAATCTTTATAAGGTCGTCTGTCCATCTTGTCGGTGGACGTCCTACGCTGCGTCTTCGGTCGAAGGGTCTCCAATCTAAAACTTTCCTGCCCCAAGTAATAGTTTATTTTTTTTAAAATATACCCTACATATGACAATAAAAGTGAAAATTACATGAAATATTTGAAAAAACAAATAGGGTATTTGCCTATTTTTCAAATAATGTTTAAACTGAATTATTAAACAATTCTATACTACAAAAAATATTTGCTTTAGGAATTACAGCGTAACAAAGATATAACACAAATTGATAATTCAAATTTAGTTTTTCCCGCACGAAAAACCCATTGTCGTCACGTGATCTGTATGACGTCACGTTCCTCAAACAGTACACAACTTGTTACGTTTGACAGCTCTTTGACATGGTTGATTGAGGAATCGGAACGTTTGCGATACCGTTAAACATGGATTGATTTTACTTCATGAAAATACCAAAAATACGTCATTATTTTTAGAACTAAGAATTTGCAATAAATTTCTTAGCATCTAAATTATCTGTATGCGAAATATCTTTACTTTAATTACTACAGGCAAATTCCTTATAACAGTAATCTTAAATAATGAGTAATTACATTATGTAGTTTAATTATTATTAGTCAAGATAGATATCTATCCGCCCTAGCCTAAGACGCCCAAGGACGTCCACCGAAAAGATGGACAGACGACCTTGTAAAGATCGCAGGATCCCCTCACAACCGGTCGCTTTGTGTCATTTATTAAATTAGGACCCAAAAAGCCACTCATGAACGTCTATAATAAATATCAATCATTTATAGCCTATATGGGGCCAGAACAAGTCTCCTTATCTTTTGGGCCCTCCTAGCGCTTCGAGACATGAAACAATCTGGCAAAAGCTGAGAAGAAACGCCGAGAACAAACTCAGTCACCATAATTTTAGTGTAGAACACATAAAAACAAAGATTCGTCAAAAAATATATTTTGCGATTACTTTAGAAACAACACTATTTTTAAATTGCGAAAAAGTGGCCACCCACCAAATGTAATTTCGGTCTATCTAAATAAAACTATAAAGTTATCCTATAAAGGGTAGTAAGTGAAGTAAGTTCCAAAGGCTCCGGTATTACCTGGCGACCCAGCGGCTGGCGTGCGGCGCGGCGGCCCAGCGCAGCACGTGCGGCAGCGTGTCGCCGCTCAGCGCCTCCACGATCGCGTCCTCGCAGCCCTGCACCACGATCGGCATCTCCAAGAACCTGCGACACATCAGCAAGCCATGGACGAGTCCCGAAAGGTACCCCAAATGGAACTAAGGTTCCGATGGCGAGACAAAGTTTCATTTGTTCCAAAGAAAATATAAGAAAACACGTAAATCAATCAATCAATCAAACAAACTCATTTATTTATCCATCATTATAGCATATACATGAATACAATAATAATAATAATAATAAAATATCATTATCTTAAATACTATTATAGTATTAAAGCATGCATAAAATATAATCATGCCATAAATAGTGAGGGATCGGAACCTGTACTAGGATAACCTGTGTTACAGTCTTCCGGTCACTGTCATATCTTTAGGTCACTAACTCAGTGATGAACCGAACGATCTATATGTAACTTTATATTGAGAGATCTGAATGAGCCCTTATATCAGAGAGAGCCGAATGAGAAGAGAGCTTACGACGATGCGAACGCAATGCAAATTGAACTTTATTTCGTTCACAATACGGATACGTACAGATACTTCCGTTTTAACGAGCCACGGTTCGGTTGTTATTCACAATTCGCGCACACTACGAATGTAGCTTCCTTTCTCTTTCTTTCGCTCTAGAAATGAAATATATCCATATATCAATATCACCGAATTCGTCTCAATTAGTTGTATATCCGAAAATTCAACTATATCTACTGTAGCTTCCTTTCTCTTTCTTTTGCTCTATAAATGAAATATATCCGTATATCTATATCACCGAATTCGGCTCAGTTCGTTGTTTGTATATCCGAAAATTCAACTTTATCTCTTGGATAATGAACAGGCACCAGCATAAAAGCCTCCACGCACACAACAGTGCTAGCACAGTGGCGACACGTGCCGATCAGTAATGTATCCATCAGTTTCAGTGAAAAATTATACTGTAGCGTACATCTTGTACGACGCTATCCGCACTCGTCAGTGACCGTGACGTTCAGTTGCGTTCAGTGATCACTGTAATCGTGATTGTGTATTTAATTGTTAAGCTATTGCATAGCTTCTATCGCAGGCCTAGAGCGTGGACACCGAATCCAGAATTTTCGTAACGAAAATAACCTAACACCCCCCACTCCGACCGGCACAGCGGTGATACTTTTTAGTTTTTCTATCTATCGATGAATAGCACAACTTTTAATGACTCTTTAAATATGACGCTTGTCTCTTTAGTTCAGCATACCGCCTTTAGGTGGCATTGGTTGTAATAGTAGTTAGTAAAATTATAATTGCAGTAAAATAGTAATTGCATAAGTTGATAAAGAATGCTATTCAATAGCTTTACCGCGGCAGTCTCCGAGTGCCACACGTCTTTTTAACATAATTAAGTTTGTAGTGAGTAAAACATATCAAATAGACTTCACTTTAGAACTTTGAAAGCGGAAAAAGTTCGTCATACAAGATTTTCATGTAAGGACAACAGCACGTCAAGTTAAACACTACGGAATCCTATGCAGTTGTTATAAGGGATAGTTTGCATTAAAAGTGGGTAGCCTGATGTGCTGTCGACTGTAAAACGGTTTCCACTGCGTACGCAACGGTAGAACTCGAAAAGAAGTATTTTCCTCCCGCTTTTGCAACATTTTTCATTGTTGCTCTGCTCTCATAAGTCGTATCGTGATGTTACTATCTTACAGCCTTCCTCGTTAAATAAGGTATCCAACACAAAAATATTTTTCCAAATCGGCCCAGTAGTTTCTGAGATTAGCGCGTACAAACAGAAAAACAACTTTTCAGCTTTAAAATATTAGTATAGCTAAAAGTGGTGCATACCTGGCGATCTCATACAACTGAAACGCGTCGTCCAAAGCTGCCGTCGACGTCACCCGCCCCCTGCTTCCCGCCCACGCCTTTGAAAATTTTAAAAAACAAGATAATACATCAAAAACTCCATAACTTATTAGGTATTTACTGACTGAATATGAAAAGGATCTTAAAGTATAGAAATTACAAAAAAAATTACCCATTCTCGCAGATAACTAATTTTTACTACGTGAATGCGTCCTGACCCTGAGAATTAAAATCGACAGAATAAATATGAACGGTTAGTTATCCCAACGCAACTAACCACTTTTCAACGAAAATCGCGCACACAAGACACACGCAAGACATACAGAATGCATGCAAAACCCAATTTTTAAACGTATTGTTATCTATAAACGCAAGTAACAGACAACACGCATCTCTTCGACTGTATGACGTCACTCATAAACAGTGCAAGTGCAAAAGTGAATATGATGCCACGAGTCCTCGGGTTTACTATAGTTAAGGAAGAGTTATTCTTTCTGGCAGAGGTTCCATAGCATTCATAAGAAAGAGTCCACCTTTGCAGCTACATTTAAAATTATTGTTAGTTTTTTTTATATTCTCTGTACGATTCCATCGCACATTGCGACTTCAATTTATTTGTTACCTTTGTTAACACATTTTAAGGCGCTTATTTTATTCATTGCTTTTGAGTCGGTTCACGTTCGATTTTCATTGTGTCCAGGGCGTCCAGGAACCTATACATTCTTTTTTTTTTTCAATTTACTTTTAGGGTCGTCTCATTATGTTATATATATATCTTCTTGATCAGCTTTAAATAAAAAAATAACTTAAATACTTACAGTCCCACTACTGCTCGTGCTATTTGTCGATGATGGAGACGAGGAGTTACGCCCGATGAGGCTTAGATCAACCTGAAATAGAAAAGTAGATTGTTATACAAGGGGAGAAAGTGACCCGTTTCACTCGAGATGTTTTCCGGCGAACGGAGTGAGAGCGCTAATAATTCGAGAGTGAAACGGGTGCTTTCACCCGAGTTGAACACACTATTTTTCATTTCGATTGTGAGGTAAAATAAATACATTTCGCTTTGTAATTGTTGATGAGATATAAAGGTATTATATAATTCAGCGAGATTAACCTCAAGAATTTGCAAAACATGACACTTTATTAACTGTCGCTATACATACAACATTCGATTAGAAGGGCTAGTAACGGCAAAGAAGAAAACAGAGTAACGTTAAACACGAACGATATTAAATAAATTAAATTCTTGTAAAAAAAATCAATCGATTTTTTCTTACAGACTCACTTTCCACCCGGCAATCCACACATGAAAGATCAATCGAACAGGAGAGTTGAAACAAAAAATGAAAAAAACTGCCTTTTTACTTCCGACCATTAAATTACGATGCGTACAATCGAAGGTGGACCTATTAAAGTTGAAACAAACTACTTTCAAGACCATAAATAGTGTCAGGATGGACATGGATTTAATAATAATAGGAATAAATGACAACATTATTAATAAAAATACTATGTGGTAAATTTGACTTGTTTGTAATTAATAGAATAAGTATTTGACATATGTAAAGTCCTACTCATTTTATTATAGATTGAATTAAATGTAATATATAATAATAAATGTTTGCATGCTATTTTTTAACAGTTAAATACGACGAACATATTTTAATTAAGATCTTTAGTGTAGCCCTATTTATGAGCAAATAAAAATATTCATTCATTCATTCATTCGGGCTCACCTGATCAGTGTACGCGGCGTGTAGCAGAGCTCTCGCGAACCGCTTGGGCAGAACCTGCTCGTCCACACACACCACTCCCGACGTGCCCGCGCCGCCCGCGCGACGGGACAGTACGCTCCTGTAATAAAACATAGCTTTTATTACTTATTTCTGAACTTTACGCGAATAAATTGAATATAAAAAAACGACTTCAAAACCAAAATGCAATTAAAAGTCTTAAATAAACTTTTGACACTTGAAAGGAAAGAAAGCAAACAATTTCTCTGTCATTATATTTATTGAACTACTAATCGTTAAGGAGTTCCACCATCAGCTCAGCTCCACAACATGTTGACCATCAGACGTAACAACACGTCAACATTAAGATTCTAGTGAGAAAACACTATATGTGCCTTCAAAATTTGAGGGTTTCCCTCGATTACACCAAGATCCCATCATCAGATCCTAAAATGACAAAAATGGGACCAACTAGAAGGTATACCCTCTAAGTAGACGAAAAAACTTCCGAATCCTTCGACGATTGACTGAGATATGAGGTAACATAGATGAATAACCTCGTCCTTTTTTTAAGTCGATTAAAAATACTTTTCGAGGACATTTATAAAAAACCGACTAGGTGCGAGTCGGACTCGCCCACTGAGGGTTCCGTGCCAACTTTAACTGAATTAGGAATCCACTAAGCTAAAATACCGCAATATTATGACAGCAAATATAACTTTGTTTTTCAAAGAATTTGTATAAAAAACAAAATTATGTTTGCGGTTGTTGAAAATGTGCCATATCTAAAAAACAACCAGTTCGATTCCGTCAAAACTAACTTTCGTTGAAAATATTTGTTAAGTTCTACTTTATATTTTTTTTTCAAAATTTACACTCGGTTAGTTTAAAAGTTAAAGGGAGGGAGGGGGGGGGGGGCGCCCATTTTGCCACTTTGGAAGCGTATATCTTGCAAACGTTAGACTTTTAGAGAAAATGGTTTTAAGAACCTCCATTTTATTTTAAAAGACCTATCCATAGACATAAAGTTTGGGAGCCCACTATTAAATATCATTATTTTTTATTATTTGTATGTGAATCGTAAAGTGTTTAACAGGATACAACTTCCTTCCATATTTCAACAGTGTGATGCTTATAGTTACAGAATAAAATGGCAGTGACATACGGACGAACAGACTGACAGACAGACTTGACGAAACTATAAGGGTTCCGTTTTTTGCCATTC
Source organism: Pyrausta purpuralis (assembly GCA_963924145.1). Classification (NCBI taxonomy): domain Eukaryota; kingdom Metazoa; phylum Arthropoda; class Insecta; order Lepidoptera; family Crambidae; genus Pyrausta; species Pyrausta purpuralis. Next base: position 1,607,456 of record OZ001670.1, on the reverse strand, counting down.
GGCTACGGAACCCTAAACAAAATACCCTTTCATATCAGCTCATATCAGCCAAAGGAAGTCCACTGCTGAACATATGCCTCCTAACCAGCTTTCCTCAGCGACCGATCGCAAGCGGTCTGCATCCAGTGTGATACCGCCAACTTTACAAGGTCGTCTGTCCATCGGTGTAAGTTCTACGCTGCGCTTTTTATATGAGTATTCATTATTAATCCAATGTTATATCCTCACCGGAAGTATCGAGAACGCGCGCACAGCACAAGCCGATGCGCTGGTATCTCATACGATCCCCACGACAGGCGGCAGTCCGACATCTCACCTGAAACATCGATAAAAATAATGTATTAGGAATTTTCTAGTAACTACAAACTTGATGTTTTACAAAGTCTTCCTAGATAAATAAGCTATCCAATCAGGGCTTGGAAACCGGTATTTTCTTTGAACCGGTTTGACGAAAATACAGGTGGAACTTTTTGAAAAAGGTTATGTTCCTTTAAACCGGTTTTTAAACCGGTTTGGAAAAATATGGGTATTTTGCATTAACCGGTTCAACTTTTCGTTCAGGCAGGACAACCACTCTGAACTTCGTTAAGATCTGCAAGCAGTGAGTGCATCTGACGTTTGTTTCTGAATCTGATAATTAGTTTAACATCTTTTGAAGAATATTCGGTCTAAAAACAAGTCGCGTTGCGATCGTCGCGAGCGGCTACGAATTAACCGGTTTATTGAGGTACACAGTATCGCTCTTATTTGGTTCCGCTCCGGAACGGAATTTTACGATAAAACCGGTTTAACCGTTATAATACCGGTAAATCTTGAACTGGTTTCAAGCCTTGTATCCAACACAATAATACTTTTTCACATCGGTCCAGTAGTTCCTGGCATAAGCGCGTTCAAAGCAAATACTTCAGCTTTGTAATATTAATATAGATATCACTCGACAGGTTCCAGTAAGTGTCGGCTAGTATAAGTGTCCCGCTGGTCGCTGCGACCGGCCCCCGCAGCGGGACCGCTGTAAGCAGAGCTCACCGGCCTCCAGCAGGTAGCGCAGGTCGCTGTGCAGCGCGCGCACGCTGAAGCCCAGCGCGGCGGCCGGTACGAGTGTCCCGCTGGTCGCTGCGACCGGCCCCCGCAGCGGGACCGCTGTAAGCAGAGCTCACCGGCCTCCAGCAGGTAGCGCAGGTCGCTGTGCAGCGCGCGCACGCTGAAGCCCAGCGCGGCGGCCGGTACGAGTGTCCCGCTGGTCGCTGCGACCGGCCCCCGCAGCGGGACCGCTGTAAGCAGAGCTCACCGGCCTCCAGCAGGTAGCGCAGGTCGCTGTGCAGCGCGCGCACGCTGAAGCCCAGCGCGGCGGCCGGTACGAGTGTCCCGCTGGTCGCTGCGACCGGCCCCCGCAGCGGGACCGCTGTAAGCAGAGCTCACCGGCCTCCAGCAGGTAGCGCAGGTCGCTGTGCAGCGCGCGCACGCTGAAGCCCAGCGCGGCGGCCGGTACGAGTGTCCCGCTGGTCGCTGCGACCGGCCCCCGCAGCGGGACCGCTGTAAGCAGAGCTCACCGGCCTCCAGCAGGTAGCGCAGGTCGCTGTGCAGCGCGCGCACGCTGAAGCCCAGCGCGGCGGCCGGTACGAGTGTCCCGCTGGTCGCTGCGACCGGCCCCCGCAGCGGGACCGCTGTAAGCAGAGCTCACCGGCCTCCAGCAGGTAGCGCAGGTCGCTGTGCAGCGCGCGCACGCTGAAGCCCAGCGCGGCGGCCGGTACGAGTGTCCCGCTGGTCGCTGCGACCGGCCCCCGCAGCGGGACCGCTGTAAGCAGAGCTCACCGGCCTCCAGCAGGTAGCGCAGGTCGCTGTGCAGCGCGCGCACGCTGAAGCCCAGCGCGGCGGCCGGTACGAGTGTCCCGCTGGTCGCTGCGACCGGCCCCCGCAGCGGGACCGCTGTAAGCAGAGCTCACCGGCCTCCAGCAGGTAGCGCAGGTCGCTGTGCAGCGCGCGCACGCTGAAGCCCAGCGCGGCGGCCGGTACGAGTGTCCCGCTGGTCGCTGCGACCGGCCCCCGCAGCGGGACCGCTGTAAGCAGAGCTCACCGGCCTCCAGCAGGTAGCGCAGGTCGCTGTGCAGCGCGCGCACGCTGAAGCCCAGCGCGGCGGCCGGTACGAGTGTCCCGCTGGTCGCTGCGACCGGCCCCCGCAGCGGGACCGCTGTAAGCAGAGCTCACCGGCCTCCAGCAGGTAGCGCAGGTCGCTGTGCAGCGCGCGCACGCTGAAGCCCAGCGCGGCGGCCGGTACGAGTGTCCCGCTGGTCGCTGCGACCGGCCCCCGCAGCGGGACCGCTGTAAGCAGAGCTCACCGGCCTCCAGCAGGTAGCGCAGGTCGCTGTGCAGCGCGCGCACGCTGAAGCCCAGCGCGGCGGCCGGTACGAGTGTCCCGCTGGTCGCTGCGACCGGCCCCCGCAGCGGGACCGCTGTAAGCAGAGCTCACCGGCCTCCAGCAGGTAGCGCAGGTCGCTGTGCAGCGCGCGCACGCTGAAGCCCAGCGCGGCGGCCGGTACGAGTGTCCCGCTGGTCGCTGCGACCGGCCCCCGCAGCGGGACCGCTGTAAGCAGAGCTCACCGGCCTCCAGCAGGTAGCGCAGGTCGCTGTGCAGCGCGCGCACGCTGAAGCCCAGCGCGGCGGCCGGTACGAGTGTCCCGCTGGTCGCTGCGACCGGCCCCCGCAGCGGGACCGCTGTAAGCAGAGCTCACCGGCCTCCAGCAGGTAGCGCAGGTCGCTGTGCAGCGCGCGCACGCTGAAGCCCAGCGCGGCGGCCGGTACGAGTGTCCCGCTGGTCGCTGCGACCGGCCCCCGCAGCGGGACCGCTGTAAGCAGAGCTCACCGGCCTCCAGCAGGTAGCGCAGGTCGCTGTGCAGCGCGCGCACGCTGAAGCCCAGCGCGGCGGCCGGTACGAGTGTCCCGCTGGTCGCTGCGACCGGCCCCCGCAGCGGGACCGCTGTAAGCAGAGCTCACCGGCCTCCAGCAGGTAGCGCAGGTCGCTGTGCAGCGCGCGCACGCTGAAGCCCAGCGCGGCGGCCGGTACGAGTGTCCCGCTGGTCGCTGCGACCGGCCCCCGCAGCGGGACCGCTGTAAGCAGAGCTCACCGGCCTCCAGCAGGTAGCGCAGGTCGCTGTGCAGCGCGCGCACGCTGAAGCCCAGCGCGGCGGCCGGTACGAGTGTCCCGCTGGTCGCTGCGACCGGCCCCCGCAGCGGGACCGCTGTAAGCAGAGCTCACCGGCCTCCAGCAGGTAGCGCAGGTCGCTGTGCAGCGCGCGCACGCTGAAGCCCAGCGCGGCGGCCGGTACGAGTGTCCCGCTGGTCGCTGCGACCGGCCCCCGCAGCGGGACCGCTGTAAGCAGAGCTCACCGGCCTCCAGCAGGTAGCGCAGGTCGCTGTGCAGCGCGCGCACGCTGAAGCCCAGCGCGGCGGCCGGTACGAGTGTCCCGCTGGTCGCTGCGACCGGCCCCCGCAGCGGGACCGCTGTAAGCAGAGCTCACCGGCCTCCAGCAGGTAGCGCAGGTCGCTGTGCAGCGCGCGCACGCTGAAGCCCAGCGCGGCGGCCGGTACGAGTGTCCCGCTGGTCGCTGCGACCGGCCCCCGCAGCGGGACCGCTGTAAGCAGAGCTCACCGGCCTCCAGCAGGTAGCGCAGGTCGCTGTGCAGCGCGCGCACGCTGAAGCCCAGCGCGGCGGCCGGTACGAGTGTCCCGCTGGTCGCTGCGACCGGCCCCCGCAGCGGGACCGCTGTAAGCAGAGCTCACCGGCCTCCAGCAGGTAGCGCAGGTCGCTGTGCAGCGCGCGCACGCTGAAGCCCAGCGCGGCGGCCGGTACGAGTGTCCCGCTGGTCGCTGCGACCGGCCCCCGCAGCGGGACCGCTGTAAGCAGAGCTCACCGGCCTCCAGCAGGTAGCGCAGGTCGCTGTGCAGCGCGCGCACGCTGAAGCCCAGCGCGGCGGCCGGTACGAGTGTCCCGCTGGTCGCTGCGACCGGCCCCCGCAGCGGGACCGCTGTAAGCAGAGCTCACCGGCCTCCAGCAGGTAGCGCAGGTCGCTGTGCAGCGCGCGCACGCTGAAGCCCAGCGCGGCGGCCGGTACGAGTGTCCCGCTGGTCGCTGCGACCGGCCCCCGCAGCGGGACCGCTGTAAGCAGAGCTCACCGGCCTCCAGCAGGTAGCGCAGGTCGCTGTGCAGCGCGCGCACGCTGAAGCCCAGCGCGGCGGCCGGTACGAGTGTCCCGCTGGTCGCTGCGACCGGCCCCCGCAGCGGGACCGCTGTAAGCAGAGCTCACCGGCCTCCAGCAGGTAGCGCAGGTCGCTGTGCAGCGCGCGCACGCTGAAGCCCAGCGCGGCGGCGAGGCGGCACGGCGCCGCGCAGCGACACACCGTACGCGAGCGGCACGCTAGAATAAAAAACAATTGTACGGAATGTTGTTTTGGTCTGCGACGAGCGACCGCAAGGTCCACACCCGGACCCGTTTCACGGTTATTTAGTATTCATTCGCCAAGACTTATTCATCAAAGTTAAGATCGCGAAATCTAGCTATAGCGCTCTATCTCTTGAGTCATGTGCTGAATCTAACATGACTGTCCCTGATGTGAATGATAAATGAATGAATAAATGATGACGAATGTATTTATTTCGATAATAATCAATACCAATGTGTATTAAAAACGTTATAAAATAGTACATTATTTTTTAACAAATTTACTAACATTAAAAAGGTTGTAGTGAGTATACCATATAAGATAGACATTTGCTGTCGCGGATTTTTCTTTAGAACTGTGAATGCAAAAAAAAGTCCTCAAAAGGAATATTTTCCCCCCGTTTTTGCAACATTTTTTTAGAATAATATTAATAATAATAAATTATTTATTAATAAGCAAAAGGTATTTATGGTTACAAAAAAAATGTATACAACATGTAACGTTAAATGCGCAAAATCTGAAAGTTTTTTGATGGGAACTAAGAGCATAATCAAATTTAGGTCAAACTTTTTAATATTAGGTTAAATTTCAGAAAAAAAAACCTTGACATGTTGCCCCGTCTATTTATTAATAAGACAAGCCATCACGTGCGCCCAAAATACGTAAACAAGCAATGGTAAGTTCTTCAAGAGCGTAGGATATAGTAATAATAATAGGTTAATTTTACTCTAGGCATGGCCGATTCAAATCGAATACAGATATTGAAACGTATCTATACTAATATTATAAAGCTGAAGAGTTTGTTTGTTTGTTTGTTTGATTGTTTGTTTGTTTGAACGCGCTAATCTCAAAAACTACTGGCCCGATTTGAAATATATTTTTTACGTTGGATAGTCCATTTATCGAGGAAGGCTTTAGGCTATATAACATAAAGATACGACTCATAAGACCACAGCAGAAATGAAAAATGTTGCGAAAACGGGAGAAAGATATTCCTTTTGAGAGCTTCCGTTGCATACGCTGCGGAAACCGCTTAAGTTACACAAAAATCATGAATGACAGGATTGTTTAGCATTAAAAGTTCTATAATAAAGTCTGCGACATCATATGTCTATCTTTTATGGTTGACTTACTACAACCTTTTTTATGTTAATAAATTTTGTAAAAAAATAATGCATTATTTTTAGAGGTGTATTATACACACAGGTATTAATTCTTATCAAAATAAATACATTCATCATCACGAGCATTTCATTTAGAACCAAGTTGCCCTTTATATCATTTGATTTCAATAAATATCTTAGGAGTTATCACAGTTTTAACATAACTCCGCACCAAAATAATGGTCCCAGCTTAAGTACAACGTGCGCTTGCGCTGATATATTATAAAGCTGAAGAGTTTGTTTGTTTGAACGCGCTTATCTCAGGAACTGCTGGACCGATTTGAAAAAATATTTCTGTGTTGGATAGCTTATTTATCGAGAAAGGCTTTAGGATATAAAACATGCCGCTGCAACGGGAGGGGAGGGAGCAAACTCAAAACGCGCGGACGAAGTCGCGGGGGACCGCTAGTATTAGATCAATATCGTTGAATCCGATATCGGTCCGCATCAAAACTATTTTTGAATCACTTTATTGCTGCATCGATGTGATACCATACGCCTTGGATCACGATTAACGCTCGATATTCATGATTTAACGATATATGACATCAGACCGTATCCCGTTGCGATACGGCCTAGCGAGCGTAGGCACTAGCGCTACGACCAACAGATACGAATGAGAGAGGAGTATGTGCGAGTGAAACGGAAACACTTCTTTGGGTATTCGTAGGATTCCAAACCTTAGATAATTGCGATAGTGGTTATTTGAATATTTTCTTGTGAATATATGCTTATTTCAAATGACCTTATTTTGTCAAGATTATGAATCATTTTTTAATTGTGATTTTACGTAACTTTCACTGACAAAGGCCCTTGAAGTTATAGCTCTAAATTTTTTGATTCACTGTTACGAAAAACACATCGATACACCGATATATAGTTACAGAAATATACAGTTTCAATATTAGATATCAGATATTACACACGCCTATTTTACTCGCTATCGATGTCAGTTTTTGTTAGGAAACTTTTAGTTCTGTCAGTGACCTCTAGGGGCACTGTGCAATTTTCCATACTTTTTTTACGTCGTCGCTAGCGAGTAAAATAGTCGTAAACTCATGGTAATAGTACTGGTGATATAACTACCTACCTACCGACTCCTCTCTCGACAAAGTGTCGTTCGCAGAGCAAGAAATGACCAGAAGTGCCAGTAGAACTAAAACACTACATAAAACCGTAAATATTTTTTTTTCTTTCAGAATTAGGTTTAATGGAAATAGGAATAATTTGGGGTGTCTGGGGTTAAGCGCATTAAACATCATCACCATTTAACACATTGTAATTAATTTGATTTTTAATAAGAGAGTCCAAAATAACATTTGCTGGGTGGCCAGTTTTTCGTAATAAAAAAATTGTTATGTTCCTAAATAATCTAAGAATTCAATTGATTCAATCGTTGTTTTTATGTGATTTTAGAATAATTAAATAGTTGTATTTTAAATTTCTGTTGTGCAGAAATACTATAAGCATAAATTATAAAAAAGAACTACGAAATTACAATATGTTTAATTATCATGATTCTTAGAAGATCATCACTATCAATGACAAATTATTTATAGTGGTGAAATAACAAAATAGGTAAAAATCATACGCAAGAAAAGACTGATATTTCACTCATAAGAACAACTGTTTATAGTTTCTTGCAATGTTTTACATGTATTATTAATTTAAATTATTTTAAATAAATAAAATCTGATAACTGAAACTCATATCATAAGTACAATTAATCGCACACAATCTTATAGTAAAAAAAAACTTTTAGAAGAACGTAAAACTTTTTAAATTAGAGCATTCCGTTGGAAGAAGAAATAAACACAAAAATTAGAGGTAAGGAATGTTGATACATATAAACTTTTATGCAAATATTAATTTAAGATAATTGATTAATTAAATATTTGATAATATCTTCTTCAAGTTGAAGTTGAGTTTACTTCAATATTGTTATATTATTTATCGTAGCATTATCGATGAAACTTGTCCCACATTGAATACAACACTATTTTCGCGGTTTCGCTGAAAATCCGCATATGTTTATTCATACTATACTACCATGTTCTATACTTAACAATTCTGTCAGTGATATAAATGACTTATGTATGACTTCTATCTGTCAAAAGAAATGGTTTAGGTTGAATGGGAACTTACAGTAGTCCCCGCTGACGATGTCCAAGTCACCTTCACTGCCATTCGCGCCGCACTCCCATTCTGTAACAAACAACTATGATGTAATCTGTTGCGTTGTCCAATATATAAATAATTTTAAAAAAAATGATTATAAAATGTAAATCCAATGTTGGATGTATGTTTAGATTTTTTGACTATTTTTTTTTTCTTTCACAAAATTGAATTTACGCCTAGTCTTACGCTAGTTATCTTATGTATAATTTTTGTTACCTAGTGCGGAGAGAATTGAATTTCACCAACCGATTTTGTGAGACTGTCGCCTGAAATAGGTTCTGAGAAAAAACCTGTGCTACATGTCACCAGGCCCACCCAAAATGGGACTATGTGTGATCTATATCCGTTTTAAGGCCAAGAAAAAAAAAGGGTAATTAAACTGATTTGATTCCATCGCATGCAGCGGTGTATTGACGTCAATGGACAATATTTTGAAAAGATATAATAAAACTAATAACTGGCTAATGTAATCAGTTTTTGATTTTCTAAGAACTTTCAGTTTGACCCTCGTATGCTGTGCAGGATGGGTGAACATGACAATGTCAGTAGGCCTAACATGCATGACACAATATTTATTTCGATCGATATGACAAAATTAGTCGATCTATGCTATTTTAACATATTCCCACATTGGACAAATTTATCCAAAACGATAACGAGATAAGACAATTACTAACCATTCACTCAATTTTATGTCAAATTTGACTGAGAATGCTAAACTTGACACAATGACAGATTGACTCGATATTGGCCATAGATAATAAATTAAAACTAATAAATATCTTAGGGCTGAAAAAATCCACGGGGACTTTAATTTCAATATTTTTACCCTTCATTGTTTTTTTGAGAGCCCAGGATAAGATATGACACAACACAGTCATATATTTTTGCCCCAAATAAGTTGTTTTTCATTTATCGTCGCCGCTAATGGTGGACGATAATGTTTCACGGCAAAATGTCACAATTCGGTAAAAATGTGTGTCGCATGTTAGCGTTCAATGATAATTTTGTCATATTTCGAAATTTGACAGTACGACATAACTTTCATGGCAGCCATGTTAGTAACTGTGGTTAAGTCGATTTTTGACAAACAAACGGGATAGAATGCTGCGATTAATTTTTATCACGGCGTGCATGTTAAGCCTGCAGGTCAGGTGAGCCAAAAAAGATTAGATAATTATGAATTACTAGCGGTCCCCGCGACTTCGTCCGCGCGTTTTGAGTTTCCCCCCTCCCCTCCCGATCCTCCCGATCCGATGCCTTCCTCGATAAATAAGCTATCCAACACGAAAATAATTTTTCAAATCGGTACAATAGTTCCTGAGATTAGCGCGTTCAAACAAAAAAAACTCTTTAGCTTTATAATATAAGTATTGATTAGCGCAAGCGCACGTTGTACTTAAGCTGCGAACATTATTTTGGTGCGGAGTTATGTTAAAACTGTGATAGCTCCTAAGATATTTATTGAAATCAAATGATATAAAGGGCAACTTGGTTCTAAATGAAATGCTCGTGATGATGAATGTATTTATTTTGATAAGAATAAATACCTGTGTGTATAATACACCTCTAAAAAAATGCATTATTTTTTTACAAATTTATTAACATAAAAAAGGTTGTAGTAAGTCAACCATAAAAGATAGACATATGCTGTCGCGGACTTTATTATAGAACTCTTAATGCTGAACAATCCTGTCATACATGATTTTTGTGTAACTTAAGCGGTTTCCGCAGCGTACGCAGCGGAAGCTCTCAAAAGGAATATCTTTCTCCCGTTTTTGCAACATTTTTCATTTCTGCTGTGGTCTTATGAGTCGTATCTTTATGTTATATAGCCTAAAGCCTTCCTCGATAAATGGACTATCCACGCAAAAAAAAAAATTTCAAATCGGGCCAGTAGTTTTTGAGATTAGCGCGTTCAAACAAACAAACAAACAAACTCTTCAGCTTTATAATATTAGTATAGATACACATCAGGGATCTTTATTGACATTATTATTCCACGGTTGACAACTTTTCGGTATCATCATAGCTTAAAGACATAGGACCATGACACACTGGCGGATTTCAAAGCGGAGCGGCTACGCAGCGAACACGACGCGGGTGCGCGGCGAAAACGTCGCGGCTACGCAGCGAACACCTTGCGGACGCGGAGCGTTTGCGTCGCGGATTCGCAACGTTTCCGCCTTGAGTGAGCGGCGAACGATACACTCAGTCACAGAATGGATTCCGACGAGGAAATACTGCTGTTATCTTTGTTACTACGACGACGCAAGGAAACGTAAACCAATACTTCAAAGATATGGGGAGGATCCAATAACAACCAATCGACTAAATAAAAGCGACTACTATGGTTTGTTTTGCAAAAGAATAAAAAAACAATTTTATTCTTACCTGCGTATGTCAAGACCTACATTTTATGAGTTGTTACATCTTATTCAAAGTGACTTAAAACAAAGATAAACACATCACTTTGTAACAATTAGTAGCGCAGAAGCGGGGGTTTCGGTATGCGAGTGTACAAAATGGCGGCTACGCTTCTCTTCGCGGCAAAATCGTTGCGCATAATAAAGTATTCGCTGCGCAACCGCGACGTTTTCGCCACGAACACGCGGCGGGTGCGCTGCGTCGCTGCTCCGCTTTGAAAACGCTTGTAATCCGCCAGTATGGCATTGCTCTTAAGATGGGCTGTGATCAGTTTCTTCATTTGGTTTTTGTGAATGGATATATGTCAAGTGGTTCATTTAATTTATTATACAGGTATGAGTCCGGTGTTAAGAAAGAAAGCGACGACCCGTCTGGTGTAGTGGTCGAGAAATTGCCTACTACGCAGCGGGTTGCGGATTCGATCCCCGCACAATACAAACATTTGTGTGCACGAAAATGTCTGTTTGTATTGGTCTGGGTGTTTTCTATGTATATTATGTATGTATATACAGACAAAAAATAAGTATTATATCCGTTTTCTGGCACCCATAACACAAGCTTTGAGTAGCTTACTTTGGAACTAGATTGCGATGTGTGGAAATGTCCAAAGGATATTTATTTATTTTTTATTTTATAAAAACGTTTAAGTGTTAGCCAGCCCCGCTTACGGCGCTTAGGATGGAGTACTCACTGGCGTGTTGCGGCGCGCTGCAGCTGCACGCGTACAGCGCGCACACGCACGCGCACAGCTCGCCGCGCGACAGCGCCGCGCACGCGCCGTCCAGCGGCACGCGGCACACGGACCTGCACACAAAACAATACACAACTCAAATATGATACTGTTCGTAAACGGACGAATGTGGATATCGACTAGGCGCACCACCTTAGCGTCGGACGACGGACATCACTAAGGAAGCTGTCAAGAAGGGAGTTTAGCGCGGGAAACGAGAAGAGGAAGTTGGATTTTGTTACTTAATTTTAGCTCTGATTTTTAATTAGATAGACCAAAATGACAGCTTCGATCGCACTTTTTATTTTTTATTTTTTAAGCGTAGTGCAATAGTGTTGTAACAATGCAATTGTAAACGATTAATTGAATTTGTGATACGGTTTTTCAATTTCGTGATTCTACATATTTTGATAAATAATACATGTAAAACGTTGAACACAATTACAAAGAAACGTAATACATAAATATTTTTTTCTAATAGATAAAAAATTAAGTCCCTCCACATGCAATACCAATATTTTGTATGACTTCAACCTATTTTGACTATTTACAACTTCCTATAAATAAACTATTAGAAATTATGATACTCTTTTGCAGGTAACATGATCTTAAAACAAAACTTGTTTGGTATTTTTAGAGTTCCGTAGCCGAAGGCAAAAAACGGAACCCTTATAGTTTCGTCAAGTCTGTCTGTCTACTGTCTGTCTGTCTGTCTGTCTGTCCGTATGTCACAGCCATTTTAATCTGTAACTATAAAAATTGAAGAAAACAATGAAGACAAAGGAAGAAACAAAGTAAAGCGTGCTCTGATCTCAGATCGCGTCCTCTGATTCAGATCGTTATTCTCGTGCTAAACTTCCTTCTTGAGCATTGAAATACGAACGCCAGCCCCGCATTTTAATGAGTTAGGTTAGGCCAGGCTAGTTTAGTATTAGTTTTGTAGTGTTAAGTGTTAATATATAATAATTCTTTATTAATATATTATATTAATAAAGAATTGTATGTATGGGTCTGTCCGAGGACGTTAAACTTGTAAAAAAAACAAAGAATGGTTACTTTTTATACGCAAAGATAATAATTTATAGACAGCGCGTCGCAGCGAGCCAGCAATATACCTAACACTGTTATGCGAGCTTCTTATACATCGTAATATACTTAAATATATATCAGAAATCCGTAATCGTATCGAATTATTTGCAAATCACGCAGTGTACAATTTTTCTGTTGAGTTTAATAAAAGACAGTGAAGTTGGTTCACATATCTAGTTCACAGTTCTATTAGATTACATTAAGATCAACATGTTCCCCATAAAATACTCCTGAAACCTGTTCAAGTCTTCTTGTAAGTTAGATGCGTCTTCTATTTGGTTAATGGGATAAAGAATTTTCATGTCGTCTGCATAAATAAGAATTTTAGAATGAACGAAACAGGCTGAAATATCCTTGATGAAGATGATGAATAGGAGAGGTTCAAGCAGGAAACCCTGTGGCACTCCTGATGGTATTGGAACCATAGACGACGTGTAACCATTGAGAACGACTGCCTGACATCTATCTCGCACGTAGGCCGAGAACCACCGAAACAGGTCACCGTGCACAACAACCAATGCGAGCTTTTGAAGAAGTAGTTCATGGGTAATTCGATCGAAGGCTTTACTGTTGTCGGTGTACACAACATCTACGTGCGAAGGTCTTAAGATGTGTTCTGATTTGAAATCACTACATAAAATGAGGTTTGAGGTCGTTGATTCTCCCTTTAGAAAAACATGTTGGGTATCGTCAAAGGTATGCTTTAATAAAGTGTAGAGTTGGTTATAAACTATTTTCTCTAATATTTTGGAAAAGATACACAGTTTCGAGATGGGAAGGTAATTTTCAATAACATTCTTAGGATCTTTCTTATGTATGGGACTAATAAAAGCTTGTTTCCAAATAACGGGTAGCTCTCCAAGGCTAAGCGAGCGCTTAAATAAAAGAGTAAGTGGGACATCAAGACTCTTTGCACACTGCGTTATAAATGTAGGCGGTATAAGATCAAGTCCAGCTGATTTATTTAAAACAAGACCTTTTAACAATGTTAATACGTGCGATTCCTGCACCTCAACTAAACTTATATCTAACATTGAATGATGGGTGCTTGTATTAGTGTTGGGTTGGGGACTAATAGCACTAGATTGAAAAGTAGAATAAAAATGTTCACTGAACAACTGGCACACTTCCTGTGGCGAAGAAGAAGATTTTTGACCATATGACATAACAGATGGAAGACTGTTAGACTGCTTTTTACTTTTAGCAAATGACCAAAAATCCTTGGGATCTTTTGTTATATCTTTTTCGATATTTACCATGCAATCCTTATACAAACGACTCTCTAACTCTCGAGCGCGCTTTCGCAACAGGCAGAAAGTGTAAAAGTCAGATAATATTATATTTTTTAATATTTTAGATGATACTTAAATTTTTCTTTTAATATCTTTATCAAAGGCGTTTAGTACCATGGGGGATATTTTGAGTTGATTATTACACTAGATTTCTTAGATTTTGATGCGTATTTGTTAATAAACTTGTTTTTCATAAAGATAGACTAAGCGTGGTTGAGTTGGCAATGTCAATAATTGAGTTATCGTGTTGTCGGTCCGACCGGGCGCAATTTCTGGTCTCTTATGGATAAGTATTACGCGTGACTTACTTCTTAATATATAACTCCTTGACCCACTGCTGTTGTAAAATAGTTGCGGTGGATAGCGCAGACTTTGCGCGTAATGACGTAGATATTCATAAGAGACCAGAAATTTCGCCCGGTCGGACTGACGGCACGGTAACTAATTGGAAGAGCATTTGGCCCGGTTAGCCAGTAAGTTGCTGGCTCGCGTCCCGCCCGTGCGTAATTTTAGGTTTCTTATTTCATTTTTATGAATGAACTCATTTGTTTATAAAAACCGGCCAAGTGCGAGTCGGACTCGCGCACTAAGGGTTCCGTGCCAACTTTAACTGAATTTGGGAATCCACTTACTTCCACTTAGTAAAATCCACAACTTTATTTTGATAGCAAATATAACTTTGTTTTTCATAGTGTTTGTATGAAGTACAAAGTTATGTTAGCGGTTGTTGAAAATGTGCTATATCTTAAAAACTTCTCGTTCGATCCGTACCAATTTTCGTTGAAAGTATTTGTAAAGATCTATATTACATATTTTTTTCTAAATTTACACTCGCTTAGTTTAGAAGTTAGATGGGGGGGGGACGCCCATTTTACCACTTTGGAAGCGTCTAGCTATGAAACGTTAGTCTTTAAAAGAAAATGGTTTTAGAAACCTCGGTGTCATTTTAAAAGACCCCACACGTATGGGTTTGACTAAAGAAATTTTTTTTGGTTTTAGTTTCATGTATGGGAGCCCCCCCTTAAATGTCATATTTTTTTTATTTTTTGAATGAGAATCGTAAAGCGGTTAACAAGATATATACTTCTACTTAATTTCAACAATGTGATGCTTATAGTTACAGAATAAAATGGCTGTGACATACGGACGGACAGACAGACAGACAGACAGACAGACAGACAGACAGGCAGACAGACTTGACGAAACTATAAGGGTTCCGTTTTTTGTCATTCGGCTACGGAACCCTAAAAATACAGTTATCAGTAATATTGTTATGTATCATCGTTTTAACTAAAATTGCATGCATGCATACTATGATAGTTTCATAGGATCCTTGCTACGTCATTCATTGCTAACCACTGCTATACGCACGAATAATGCCATGTTTTATGTTTACACATATAATGCTATTATATCTTCTTTATGTTCTGCTTACCGTTAATGATTTTTCTATTTTCTTATCTAAACAATGTTAATATTTTCGTGGTCAACTATTATTGGCTATTTAAGTAACCTATTCATGTTATATCATATTTTTTGTAAGCTGTTGTTGTCCCTTTACAAAAAAAAAACATGGGTAGTTTTTTTTTTGTTAACTCGACCGGACACTTTCTTACTGTATGACCATTTCTAATTGTATTGTTTTGATAACTGTAACTATGCCTTTAAAAATAAAATAAAACAGCCTATATAGAAGTGTCAGACTCACGGCGGGTACCGCTTGAGCAGGTCGCGGAAGTACGTGGAGCGAGCCGCGAGCACGGCGCGGTGCGCGAACACCGACCAGCCGTTCCCCACCAGCTCCACGTCGCACCACCATCTGCAAGTGGATAATAAGATCAAAACATGGCGAACGAAACGGTTAGCTTGTACCTGAAACATAAGGTATGTTAATTTCTATCCAAGATCAAGTTTAGTCATAAAATTAATATTCCTATCGGAATAGAAGGACAAGTAAAAGCTGACAAACGAAACCGATTTAAGATGTCAGTAACTAACATAAGTAAGTAACATTTGTAGCTTTAAATGAGATAACCTTTTGATCAGGTGATTAATAACAATGTTCCTAAGTTAAATATAATAGTTTACTGCATGATAAACAGTCGACACAAAATATTGAACATGCAGCTCTAGTGTAAAACTGAATATTATTCCATTATACAAAATAATCGTCGATATACATTCCCTGTGTTATTCTGTCTTTATTTTTTACGTAAATTAACGTTTGTAGAATAGAATAATCAAACTGCGTACTTTAAATTTAAAGCGCGTTGGTAAATATAAGTCGTATATTAAGAGGCTTCGATTTGGACTAATTTACCTGTTGAATGATTATTTGTTGGGGTTATGCCGCTGTAATGCATAACAATCAATCACCGATCAAGTCACCATGTTTCAGACGCATTATTTATCCAAAATATACACAATTTCACTTTTAAATATAAGAAATCAAATGCACGTAATTTTCAGCGTGCTTCTGCGGGACGGTCAACTGTTTGACATCTGTCAAAAATGGTTCTGCTACTTGGTATCTCCCATCTCTTTTTATCACACAGTTTGCTGCTAGTGACATCTCGCTTTTGTCGTTCTATTCCAAAGGGATACTAAGAGTTTAGTAGCGAATGTAGTGACATCTGTTAGCAACCACTGTCACTACATTTCAACGCAACACGCTGACTCGGCTCGACGCGACTAGATGGCGCTTTAGTCGAGGTATGGAGACTGTATCGCAATATTAAAGATTTAGAGCGGACTAACTATACATAAATAAACCAAGACGGTGATCATCGGACCTTGGTCCCCGGCCACTAAACCCGGTCGGTAGGACGCGCTTCCCTTTGCCTTCCTAACACAGATGCGCCAAAGCGAACACCAAAAACTATAGAAAATGTATTATCAAAGATCCCAATACATTGGACGACAGATGTAGGAAATGTCATAGAAACTCAGAAACCATCCAACATATAATTAACGCGTAGCTTGTACTAACCCAAAATATATATATTTACACACCGAAACAACCAAATAACTCACTATGTCCGACAAAAACTTGCCATCAAACATAAATTGTTACCACCCAAAGTAGAGCCGTACTACCAATACACACCTAAAGCAATTCTGGAGAGCCCCAGCCACAGAATGTACTTCGATAGAACCATTTTAACTGATTCGGATTCATCTTTATTGCATACTACATTGTGGTACACATAGTAGAGACAAGGTACAAGGTCCTATAAATAAAATGTAGCGCCCCGTCAGGGCACAGCAATGACATTATTATGATTACAATATTTGCGTTATTAATTATTAATTTATACAATAAAAATCTGATTATTTTTTAATTACACGCACTGACTTATTAAATAAAGTAACAGCACAATATCAGCAAATTAATTAATTAGATAGCACGCCTTGTCAAAATTATTACATTTTAAATTTATTATTCACTTTGTTATCAACAAAATATTCGCCTTTTCCATAATAACACCTATTCAGTAGAAAACTTCGTAGTCTCTTTAAAAATATTGATATTTCTTCTATTTCCCTTTTCATCTTTATGGATATAAAATATGACACTGTGAGTGTTAAAAACATTCTAAAGCATTAGATAGCGTAGCGACATCAATTTCCAAGTTGAATTTATTCTGTAAAGAATAACTGCTTGGGCCATCTGTTTCATAAAAAGACGGCTACATGGCGCTAAGCGTCACGCAATTGACGTTTTCATAAGAAACCACAAATTTCGCGGGGTCGGACTAACAGCACGGTAGCTCAATTGGTAAGAGCGTTTAGCCCGGTTTGCCAAAAGGTTGCTGGTTCAAGTCCCGCCCGTGCGCGAAATTTTTGGTTTCTTATTTCATCTTTATGGATATAAAATATGACACTGTGAGTGTTAAAAACATTCTAAAGCATTATAATTTATTTATCATTTTTTAGTTCGATGTTTCAATTAATTATTTGCGGACATGCGACACGCGGTAGCTCTATTTTTCTTACTCCCTTGCAGAGGATCCACGAAAGAATTTATAAATCCTGGCGGCCCTTATAAGGATATTGAGTAACTGTTATTAAATTATTGCATTGTCATTGGTCCTTGATACGTGTGCAAAGTTTCAAATTAATCAAACTTCTGGAAATCGGTCAAATTTATACTCAAAGATTCCATTACATACATACATACATAGATACAACCTAAGCTAATAAAAGCATGGTAAAAACTATTCACTGCAATAGACCAGATATAACTTTACTCGACAAAACATAAGGGTGTGTTTTGTCGTGTCATGTGTCCCCATGGGTATTATAACCTGTGTACCAGGGACACAGGTATTATAACCCGTGTACCAGGAACACGGGTTATAATACCTATGGGGACACATGACACACATGGTATATTACCTCTCGTTGTAAGCCCTCGCCAGGTCCGCATGCAGGGCCGCGGCGGGCTCTCTAGCCAGTTCAGCTTGGGTGACCAGGTCCCTGAGTGCAGCCCCTGCTTCCAGGTCTTCGCACAGCAGGAACACTTCGGCTAGCCGCCAGGAGCTCACTACGGATCGGATGAAACGTGCGTGCTCGCATCCTGAGGGGAGAAGATGCAAAATTAATAATTAATAACACAGAGGTTTTGAATTGTGGTTCTGAACAAAAAAAATACAGTCTACTTAGCTTATGTTTAAAGCCTCGGTGGCGCAGTGGTTAGAGGGCTGCACCAGAGCTCCTGGATTCGATCCCCGGGACAGGGCAAAAATATGCACCTGAAATTTTCTGTTCAAATATTCTTAGGGCAGCCCAGAGTCGACAGTGATGTTTTATAGCCTAAAGCCTCGATAAATAAGCTTCCAACAAAACATATTTTTTCAAATCGATCCAGTAGTTCCTGAGGTTAGCGCATTCAAACAAACTCTCTAGCTTTATATTCATAAAGATGAAATAATAAATTTCTTGGTTTCTTATTTAATCTTTAATAATATAAAATATGACAATGTGAGTGTTGAAAATATTCTAAACCACTGGATAGCGAAGCATTAGAAATTTCTAAGTTGAATTTATTATGTAATGAATAACTTCTGTTGCAAAACAGTTGGGTATAGGGATAGCGCAGACGTCACGTCACGCGTAATGGCGGATCCATGAGACCAGAAATTTCGCACTATCGCATCGAGAACACTGTAGCTCAATTGGTAGAGCGTTTGGCCCAGTTGCTCAAGAAGTTTCTGGTTCGAGTCCCGCCCGTGCGCAATTTTTGGTTTCTGATTTCATTTTTATGAATATAAAATACGGCGCTGAGTGTTAAAAACATTCTAAACTATTTAGCTATATGTTTAAAGCCTCGGTAGCGCAGCGGTTAGAGGGTCGCATTTAAAGCTATGGCTGCGCCAGAATTCCTGGGTTCGATCCCAGGTTCGGGTCAAAAATATGTATGCAGGGTTTTCTGTTCAAAAATTCTCAGGGCTGCCCGGAGTTGACGGTGATATTTTATAGCCTAAAGCCTTCCTTAATAAATAAGCTATTCAACATTAAATTATTTTTTTCAAATTAGTTCATTAGTTATTTAATGGAATTAGGCGTTACTTAACGGAAATCCACTATGAAGTTGAAATATGTAAAATTATTATTATTTCGCTAAGCGACGCCGGCGCAGGCAACTAACAACACGAGCCGTCCCCGCCTTGAGTGTCAGTTCAGGCCAATGCAGGATGCACCACCCGCCCTCCCTCAATACGCAAGCGGCACAGCTGATGCAATTATTAGTACCCAATGCCAACGTGCAAAAAACCTCGACGCGTTTAACATCTCCTGAGGATGCCACGTGTGGTGATGATGTCGCCTCGCCCGAGCACGGACGACTGCATTTGCCTGAACTAATACTCAACGCGGTAACTGTTCGTGTCGTTAGTTGCCTGCGCCGGCGTCGCTTAGCGGAAATTTGAAGCATAATAATTTAACAAATTTCAAGTGGTCCATTAGTTCCTAAGATTAGCGCGTTCAAATAAACTGTTTGTTACCTCTGTCGGGGCGGGCGTCGCGCGGGCGTCGTGCTGCGGCGGCGAGCCGGCGGCGCAGCGTACCGAGCCCCGCGCCGCCGGCTTTCTTCTTCCTCTCTCTGGAAATGAACACAGAGGATGATTAGCACGACAGTTTACCATTCAGTCTACACCTGTGTTTTCTCATCTCAGCTACCTCAGTGTCTGAAGACGAAAGTCTTCAACCAGTGTGTGCTACCAATGATGACACACGGATCCGAAACATGGGCTCTAACTATGAGAAGCTCATAACTTTAAAAAAAGTAAAAACCTACTTCAAAACCAAAATGCACTAAAATTTCTTAAATAAACTCTTGACTATTGAAAGAAGAGGAACTCATTTTAGGCAAACAATTTCTTTTTGGAGTCGGTGCTGTGATAGTTGATGCTTGATGATTGAAGTGAAGTGATTTCTTTTTAGAGATTACAGGAGAATGGGGGAGGGGGGGCACCTTCTGACTCTGTTTTTTAAGAAGCTACAAACTACCTATAATAAGTCCTTTCATTATAATTACTGAAATCGTAAGCGTTAAGGAGTTCCACCATCAGCTCAGCCCCACAAGATCTTGACCATTAGACGTAACAACACGTCAACATTAAGACTCAAGTAAAGAAACACTATACGTGCCTTTAAAATTTGAGGGTTGTCCTCGATTACACCAAGATTCCATCATCAGATCCCAAATTGAAAAAAATGGGACCAACTAGGAGGTACACCCTCGAAGTAGGCGGATTTTTTTTTCAATTCGGTCGACAAACGACTGAGATATGAGGTAACATACATACAAAAAAAAAACATACAGTCGAATTGATAACCTCCTCCTTTTTTGAAGTCGGTTAAAAATCACACAACGAGCGATGGAAAGGGCTATGCTGAGTGTTTCACTGCGGGATCGAATCAGAAATGAGGAGATACGTAGAAGAACTAAGGTGACGGATAACCTTGAGAATCAGTAAGCTCAAGTGGCAATGGGCAGGGCACATAGCTAGGGATGTTTCGATACCATCAAAGTATCGATACCTACTCATTTCGATAGTACTCAAATCTTCTTTCGATACTACTTAAACAAATACTCCTAAAGTATCGATACTTACTTATATCGATACTTTACGAAAAACTATTATATATTTTTTATTTTGAGGATGCTCACTATGAACGTTGAAGGACAATATTTTAAAAAAAAATGAGAAGAAAAATAATCTACTTATTTAAAATGTTTTGCGTCACATGCTTACTTTAAACATAAAACTCTTGAGCATTAAGATTGCCTATAAACAGTATCTGTTTAAGGTATTTTGGAGACAATCTTTTATCATAAGAGACCACAAATTTCGCAAGGTCAGACTGACAGGACGGTAGCTCAATTGGTAGAGCGTTTGGCCCGGTTAGCCAGAAGTTGCTGGTTCAAGTCCCGCCCGTGCGCAAATTTTTGGTTTCTTATTTCATCTTTATGCATTTCTTTTTCTTCTTGTGCCCATGTGCTAACTCCATATGATGTTTCCCAAAATCGTATGCAGGTGTTGCAGTAGACGGGACATCATGTTCTGACTTACTCAGGGCTACTTAGTTGTCTTAGGTTTTTTTAAAAGATGATATGCTGATTCGATTTGATACCAAGTACTTTTGTTTCGATACCGAGTAGGTATCGCAAGATTGATGCGATGCTATTTTTACTTGGTATCGAATCAAAAGTATCGAATACCTACTCGTATTTACTTGTATCGGAATGTCCCTACACATAGCGCGAAGAACTGATGGCCGTTGGGGCAGGAAAGTTCTAGATTTGAGACCCTTCGACCAAAGACGCAGTGTAGGACGTCCACCGGCAAGATGGACAGACGACCTTATAAAGATCGCAGGATCAAACTGGATGCAGACCGCTAGTGATCGGTAGCATTGGAAAGCCGTGGGGGAGGCCTATGTTCAGCAGTGGACGTCCTTTGGCTGATAATAAATAAATATCCTTTGGACATTCCCACACATCGCCATCTAGTTCCAAAGTAAGCTACTTAAAGCTTGTGTTATGGGTGCCAGACAACGGATATAATACTTAAATACTTTTTGTTTGTAAATACATACATAATATACATAGAAAACACCCAGACCAATACAAACAGACATGTTCATGCACACAAATGTTTGTATTGTGCGGGGATCGAACCCGCACCCGCTGCGTAGTAGGCGATTTCTCAAACACTACACCAGACGGGTCGTCAACGTCAACGTCATTATAATGATAATGATGACGATGATGATACCTGTGTAACTCTTTACTGGAACGACTCACTGAGTCGTTATTTTAAGTTATTCCACTGTTCCGAAACCCAAATGCCGCTTCAAAACGCATCTGCATCATTTGCAACTTGAGATCGAGTTCGGCACGCGTCGCTTAGGAAACGAAAGATCCGAAGATGTCGCTAAGACAGAGAGAGACGCGCGAGCTTATTTTAACCGGTTTATTTAGGTTCACAGTATCGCTCTTATTGGGTTCCGCTCCAGAATGCAATTTTACGATAAAACCGGTTTAACCGTTATTATACCGGTATATCTTAAACCGGTTTCAAGCCTTGCTCACACACACTGGCACACCGACGCGCTTAGGTGAGAGGGAATAAACATGATGCAATTTTATTATTTATCAGTCGTGTTAAGTTTGCGGAAATACCTAATTTGAGAAAATTGATGTGAATACAATACATTAATTTAAGCCATTCAAATAACGTGATATACAGTGATAGAGATAGAGGGACATGTGATAGAGGGACGTAAGGGAGCTTAACCAAGACCCAAAGCTCCAAGCCAACCTCACCTTCACGCGGTGCGTCCTGTTTCGACAGACGAGGCTCTGGCGACCGACCGATGGCGGGATAACCATCCAACAAAAGGCGCAGTAAAATGTTGAGCTGTGATGGGCAGCAGCGTCACACTTAAAAGATACTGCGCCTCTGCGCTCGCCAACCCGCCTGCCAAGCGTGGCGAGTACTGGCAAATACCCCCCTATATGGTAGGACACAAAAAAACCAGGCCCCCAGTCTCCGGCAGCCCCGCTATTCCTGATTCCGGTAGCGGTCACGGTAACGGCGGGGCAGGGGGTGCTAAGAATCCCCGGAGGCGATCTCGCTACCACCCCCAACGACAACTGGCCCTGGTAACTTATAACGCGTGCACACTGAGGACAGACGAGAAGTTGCTCGAGCTGGAGGAAGAATTGAGCAGATTACATTGGGACATTGTGGGTTTATCAGAAGTCCGTAGAGAGGGCGAGGACACGATAACTCTGAAGTCTGGCAACCTGCTCTTCTACCGGGAGGGTGACCAAAAGTCCCAAGGTGGTGTTGGGTTTCTTGTCCACAGGTCCCTCGTAAACAACATCGTAACCATCGAGAGTGTGTCGAACAGGGTGATATACCTTATACTCAGAATAACCGAAAGGTATTCGCTGAAGGTCATACAGGTATATGCACCGACCTCGAAACACCCGGATGAAGAGGTGGAGGAAATGTATGAGGACGTAAGTAGAGCCATACACACTTCCAAAACCTATTTCACTGTTGTTATGGGGGACTTCAACGCAAAACTCGGCAAGCGAGGCGAGGATGAGTTGAAAGTGGGACCTTTTGGATATGGTCAAAGGAACGCCAGGGGAAATAGGCTGGCCGACTTTCTGGAGAAGGAGGGACTCTTTGCGATGAACTCTTTCTTCCAGAAGCCGCCTCAAAGGAAATGGACCTGGCTGAGTCCGGATGGCAAGACGAGAAATGAGATAGACTTCATCATGACCACCAAGAGACGGTTATTCAATGATGTCTCCGTGATCAACAGGGTAAAAACCGGTAGTGATCACCGTATGGTCCGAGGCATATTGAATATAAATGTCAAATTGGAAAGGTCCCGCTTGATGAAGTCCACGCTCCGACCTACTCGTGCCCATATCCAAAATCCCGAGAGCTTTCAACTCGAGTTGTCAAACCGCTTTGATTGCCTAGAGAACTGCGTATCAGTGGACGAAATAAACAACGGGTTTGTGGAAACTGTCCAAACGGTCGGATCTAAATTTTTTAGACCTGGCCGTAAAAATAGACCTCAAAAACTCTCGGTCCACACTCTCGACCTTATGGCAGAACGTCGATCTATGGCACTGCAGACCTCCGTTAATGCTCAAACCTACAGGCAGCTTAATAGACGAATAATGAAATCTCTGCGACATGACATTCGTTCCTTTAACACGACTAGTGTTAAAGAAACAATAGAGCGAAACCAAGGCTCCAAAGTGTTTGCAAGGGACATGTCTATTGGGCAAAGCCTGTTGACGAAGCTTAAGACGAAGGACGGCAGTGTAGCGTCGACGAAAGCAGAGGTTTTGAGGGAGATCGAAAGGTTTTATGGACAGTTGTACACCTCAGTAGCCAAACCCGTTGATAGCTCGACCGGAGACCCACGAGCTATCCTGACCCGACACTACACTGAAGACATCCCGGACATCAGCCTCTACGAGATTAGGATGGCCCTGAAACAGCTTAAAAACAATAAGGCACCTGGCGAGGACGGAATCACAGCAGAGCTCCTGAAAGCGGGTGGAACACCGGTACTTAAAGTCCTTCAGAGACTCTTTAATTCCGTTCTGCTAGAGGGCATCACGCCTGAGGCATGGAACAGGAGTGTGGTGGTGTTGTTTTTCAAAAAAGGAGACAAAACCTTATTGAAGAACTATAGACCCATCTCACTCCTGAGCCATGTCTACAAGCTGTTCTCAAGGGTCATCACGAATCGTCTCGCACGTAGGTTTGATGACTTCCAGCCTCCCGAACAAGCCGGATTCCGAAAAGGCTACAGTACCATAGACCACATTCATACGCTAAGGCAAATTATACAGAAGTCCGAGGAGTATAATATGCCTCTATGTTTAGCTTTTGTGGACTATGAGAAGGCCTTTGATTCGATCGAAACTTGGGCGGTGCTTCGGTCTCTTCAGCGGTGTCACATAGACTATAGGTATATAGAGGTGTTAAAGTGTCTATACAACAACGCCACCATGTCGGTCCGAGTACAGGAACAGAATACGAGGGCGATTCCATTGCGAAGAGGTGTAAGACAGGGCGATGTTATATCTCCGAAACTGTTTACAGCGGCATTGGAAGACGCCTTCAAGCTCCTGGAATGGGAAGGATTCGGCATCTCCGTCAATGGCGAATACATAACACACCTTCGGTTTGCCGATGATATAGTCGTTGTGGCAAAGACGCTGGATGATCTAGGCACTATGCTCGAAGACCTCGACCGAGTATCCCAACAAGTGGGTCTTAAAATGAACATGGAGAAGACGAAAATTATGTCGAGTTCCCTTGTTGTACCCACTCCAGTATCCATTGGGAACTCAACTCTCGAAGTTGTCGACGAGTACGTTTACCTGGGACAAGTGATCCAATTGGGTAGGTCCAACTTCGAGAAAGAGGTCAATCGACGAATCCAACTCGGCTGGGCAGCGTTCGGGAAACTGCGCAAGAGCGTCTTCTCGTCTCAATTACCTCAGTGTCTGAAGACGAAAGTCTTCAATCAGTGTGTGTTACCAGTGATGACATACGGATCCGAAACGTGGTCTCTTACTATGGGCCTTATAATGAAGCTCAAAATTACACAACGAGCGATGGAGCGGGCTATGCTCGGTGTTTCTCTACGAGATCGAATCAGAAACGAAGAGATACGTAGAAGAACCAAGGTAACGGACATAGCCTTGAGAATCAGTAAGCTTAAGTGGCAGTGGGCAGGGCACATAGCGCGAAGAACTGATGGCCGTTGGGGCAGGAAAGTTCTAGATTGGAGACCCTTCGACCAAAGACGCAGCGTAGGACGTCCACCAACAAGATGGACAGACGACCTTAAAAAGATCGCAGGATCAAACTGGATGCAGACCGCTAGTGATCGGTCGCTGTGGAAAGCCGTGGGGGAGGCCTATGTTCAGCAGTGGACGTCCTTTGGCTGATTATGATGATGATGATGATGATGACAGTGATAGAGAAAGGTTGTTCCCAGATTAGCTGTTCCAAATGATGCAGATACGTTTTACGGAGTCGCAATCAATCAATCAATCAATCAAATCATTTATTTACTTTGAGACACGGTACATAAGATGGATACATTATGAGAATAAATAATCGACATGTCTCGCCATTGTATGGCATGTAAAAATTATAAGTAGATAGATAACATTATTAATTATATTATTTTATAGATTATTATTATATTATTTTGAATTGCATCATTAAAGTCACATTATTCAGTTTAATCTTTTAAGTGATACAGATGCAAATGATAAATAATAAATAAATAAAATGTATTTATTTCGGAAACATGTCCATAAGTGTTAGTAACACTTTCTCTTAAAAAACTATAATAGTAAATTAATTGTGATTATAATTAATTTTGGTGTCTTTGGCGAGTTGAACCTGGGCTTGCCCGGACGCCCTCAGGAGGCTATTGGAGCAGCCCCGTACCCGCCGCACCAGGGACGCAATGCGTTTCCTTATGATAGCCGAGAGACTGTCTACCACGGCTGCAGATAGCATCCCCGATGCACTGCAGTGCCGAGGCAGCCCCATCAGTCCCCTGAATGCGTTATTATATTGAGTACGCAGGGCGCTATACGCTCGTTTGGTGTAATTGACGACCCGTCTGGTGTAGTGGTCGAGAAATCGCCTACTACGCAGCGGGTTGCGGGTTCGATCCCCGCACAATACAAACATTTGTGTGCATGAACATGTCTGTTTGTATTGGTCTGGGTGTTTTCTATGTATATCATGTATGTATTTACAAACAAAAAATAAGTATTATATCCGTTGTCTGGCACCCATAACACAAGCTTTGAGTAACTTACTTTGGAGCTAGATGGCGATGTGTGGGAATGTCCAAAGGATATTTATTTATTTATTAATTTGTCCACAGGCTACAAGTGAAGAGTTGTAACTCTTCACTTGTAGCCTGTGCTAGTAGTAATAAGCTTTTTTAAACAAAATGCTTTAAAAAGCTTATTACTTCTCTAGAACAATTCTCAAAGAAGACACACTTTTGCCAGCTTCAGTAGCGATGCCACGCTTCGTTTCTCTAGAGTACACCCAATTGGCTCCTATTCAGAAGCTAGGTACAAAATGTATGTATTTCTCACCGTATAACATCCGCCATGGTCGGCGGGGCGGCCGGCAGCCCGGCGCCGTCGCACGACTCGCCCTCCTGAAACAACACAACACCAGCATATGTCAAGGAATTGACATTGAAATTAGGGCTAAATAAGTTAAAGTCAAATCATTTATGCAATTAAGGACAAGATTTAGGTGACTTAGGACGAGTTACAGATGGCATGGTATAACGGGTCAAGTTAAATGCGTCTTTAGGACGAGTTTGAGATATCTTGGTTCAAGATTTAGGTGACTTAGGAAGAGATATAGACGACATAGTGTCAGGGAACAAGTTATAAAGTCGCTTTTTCTTTGCTAGTCGAATACTGTTAACATTTTTTTTAAATCTCTTAAAATAATATTAGTAAACTAGCGGACCCAGCGAACTTTATTTCGCCCCCATCGTCGTCTTGCCCGGTCTCGTCCCGCCCAGCCACGTAATTAAAGAAAAATGTTAAGGGTGGACAACCCTTATCACTAAGGGGTATGAAAAATTGATGTTGGCCGATTCTCAGACCTACTCAATATGCTCACCAAATTTAACGAGAATCGGTCAAGCTGTTTGAATTTGAATTTGAAATTGTGAATTTTATATATAAGATAAAATTCATTTAATATTTGATTTAAAAAGGGTCTCAGTGCTATACGATGAAGTAAAAATGTAGTTAGTGAGATTTGGGTTTATCTTATTTTAAAATGAATTATATCGTTAAAAAGGAATGCCAAGTTTGTAATCAATATTCGACTAGCTAAAAGAAATGGACTTTAAGTGACTTAGGACGAATTATAAATGACATGGTGTAACGGAACAAGTAACAGACGTATTAAGGACAAGATTCAGGTATCCCGGGACAAGATTTAGGTGACATGGGACAAGTTATAGACACCATAGTTTCCCGGGACAAGTTATAGGTGACTTAGAACGAGTTATAAATGACATGGTGTAACAGAACAAGTAACAGACGTATTAAGGACAAGATTCAGGTATCCCGGGACAAGATTTAGGTGACATGGGACGAGCTATAGACACCATAGTATCCCGGGACAAGTTATAGGTGACTTAGGACGAGTTATAAATGACATGGTGTAACGGGACAAGTTACAGACGTATTTAGGACAAGATTCAGGTATCCCGGGACAAGATTTAGGTGACATGGGACAAGTTATAGACACCATAGTGTCCCGGGACAAGTTAAAAGGTGACTCAGGACGAGTAATAAATGGCATGTTTCCCTTGAAACGACCGTGGGTTACCTGTACCTGCGACAGCGCGACGCCCATGTCGAGGCGGCGGCACAGGCAGCACAGCAGGCTCATGGGGCGCGCGCCATCACCGCGCCGCGCGCTCCAGCGCCCGCCCTGGAACAGAACATTAAAAACAAGTAAGTATCAGACAGTATAAATACATCAGCGGGCCTAAGATGCGCGCCTCTTTATCGTAATCGATATATTTCAAAAATCATTTATTATCACATTAAAAAAGGACAGAAGGGGCAGACCTAAAAAGAGATGGTGTGATGATTTGTCCAGTTTTGAGAGGCATTGGGAATTGTTGGCCGCTGACAGAGGCATATGGAAAAAATTGGGGGACACCTTTGCCCAGCAGTGGGATGATATATAGGTTAGATAAAAAAAAGGGCAAATAAATTTCTTCAAACCGCAATGACATCATATGAGCCACCTCCGTGGTGTAGTGGCACGCTTGTTTCAAGGCGTCGCCGCTCCGAGGTCGGGCCGATTTAGAAATCATGATTTCGTATATTGTCTTGGGTCTGGGTGTTGTTTGTGTCTGATTTCCATAACACAAGCGCATTGGATACTTCTTTGGGATCAGAGAAATGTATGTGATAGATGTCTAATATTTATTTGTTTGTTTTGTTTATCATATGGGCCATAATACCAATTGATGGGCTATTGTGAATACTACTAACTAATTAAATTATTAATAAAACAAAGCGTACAAAATGTCAGGGATCCAGTTACAAATAAATGTGTGTGAAACTAATACAAGTTGTTTTAACTATGTCACACAGATAATTTCATAGGCTCAGTACAAACAAGATCATACAGATTATGCCTGTTACAGTAATATACTTGCTTGTTATCAGAGTCAAGGTCAATAAAAGTGATCTCGGGCAATTTTTCAATCAGCTGTCCTATTTCGTTATTTGATGGACAGTGGGGACTGCTGACATTTATAAACAAACACATTATTTAAATTTTAATTGTATACCAAACCAAGAAACAGATATTTCATCAATGCATACATTATCATAAATAAAATAAAATAAATGAATACCTAATCTTCATTAGCATTAAACAAAGCGTTGAAAATATATTATTGTTTTAAATAATTATTGATATTCAATGAGGAACACTGATTCAAATACAATGGTTTGACTAGCAGTCCCTCTCCCGTTGCAGAAAGATGAATAAATAGGCTATCAAACACTTTTTTTTTAAATTGGTCTAGTAGTTCATGAGATTTGCGCATTTAAACAAACTAACCAACTCTTCAGCTTTGTAATATAAGTATAGATAAGACAACTATCTAATCAGTTGTTTGAATAATTCATTATATTCAGTTAAATGCATCATCTTGAAGATTGGAATTTACAGTAAAATTTAACAAATTAATCCCTCAAGCGTATGTGAACGAGACACAATGCAAATTCTATTGTTATGCGGTTGCCTGCAACCGCTCGGGTGTTGAAGCATTAAACAGCTGATCATCACTCGTCACACACATTACATTAACACAAAACAGGACAGTACAAAACATTATTTATGAAAAGCAGAATCAAAGTTATTAAGAATTACAGATGTATCAAGAGTTTCATGATACCTTTACTTTGTGAGGTTTGATGAATGATTCCTTTGCCAGTCAATGGCACTATGTATCCGAAGAAGACTTCTTTCATAATCATGTCTCACAGAGAATGTTAACCCTCGATTTTGAAACCGCAAAGCAGGTCAATGAAAAGAGTTTTTATCTGTGATGATAAAGACTGTCCTACATACCTTCCGGTCTGCATCTCTTAGGTATTTGGGGCATGTGGTGGTATTGAAAGTGAACGTTGGTTGGGGGGTGCGGTTCGGCACGAGGGTAGCCTGACGTCACTGCGCGCGCAACTGACCCCGTATCCATATGACCTACATTCACGGAAACTATTGCGACAGCAAAATGTCAACAGCGAACGCCTACAGCACTGTAGCACAGCATCTATTGACTAACATCGACTTACGGCCTAGATAAGCTATTGCAGACATCGGTATGACCTAAAAACAAGCTATTACTATCTAAAAACGAATTCTTGGGACTGATCTACACGGGACTTCGACAGATGACATTTGCACATTATAATGATGAGGGTTGGACAGTGAAGGAAGGACAAAAATTACTCACCAGCAGCCGAAGGCATCACGGAAACTATACTAAGCGCTATCGCCAGTTTTCACACAAACATTTTGTTATTTTTTACAAACACTACCACCGCCATTATCATCCTTTAACGTCAACTTGTTATACACAAATCACAGATCACCGAACTCTCATTCCTCTAATTTTAATACACAACACAATTAACACTATTTCCTTATTAAAATTTTACACAAATAAGTCACGGATACAAGCTCGTCGTCAAAAAAATTGAAAAAACAGGAATAGATAAACCCGTTAGGTCGTCCCGTTCTTTGCGATACTGGTGCTGCCAACCTTGAGATTTTGTAAATAAATACAAGGAAAGAAGGAATGCCAACATCAATAACTAAACTTATGAAAACTGTTACACACTATTGGCTGTTTCTCCGAGAGCTAGATGCTATTGGGTCAAAGACTGACATAAATTCAAAAATGGCCAATGAGTGAACAGTAACATTCTTCAGCACAGTGGAGTTGCCAAGTTAAGGCACAAGTTTTAATTTTGATTCGGATACACGTTTAGGTTATCTGTTAAAAGAAAGTAGGTAGGCAATGTATCCTTTTTAGTATTTTGACCATGTAGGTAGGTACAATAAGATCATGGAATAGAAAAAAAATATTACCTCATCCAAGAGATATGATAGGTAAAAGATAGATGCAACATTTTACTCGCTTAATGAATATTTTTCATTTGAGTCCATTTAGACCCTAAGTTATGTACTTATATATTTTTTAAATGAAATTATTTAATTCATACTTGCAAGCATTATGCTATAAACGCTACATAAGTAATGCAGATCAAGGCACGGCGCAAGGATCTGTATTAGGGCCATTACACTTTTTGTCCTATGTAAACGACATGAGTAGGGTCATAAGTTACTGCATCTGTTAGCAGCTCGCTGACGATACTTGCCTTGTAATTGGTAAAAATGACCTTCACGAAGCGTATCAACTTATACAAACTGACTTTTATAATATAGTTAAATGGTGTCACGACGCTGGGCTTGTCCTGAACGCATCTAAAATTAAATTGATGCATATCAAATCGCCGTATGTAAAAACCACCTCTAAAGGGCACCTGAAAGCACACAGACACAGCTGCATCTATTACGCCTATCCTCAGGGTTGTGAATGCCCTACTATTGAGCTTGTAAACTCGTTTAAGTACTTGGGGTTGTATGTATTATAAGTGTCTGAATTGGAGTACCTACACATATCGAGCACGTCTGCAATAAGTTACGATCTTTTTCTGCCAATATGTACATTTTAAAAGAACGCATCCCATATAAAGTTAGACTAGTACTGTATCACTCGTTAGCTTAATCTTATGTACAGTATGGTTTTAGTAGCTATGGTCGCACTTACGATACCTACTACCTTACTATCAACAGTATTTACAATTTACAGCTAAGAATGCTTAAACAAATAGTATCCAAAGGAATTAAAGAGAAATACAA
The DNA here is from genome assembly GCA_963924145.1 of Pyrausta purpuralis. NCBI lineage: Eukaryota > Metazoa > Arthropoda > Insecta > Lepidoptera > Crambidae > Pyrausta > Pyrausta purpuralis. The sequence goes on along the minus strand of OZ001670.1, from coordinate 1,576,069 downwards.
GAACGATGAGGCTGGTCTCTTTCAACATTGTAAAGTACTTCCCATCCAAAAACGCTTTAAATACAATTTCCTGACAGAACAGTTCTTCAGCAGCAACATTCGCAATAAAATTGAACACCCGTTAATTACACGAGGCAGAGCTAGCGAGCGCTTACTCACGGCATCAGCTCGTAATGTGTACGGCGCAAGAACCGCGCAGTACTTGATTCCCCGGTTCATAAACGGTATTTATGTAATAAGTAGTATGTATATTTATTTTTTGTTTAAATACCTATTGTAGTTTCAATCAAGCTCTCACTTTTGCCCTTCTATCACTTCCTTCGCGCCGCCAGCAATTTCCAATTTCTCTGTATAGACCTATGGTTAACTGGTAGAGAATGCTTTTAGAATTAAGTCCGCCACATGTACATTTGTTTGTGCATGAAGTGTTTTGAATAAAATAAATAAATAAATATATAAGTCTCTAATATTATAAAATAGTGTATACATTTTGACTGTCTCACGCACTGTAGGCAAACCTCAGTGGTTTTTATCAGTGCAAAAAAAAATGTATTTTTGTATTGTTTTCCTTATATGATAATAAATGAAAAAAAAGTACGCGTTTACTGCTTCCTAAAAAGGTAATAATTTATGTTAAATATTTGTATGCTTCATGATAGCATATTTTGGTGCTCCTTTCCGTTTACATAAGAACACCTCAATGTACTTATACCCAAATTACTGCAAATAAACTTTTGAGCTTGAGTTTGAGTTTGAGTTTGAGCAATGCATTTAAGAAATCATATTTTATTCTAATTGTTCACATAAAGGAACTCACTTAATTCAAGAAACTAAGGTTACAAAAACTAACTTTTTTTTCATTACAATGTATCCGAACACAACAAAGGAGGGAGGGATAGGGACAGACTGACAGACAGCTGACAGCTGCAAGATTTGCTTTTAGATTTTAAGAAAAAAAGCGCGGGAACCTTGTAAGTGAAAGGCGCCCAATTTTTGTAAAATTCAAAGTTTTTTATCATTACTGTACATTTCTTGTTTATATCTTTGTAAATAGTTAGTAAATAGTTTGTTTTATATGTGAAAGTGTTGGAGTCATGGGGGGTAGCAAGAAGCGGAAAAAGCAAGACCCTCCCGATGGGCCTCCAATAAGTGACTCATCATCTGACGAAGAAGATGCTTCATCAAAATATAAAATCTTTAAGGTACCAGGGTACTCCAGAAAGTACCCTGAAAATAGTAAAAAAACCGAATACATAGTTTTTGTATCACACAATGAAGAAAAGCCATTTACCGACAAAGATAGACTAGCAATTTCTCACGCCATACGAAAGTATTGCGTGACTGGTATACTCCATCTAAAGTCCATCAATAAGTACAAAATCGGCATTACTTTTGATTTATCCAACAATGCCAATGTATTCTTACAAAACAGGAAACTTCTGGATGATTTAGGTCTAAAAGGTACAATTCCGGCGAGCGACACGGAGGTGACTGGGGTTCTCACTTCAGTACCCACCGATTTATCAAATAAAAAGATTTCAGCTCTTATTGGCAGCTCACGAAATGTAATACAAGTCCGGCGGTTTATGCGTCGAGTGCGGAGTGAGGGTGGTGCGGTCTCGTACCAGCCCACACAGACTGTTGCGGTGACGTTCGCCTCCACAGAGCTCCCGCAGTATGTATACCTTGACTCATGGAGACATGAAGTAAGTGTATACGTACCGCCGGTGAAACAGTGTTTGCGCTGTATGAGGTTTGGCCATATCGCTCAATATTGTAAAAATGCTGAAGTATGCTCTATCTGCTCAGGCTCTCACAGTTTCAAATCCTGTACAGTTGAACAAAAAGATGCCAAATGTATAAACTGTAGTGGCAACCACGTTGCTATTTCAAATTCATGCCCACAAAAGAAAGCCAAAATTGAAGAAAATAAAATAAAATCCAGAGCTACCACTTATTCCGATCTTTTTAAAGAAAATTCTTTCCCTCAATTGTCATTACGAAACATAGAAACTCAGTTAGAAAACCTTACTAAATCAGATTTTTTTATGAACATTCTGACTAACGCAGTCACCAAATTAATTTTGAATCAAAAAGAAAACCCAATAAACTCTACAACTATTAAAGAAACCCTACACCTAACCTTCCGAAACAACGCTTCTTTTCCCGTAAATGGAACTTAACATTCTACAATGGAATGCACAAAGTATAACCAGTAATAAGATTTCACTTACAAAATATTTATATGATAACAATATACACATAGCTATTATTTCTGAAACTTGGCTTACGCCAATTAAAAGTTTTAATATTAAAGGATATATAACCGAAAGAAATGATATAGGCAACAAACACAATGGAGTAGCTATTTTAATTCATAATAGTATAGATTACAAAAAAATCAACACATATTCTGACAATTCTTTACAAAATATTTGTGTTAGAATAACTGTACATAGTGTAGAAATAAGTATTGTTAGTTTTTATTGCCCAGCGAATTCCACACCATCTTTTGATAAACTTAAATTTCAGTCTTTAATAGATTCAATACCTGAACCAATGATTTTCGCAGGTGATTTTAACGCTCATCACACACATTGGGGATGTCACTCAATAGATTCTAGAGGCAGAGACATTTTAGATATAATTGACAATAGTGATTTGGTATTATTAAATAATGGTCATGTAACAACTGTTGGATCTCTATCGTGGCGTTCAAATGCATTGGATTTATCATTGGTTTCCTCATCATTAGCTCTTTCTTGCGACTGGTCCGTTCATAACGATCCTCTTGGCAGCAGCTATCATCTTCCTGTAATTTTAAAAGTCTTTGTAAATAATAATGTAAATAGAGATCATTTGTATAATAATGGTATCATGCATTCTCCAATTTATCCTAACTTTAAAAGTGTAAATTGGAAAATGTATGGGCAAATTTTGGATTTTGAGCTGTCTGATTTTCGAATTGAAAATTATTCTCCACTGGATGCATACTCCACTTTCATAAAAATTTTGCACACTGCTGTAAGTAAGTGCCTTCCAAACCAAAATGTATCTATATCTTTCCCTACTACTACTTATAGTAATAGTAATACTACCGTTACTACTACTTTTAATAGTACACCTAAAAAAATATTCAAAAACCCTCGCCTTCCTTGGTGGAACAAAACATGTTCAGATGCTGTACAAAAATCTAAATTTGCATATATTAATTTTAAAAACAACCCTTCAGATGAGACATATATTGAATTTAAGCGTTTACAAGCTGTTAAAAAACTTACCTTGAAAACGGTTAGATCCAATAGCTGGATAGAATTGTGCAACTCTTTTAATCGATGTACTCCCTTGTCGACAATCTGGAATTTTATGCGAAAATTTAATAAAACATACTCCTGGACAAATAATGATGACAGTTGGGTTCTAGATTTTCTTCGTAAGTACACTCCTGATTATGTAAATAATAAAACAAACATTTCTTTCATTAGTGATGCTAATTCTGTAAATAGTTTCTTGACCGATTCCTTTACCAAGCAAGAGTTAATATCTGCCTTGTATTCTAGAAAGGATAGTGCTTTTGGTCTTGATGGTGTTCCATACATGATGTTAAAAAAGCTTAGCACCAAAGGATTGGACATGCTCCTGTTCATTCTGAACAATCTATGGCTAACAAATGATATCCCACATGCATGGAAGACTGATTGTGTAATTCCCATATTAAAACCAGATAAGCAGCGATCTAGTCCAGACTCCTATCGCCCTATCGCTCTTACATCTTGTGTAGGAAAGGTATTTGAACAGTTATTGAAGCAACGACTGGAATTTTATATAGAAAAAAATAACCTTCTACCTTCTAATCAATACGGCTTTCGTAGGGGTATGTCTGCTCGTGAAAGCATTTCTCAATTACAGCTTGATATTCAAAGTAGTTTATATAAAAATGATTTTGTGTTGTCTGTGTTTTTTGATGTTTCTGGAGCCTTCAATAGTGTAAATGTTGATATTTTGGGCAATGAACTACTTTCTATTGGGATTCCAAGCAAAGTGGTTCATTGGATTCAAAATTTTTTGGTAGAAAGGGAAATTTATGTTAAATATAATGGATTGCTGTATGGTCCAAGATTTGCTTCAGTTGGCACAAACCAAGGTGGCATCTTGTCCCCGTTAATTTTTATTCTCTATATTCGTCGTTTGAATATGATCTTGGGTTCTGATGTTAAAAATCTTCAATTTGCTGATGATTTAGTAGTTTATACATCTGGAAAAAGTTTGGCTAATGTTAGAACCCTTATAAATAAGGCATTGGAAGGATTGTTTACTTATTTCTCATACTTAAACCTTCAAGTTAATGCATCAAAATCAAAACTCTTAGTATTTGGAAATGTTAGAAATTCTACCCCTGATATTGTCTACAATCAAGTTCCTATTCCTGTCTCTCATGAAGTTAAGTTTTTAGGTGTTACTTTCACTCATAACCTTTCCTGGAAAAATTACATTGATTTAATAGCTTCTAGAGCTAATAAAGCCTTCAATATTTTGAAATCATTATGTAGAACATCTTGGGGAGCTGATCCCAAGATACTGTTGATGTTGTACAAATCTTTGATTCGAAGTCATTTTGAATACGGTTTCCTTTGTTTTGCCAATGACACTAAGCTGGTTGATGTCTTAGAAAAAATACAAAATAAAAGTTTGAGACTCATAACTGGAGCATTTAAAAGCACTCCTATTAATGCAATGCAAGTTGAGTGTAGACTTCCACCTTTAAGCATAAGGTTCTCATATTTAAAAGAGAGATTCTTATTGAAACTGTACAGTAAAATTAATAATCACCTGTTTCTTAACCTAAAACTTGCTCCACCTCCTCCCTTACGTAATCCCCTTTACATATTGCAGGGCTTCAGACAATTCCTAAATTTCCTTCAAACTTTGCAAATACATAGGTCTTCTGTTCTTCCATGTTATGTTGGAGTCTTCCAAAGTCACTTTCCTGCAATCAACATTATAATTGATCATAATTTGTTCTCAAAAGAAGATGTATATAGTAAATTCTCTGAATTTGATGATTGTAGATTTATCTTTACTGATGGGTCCAAAACTGAGTCTGCTGTTTCTTTTGCTATTTTTGATAGTTTATTGAATACTGGAACTGGTTTCAAAATAAATTCAAACACAAGCATATTCACAGCTGAGGCTGTGGCTATTCTTGCTGCTTTGAAACATATAAAACACAAAAATAGCGGTTGTCTTAAATGGATAATAGTCAGTGACAGTATGAGTGTCTTAGAAAATCTTAAAAATAATAAATTTAATGCCGACACTAACTATTTGATTGTTGCAATCAAACAGTTATGGTTGGAATTAATATCAATGAATAATTTTAATGTTTCTTTTATTTGGGTACCGTCTCATGTTGGTGTCTTAGGTAATGAGAGAGCTGACTTTTTAGCTAGAACCATAACAAATTGTGCTACAATAGTCCCCGATTCTAGTAGTAATCTAGATGTCCATGTACCTTGTTCTGATATTGTTCCTCTTTTGAAGAAAAGGTACATTGACATTTGGAGAAAACATTTTAAACATAAAGTTCAAATTGAAAAGAAAGGTGTATGGTATGATGAGTGTAACACCCAAATTGGAATTTTGCCTTGGTTCTGCAAAGGTGACACCTATTTAAATAGGAAATTTTACACTTCAATTCTAAGGCTACGTTTTGGACATTGTAATTTGAATTTTCATCTCTTCCGATTGAAAATGGTTGATAGCTCTCATTGTGATTATTGTGATTTTGTGGTAGAGCAAACTCTATCACACATTTTCTTTGTTTGCTCGGCCTTTGGCATTCAGCGCCTTGTGCTCATGGACGAGCTGATTAAAATTTATGGCAAGCCTGATTTGGTGCCGCGCTCCATTCAAGCTCTTCTTGTAAATAGCCTGACTTACATACCTCTCTACAAATTTATTCTCTGTACAGTTTTCAGAATCTAATGTTTTTGTAAATATGTATAAATTTAGTTGTGGTTAAAACGTTGTTAAAACTTTCTTGTTGTTATTTTTGTAAATTGCTTGTTTGTTGATAATTTTTGAATTTGACATTGACGTTTGATACGTCGCTTCGTTCCCTGGTTATGACATTTTGATCCCACATGGATTTGGACTTGTGGTCTATTGGATTTTACTTAATGCATTTAAATAAAAATGGATCTAAATATCTCAAAAAAGACTGAATTCTTGGATAAGACATGCATATAAAACTAAAGAATTAATTTGCTCTAAATGAAATAAACTTATGACATTGTACTGTAGTGGATTTTACGTGTATTTTGCTTTACATTTGAAATGAATGACTAAGCCATGGATTGAAGACATCACAAATACTGAAGACTTTATTTTTCCTAATTTGACAAAAAAATGAAAAACCTACGACAAGGCAGCATGGTCATTGACCTTAGCCTGTTCCAAAATGGAACGAAAATAACCAAAAAAAAAAAAAATTTTAGATTTTAATTTTGTAGAAACAAAAATTTGGAAATCAGTTTGTGCAATTTTCTATCAGATTTATTGTTAAATGATATCCATACGCAGTGAAATATTTTTCCACAGGTAATTTGGAGCCAGATCCTTAACAAAATTCAGGTGAGAAGCAGTAACATTGATGATTGAGTTTTTCGAACGAGTTTTTTGTTTACCTTCTTTTGATATGATTTTTTAGAGAATAATTATTTTTTATTTATTTTTCTATCTTTCCTCGTAGTTATGACTCCCCATGCAACACTTTACCACCACTTTTTCTTAAGTTTTTATAATAATATTCAAGATTGTAATGTATTTAGGTTAGCATTCGAGACCACTGTTATTCTGAATGTTCCCTAGCATTGAATAAATCTTCATGGATGTGTTTTTTAAAATTCTTCTATTCATGGAACCGACACTGTCCAATAGATCTGTAATATTTAGCTTTTGGGATCTTTCATCAATAATTTATGTTATGTGCAATAAAGAGTTATCTTATCATCATCATTCCCTTGCCCTGTTCCCAGGTGTTCCTTCTGAGGCGGTGATCTGTTTTATATAAGCTTTACACCATAACCTATAAATCTCAGAAAAAGCTATCCAGCTCATTTCTGGATACCTATTATACCTGGAAATTTTATTACTTTATTTATATCCTTCTCTACTTTGAAGAAGTTGAAAAATACATAGATTCTGAAGATACACGGTGATATACCTACTTTTGAACCTCTTAGCTGAAGTATTAGATATTTTTTCTGAGCTACTAAACACTAAAAGAATGGTAATAGTTGTTTGTCAAAATATTAAGTCAGTCTGATTTTATGTTCATATACTCATAAGATGGAATAAGAAGCTGCCTGTGCACAGTTTTTGGTTTTTTATTTCATCTTATATGATGTACAAAAATACACCATGTTAAAAACATTCAAAACTGCTCATGTTGGTATATATTCTTTGAGCAAGATCAGAGTTTCTTTCTATTTGATGAGATTCAATAACTTTTTTTTTAATATTAAATTATGTATCTACAAAATATAGCTTCAGTTTATGTTTTGTCTATTCATTTATACCAGTAATAAGGGTGATTAGAACACTTTAAATAAATAAGGAAAATATGTGTGTTGTTCATTATACCTTTAATTGTCAATGACAAACATATATACAACAGTTGAAATATAACTTTTAATAGAGGAACAGGTCCCTCTTCTTAACATCCCATCTCCTCTGATAAGAGACAGTTTGTTTAGGATACTCCTGCTACCTTCAATAGGTCTTGTAACCAAGGTTTAAACAGGGGCTTCGTAAGAAAGTCAGCCAGCTGATCCTTAGTAGCAATCTTTGCAACTGTTAAAGCTTTTTCTGACAAAGAAATGTTGCGGCTTTATGTGCTTTTCTCGCTGGTGTGTCTCGTAGGGAGGATCATGAGCCAGCCTTATAGGGGATTCACTTTCCACAAATAGTGTGGTGATTGTTTTCTTTGCATCACTTTTCATGAAATTTATGATCCTAGTTATATGATCTCTCTGGCGGCCTCGCTTGCAGCAATAATTTCAGCTTCTGTAGAGGATATTGAAACAGAACACTTGTCGTTTACACTGCCATGCTATTGCGCCATTCGTGTTAATGCATATCATGCCGCTTGTGGATCGTCCAGTAGGACTGTCACCTCCATGATCAGCATCACTGTAGCACCTCAGACCTTTCTGTGCAGTGGAAGTCTTAAACGTTATTCCGTACGTCTGTGTGCCTTTGACATAACGCAAGATTCTCTTTACCCTGGCTACGTCTTCTGGTGTTGGATTATCTAGTTTACGTGAAACAACTCCAACAGCGTACGAAATGTCAGGTCTGGTGCCGACCATCAGGTATGAGATTGCACTAATAGCTTGACGATATGAGAATTTATGTGTTTCATCGTTTTCCTTTGTGGAAAGGATGGTGTCTTTAACTATCGGGGTCACAGCTGCTTTGCAGTCCTGCATGCCAAATCGTTCTAGTAGGCGTTTTGCATATCCTTTTTGGCATATTTTTATATTCTCATCAGCCTGCTGTTCTATTTCGATGCCGAGATAGTAGGAACCACACTACGTTGTTATTTTGAAACGCTGCCGTAATTCATTAAAAAACTTCTCCGTTTCTTCGGGACTTGCAGAAGCAATAAGTCCGTCGTCGACGTATAAAGGTAATAACAGCTTGTTCCCCTCTCCTCTTTTAAACAAGCAGGGATCGCTGTCCCTCCGTTCAAAACCAAGTTCCTTGATGTAATCTGATATGGTAGAGTTCCAACAGCGTGGAGTTTGTTTAAGTCCGTAAAGGCTCCGTTTCAGCTTGCAAACTTTTCCATCATCATTCGAGTATCCCTCTGGTGGTTTCATATATATCTCCTCTTTCAGTGTTCCATAAAGAAAAGTTGTCGATACGTCGAACTGAGCTGAGACAGCGAAAGTTTTTCTTGTGCAGCTATACTTAACAAGGCTCGTATCGTACTTCTCTTCGCAACTGGGCTAAACGTTTGGTCGTAATCTAAGCCCTTTTTCTGCGAAAATGCTCGTATCACAATACGGGCTTTGTATTTGTCTATAGAACCGTCCGGGTTCGTTTTTATTTTGAAAAGCCACTTACTGGAGATAGCTTTTCTTCTTTTGGGCAAGTGTACCATTTCCCAGGTCCCGTTTTCTCTATGCGAATTGATCTCATTGTCAATTGAATTGAATTGAACAATAATTTTATCATTTTATTTCCATAATTAACTAGTCATTGAAACCCACCGGTCATTTTAAGGGGCAAATTTTTGACTTAATTTTTTTCCTAAAACAGCATCTAGACATTATCATAACTTTACCCTGAAAGTCTCAATTCTAACTGATAAATGTAACATGTAAAATTTTCAACTATAAATCTTGGGTCTGAAGCACTAAAAAAATTTGACCATTCAAATGGACTGTTGGGTCTTTATGAAAACTGAGTTCAAAATGTGTCTGGGCCGCACGAGGTTAACTTATAAATATTCTAAAGGTAGGGTGTTTAGAATTTTGCATATGAGGAGAACTTCTGGTAATTTTCCCTCACTCTGCAACTCGTTAAACAAATCACTCCAAATATTCTTTAAAATTGACACATGAGTAATGGTGTCATGATTTCGGTCCTTTTTGTAACTGAAGAATTTCAGGCAATAGTCGTATGATTAATCCACACAGGTGCCTCCATAGATGCGCTCTAGCTCGTCCCAAATGTCTTTAGCACAATCGAATCGAACAACTTTTTGCAATACGTCATCGGACATGTTTGTCGTGAACAAAATTAAAATTGCACTGTTCAAAGTTTCAAAACATTGAAGATCCTTTTCAAACTTAGCCTTTTCTTCGGCAGTTGCTGCTGGCGCCATGGCTGGTTTGGTCTTCCTCCCTTCGTGAATCTCCATACTTCCCGGCATTGCCTTGAGCACTATTTGAATTTTGTATCTCCATGTTTTATAATAATTGGTGTCTAGGTTCCCAATCTCAACTTTACAGGCATTTATTACACATAAATCCATAATCTCTGCTACCACTTGAAAACGTGTGTGTTGTTCACTATAACATCTCTTTAATTGTCAATGACAAACATATAAACAACAGTTGCTAGAAAACAAATATAACTTTTAAAAGAGGAACAGGTCCTTCTTCTTAACACTTAACACTAAAAGAATGGTAATAGTTGTGATGTTTAAATATTGAGCCTGTCTGATTTGATGTTCGTATACTCATAAGATGAAATAAGAAGTTAGCCGAAGTTTGCTGGTTCGAATCCAGCTAGAGCACTTTTTTTTCTTATTTCATCTTGTAATTTTAATACATATAAATGACACTATCTGTGAGAAAGATTTTCCATTCATACAGTAACAAAGTATTTATAAAATTAATAACAATAAGCTAAATTACTAGTTAACCACTCAATTTAATTTTATTCATCCACAGAACAGCCCCATGTTTATACAAGATGAACGAGCCATCAACAAGTGGCTTCCGAACACCCAGTCCCAGCTTCTTGGTACCGGAGTCACCGGGCAGCCCCAACTTACTAGATCCGCCATCCCCAGACAGCCCTACCCTAGGAATCCCCCTACGACTTGAGAACAACTCCGAAACATACACACAAAATGAAGACAGCAATATTGGCACTGAAGATGTTGACTCAGCTCCAGTTAATCATAATGAGAACACTCGTAGTACATGGAGAAGACTTGACGATGACAATTCAAGCTCCGCTCTTCCACAAAGCTCTACTAATGAAGATAGTAACAGCACAGCAATACAGTCCATGAATGAGGAATCTAACAGTTTACTATCACTGCCAGAAGCGCAAGTTCGAAAGAGCGACGATCACACTGAGGAGCCGCCAGCCAAAATCAGAAAAATATCTTCACCAAAAGCAGATGACATGGATGGAGAGACGTGCCCTATTTGCTTAGACTCTTGGGGCAACTCTGGCGATCACAGATTAGTGGCTTTAAAGTGCGGCCATCTGTTTGGAGCTCAATGCGTCGAGCGATGGCTGAAAGCACAGATTTCTAAAGATAGGTCATGCCCCACCTGCAAAAGTAAGGCCAACCTAAAAGACGTCAGACATATCTATGCGAGACGTCTAGTCGCAGCTGACACGTCACAAATCACAACTTTACAGAAGCAAATAGATTCTCTTCAAGCAGAGAAGAGCAGAACAGAATTGGAATTGCAGAAGTCTAGGATCGCTCACAGAGCATGTCTGTTACAGCTCGAAGTTTTAAGAAGTACGTTAATGAAAAGTCAAGTCACCAAAGAGGCTCCTGTTCGGAAGTCATGGAGGTTTGCGTTGGAGAAGAACTTGGAAATATCAAGAGACGGTGGATGCCGAGTTATGACGTACAACTGTCGAACATACGAGCTGTACGTGTCACAGAAAAGCACAAACCTCCTTTTCCCGGGTTACGGAATCCGTAAAGTCAGTTGCGTAGATTACAAACTAGGGCAGTTTCTTCATTTACACCCGAAACCAATAAGAGACATGACATATTCTCAGCCTAGAGATTTACTTTTAAGCGTTGGGTTAGACAGTTGTGCGAGAATCGTCGAAAGGGGAATCCCTAGTACTACAATTAACTCGAAGTATCCTCTCTGGTCTTGTTCATGGGATTACATGAGAAGCAACGAATTTTACGTTGGTGGAGTGGGTGGTATCATCCAGCAATACGACGTAAGGAACCCTAGTACGTACATCCAAAGACTAACAGCTCCTAGTGATTTATCTCCTGTTGTGTCTTTATGTTCGACGGAATACGGTTTGCTGTCGTGTCAGTTAAATTCCTGTTGGTTGTGGGTGGCGAACATGCGGCAGTGGGAGCCTCGGGAGATGCCTGTCGAAGGACCATTCATGTCTTTGTGTTACGACAACGAATCTCATAGAGCGTTAGTATCTTGTAGATCGAGTACATCTGATAGGTCCAGACTGACTTTATGCAAGTTGAAAGCTAGTGTGCCAAACGGAGAGGTTTTAGTTGATGTGGAGCAGACGTTTAACGGTTCTGCAAAGTCGTCTGTGATGTCTCGAGCTGCGTGGGTTAAAGCAGCTGGTGCATCCTGGGTGGCAGCGCATTCAGAGAGTGAATCCATGTTGTATCTCCACGGATTGGACGGTGCGAGGAGTGTTTCTTTGTTAGCAGCGGAACCAGCGTTGGATGTGTGCTCAGCCCAGTTAAACGGGGATACAATTGTAGCAGCACTCTCTGACTCGAGACTTAGGTTGTACAAATCGGTGACGATGAATTTGTGATACTAGAAAAACTTTGGTAATACTTTAAGTAATTGGTGCAGTGAAGTCAAATTAGTGTGTAATATGTATTGTGAATATGTTTCTTGATTACCATGTGTCTGTGAAATTATTGGAGTTGAGTAAAATGTTACTATAATCTGGTGTGAAGATTTTTACGATATCAATTCCACATTTTTGGCAAGTACATTACTGCCGAATATAAACTCCGGACTTCCACTGACATATTATTAAATCTTCTATGTTACCAGTGATTACTTGCTCAGTGTATGTAACTTTGAGTTTATGTGTTTCAAATACCTACTTAATATTAAACTAATTAAAATCAATAAAGTAATGTCATGCCATCACTGCCAAATGTTGACTTAATAATATTGCTTACAAATCTAAATAATAATAAGGTACCTCTTAGTTTAAAATAATGTAGTAATTATTAGTAACTTAATATTTTACTTACGGACCGGATCTGTTTGATTAAAAATTTAGTTATTGATATTCTTTATTTTGATTTAGTTATTGATTTCTGTTATTGATGGTCTTCTAATTGATATTACCTGCTTGTAATTAAGCATATACTGCCGCCTAGTGCATTTAAAAATTATGTACGTACGTATTAAAGACGAAAAATTTTACGGTTAGTGTGAGCAAAAGAGACAGTGCTACACAAAATTGTAGAGCACTATCTCTTTCATGCGTGCGTGTATACGATGCCTAAAGAAAAGTGTATTTAGTGCAAGATTGTGTGAAGGTTTTATGTTTATTTTAATTATTTTTACCTCATGTTGAAATGTGGCCATTGCTATAATTTACTTAAATACTTACCTATTTATTTTTGCAATTAATTTCTTTATGAGGCGAGCAAAGAGACATGAAAATATGATTGTAATGTGTGTAATTTTAATGAATTTTATTGTTTTGTAAATAAATATATCATTTCAGTTTTATTGAGTTCCTTCTGTTTTTTAAATCTACATCTTAGGGTCTAAGACAGTCGCAAAATATCAACTTCTAAACACTATTTTGAGGATCGCTACAGTTACGATGCTTTCGCGCGTTAGCATCGATGCAGGAGTTAGACATTGCCAAATTATGTACAGACAACAGCACGTCAAGGTAAACACTGCGGTATCTAATGCAGGTGTAATAAGAGCTAGTTTGCAACAAAATTGGGTAACCTTATGTGCTGGTGACTGTACCTACTGTATATTGGCGACTGCATCGATGCCAATCAAATGTTCATAGTGTGAGTGACGCGTTTTGAAAACAGACGACTGCATCGATGCTAAAAGTCGGAGTGTGTATTGGGTCATAGAGAGGATTGATTTTTGTTAATATGTAATTATCCTCACTTTGCCTCACACATTTGAATTTAAGCAATTGCTATTAATTATTATTATAGTTTTTTGCTTATTTACATGAACCATACCATGTGTGATGATGGGATTAATGAGTACCTGTCAGTTCCTGAATTTGGGATTACGAGAAAATGTAACAATTACAGTACATATGGCAATATATAATTTAATTGACGTTGTAATGAAAAATATTGATAAAAGGGACCCTGTTTGTGTGCCTACTGTATACGAACATGACGCAAGCGTTTGATTATGTCAATCGCAAAAGACTAATTAAAAAATTACATAGGTACCTACACGGAACAGTACGGAATAAGAGGTAACGTCTTGAATCTTATTTAGATAATAAAAGTCAGTGCGTGGAAATATCCAGTCTTTGTGCCAAAACATGACAAGAGTTAAGTCATGTGTCAGAATATAGAATAAATAGTTTCGGCGTTCCTCAAGGAAGTGTCCTTGGACCTTTACTGTTCCTCATCTATGTTAATGACCTGCCTCAAAATATGCCTACATAAAAATGGTGCTGTTCGCCGATGACAGTACTGCTATTATTAAATGTGACCACCTAAAGAAGTATGAATTTGACATAAATAATCCTTTAAATGACATTATTCAATGGCTGCACATAAATAATTTGCAAATTAATTTGCTAAAAACCAATTTTATGCATTTTTATAATAAAAAGTTACCACCTAATGTCATAATACCTACATCATAATAAACAAAAAATTGAACAAGTTCACACAACAAAGTTTCTTGGTCTTACCATTGATGACAAATTAACTTGGACACCTCACGTTGAAGAAGTTTGTAATAAGTTGAACAAATCAGCCTATGCTTTGTTCAGAATTTCAATAAAAGTCAAATTAGAAGTTCTTTTATTAGCTTATCATGGCCTTTCACACCCAATTTAAATTATGGTGATATATTTTGGGGTAATTCGGGGATAAGGATAAAGTTTTTAAAGCCCAAAAAAGATGTTAAAGACCAATGCTTGGTTTAAATTATAGAGACAGCTGTGTTCCTATTTTTAAACATATAAACTGTTAACGCTTCTATGTATTTATATATTGGAACTTTGTGCTTTTGTTAAATGTAATCCACAGTTGTTTACAAAAGTAGCGGATATAAGAATGAGATCAATTTATATAAGAACCCATACAAAAGTTGGTAACTGGAGGCCACAAAACCTCTATGGTGGACAAGAGTGTAATTGGAATGGCTCCAAATAAATTCGATAAATTGCCGGATGTTTTAAAAAAAATAGATTCAGTGACATTTAAAAACAAATTAAAACAACTACTGATAGAAAAATGATATTATTCAGTTAAAGACTTTTTGAATGATATTTTAATATAAGCAATTTTATTTTAAATTAATTAAATGTATTTTTGTTGTATTTTATTTGTAAACTGAATGACTATTTTATTGTACTAAAATATTGTATCTGTGGCTACTCTCACAGAAACAAGATAGTAAGACTCCACAAGAAACAAGACTCGGACTCGGATTCGAAGATGAAACAAGATAGTAGCTCTGAAAAGAGCTGTTGCTACGTGGATCGTCGCACCGCGCTGTCTCGGAGGTACGCCGTCTCAACGTTCAACCTGCGCCGCTGCCCGCCGCTGAAAAGGACGCGAGCCAAGCCACGCGCGCTACGGTTTTGTGCCAGCGCCTTCTCCCCCGCGCCTCACCTGCATACCCCGTGGCGAGTGAAGGAAACCTCGCGAAAGAGTGAAATGCCAAACTCGACTTGATTGGCTAAAATAAGTTATCGTTAAGCACATAGTTATAAGTAAGAAACTGTAAATAAAACTAGGGTAAGTCGGTCAAATAAATATTCACTTCTACACCTTCATCGGAGTATCATTTCTACCTCCTACCTCGAACGTCCACTAAATATCTATACTAATATTATAAAGCTGAAGAGTTTGTTTGTTTGAACGCGCTAATCTCAGAAACTACTGGCCCGATTTGAAAAATTATTTTTATGTTGGATAGTCCATTTATCGAGGAAGGCTTTAAGCTATATAACATAAAGATACGACTCACAAGACCACAGCAGAAATGAAAAATGTTGCGAAAACGGGAGAAAGATATTCCTTTTGAGAGCTTCCGCTGCGTACGCTGCGGAAACCGCTAAAGTTACACAAAAATCATGTATGACAGGATTGTTCAGCATTAAGAGTTCTATAATAAAGTCTGCGACAGCATAAGTCTATCTTTTATGGTTGACTTACTACAACCTCTTTTATGTTAATAAATTTGTAAAAAAATAATGCATCATTTTTAGAGGTGTATTATACACACAGGTATTTATTCTTATCAAAATAAATACATTCATCATCACGAGCATTTCATTCAGAACAAAGTTGCCTTTTATATCATTTGATTCTAATAAATATCTTAGGAGCTATCACAGTGTCAACATAACTCCGCACCAAAATAATGTTCGCAGCTTAAGTACAACGTGCGCTTGCGCTAATCTATACTAATATTATAAAGCTGAAGAGTTAGTTTGTTTGTTTGTTTGTTTGAACGCGCTAATCTCAGAAACTACTAGCTCGATTTGAAAAATTATTTTTATGTTGGATAGTCCATTTATCGAGGAAGGCTTTAAGCTATATAACATAAAGATACGATTCACAAGACCACAGCAGCAATAAAAAATGTTGCAAAAACGGGAGAAAGATATTCCTTTTGAGAGCTTCCGCTGCGTACGCTGCGGAAACCGCTAAAGTTACACAAAAATCATGTATGACAGGATTGTTCAGCATTAAGAGTTCTATAATAAAGTCCGCGACAGCATAAGTCTATCTTTTATGGTTGACTTACTACAACCTTTTTTATGTTAATAAATTTGTAAAAAAATAATGCATCATTTTTAGAGGTGTATTATACACACAGGTATTTATTCTTGTCAAAATAAATACATTCATTATCACGAGCTTTCATTTAGAACAAAGTTGCCCTTTATATCATTTGATTCCAATAAATATCTTAGGAGCTATCACAGTTTTAACATAACTCTGCACTAAAATAATGTTCGCAGCTTAAGTACAACGTGCGCTTGCGCTAATTATATTATAAAGCTGAAGAGTTTGTTGGTTTGAAGTTGAACGCGCTTATCTCAGGAACTGCTGGACCGATTTGAAAAAATATTTCTGTGTTAGATAGCTTATTTATTGAGAAAGGCTTAAGGATATAAAACATCACGCTGCGACGGGAGGGGAGGGAGCAAACTCAAAACGCGCGGACGAAGTCGCGGGGGACCGCTAGTATATTATAAAGCTGAAGAGTTTGTTTGTTTGAACGCGCTTATCTCAGAAACTGCTGGACCGATTTGAAAAAATATTTCTGTGTTGGATAGCTTATTTATCGAGAAAGGCTTTAGGATATAAAACATGACGCTGCGACGGGAGGGGAGGGAGCAAACTCAAAACGCGCGGACGAAGTCGCGGGGGACCGCTAGTGTCTAATAGGGCAGGTCACAGTGAGACGTAATTTTTATTATGATCTTATGTAATATGTGTCTTTGATTTGATTTGATTTGTTCTTGCTTTGACTGTGTAATCAAGAAAGCGGCTGCTCGTATGAACAGCACATAATTTTACAAAACTGCTTTAAAGCGGGGCTCGCGTATCGTTTAATATATAATCCGTCTCACTCGCTCAAATTATTCAAAATAAAGATCAATGATATAGCAGTTAACCTATAAGTCCTACGAGTAATTTCGGACCGTTTGTTGTAACACATTGTCAAACTGACACTTAAAAAAACTAAACGTCATTTTTTGTGAAACAAATAGCGGTGCACTGCTTTTGTTCGAAAATTTTAATTTCGTTTTCTACCATTTATTTCACTTAATTAGTATCACAAAAGGGTGCTAAAATAGTTTCTTGTGTCAACCAGCAGCTATAGCGAATATCGCATCTGGGAAAAAAAGGTTGGTGTTTATGTAAATTGTGATTTTGTGACCATGTGTGGATGATGAGGTCATTGTACTGGATTCTGTATGAAGTATTGCGTGGGAGAGGTCCTTGCAGGGTCCTTTTTGAAACAAAATCCTGAATTCAGTAGTAACTTCATTTATTTCCAATTTCCAGCGTTGCTAAGGACACTGTAAACAAATATTTGATTAGCGCAGTTGAACATAACTGCGACACTTGTGATTTTATTGTGAATTAAGGAATTCACAATTAACATTTACAATTAACCTGAATTTACAAGGGTAAAAGCAAGTCCGATACTCTTTATTTTTATTTTGAATTTTATTGAGAAAGAATGTCACAGCACTAAAAGTAAATACCATTTTGACAGACTAGAATTTTAACATCTAAACCTTTGCAAACATTTTCACTCGTGTTTGGCGTCCAGAGCGTGGCAAAGCTCCTTTCATTACACAAATGCATCATTACTCCTGCCTTTTGTATAGTCAGTATACAAATTCTGGTAAAGCAGTGCACAGTATATTTTACCCAAGGCAGAAGTCTTTAAAAACTGGTTAAAGCATCTGGCGATTCATGAGATTAAAGGTGCTCTCTGTTGAAGCTCATTAATTTGTCTTATGTGACCACAACCAACCTTGTGTGAACTAACCAAACAATAAACTTTTTTTAAAATATTTATTACATTGAAAGAATGGTCATGCGTAATGCATTACAACTATTACATGAATAACACATTGATCTTAGATAGATTTATTTTGGTCAATAGACTTCTGTTTTATCTAGTCAGTAGTTACTGCCACTACCTTTTAAAAAGTCAGAGATTATTTCGAGTTTGGCTGAACCGATTTTGATGTGGTTTTCAGTTAAGTATTCATGACATATTCATTTGGGGAGGTGCGGCTAAAACTCGTTTCTTACATGTAGAATGTGCTCAACAAAACCTATTAAAGACAATGTATTTTAAAAGAGTGAGATTTGCTACTGAAAGTCTTTACTGTATGACTAAACTATTATCTATACGAAAATTATATATATTGAATACAGTCCTGAAGAAACATAAAAGTATGCCATATGATGTTAATGTTAAAAACAAAAGAAGGCAAGATATTTTTATTCAATTACCACAAACTAACACTACTACATTTGCTAGTCGGCAGTAAAGCAAACGTTCAGCACATTTGTACAAGCTCATCAATAGGGAATTGGATTTATATAGTAAATCTTTTTATGAATGTAAGAAAACTTTAAATAACTGGTTACAAGTTGAAAATTACAATGAAATAGAGGCACTTCTTGAAATTTAGGAAAAAACTGTTTATATTAATATTAGTAATTAAAAAAATGATTATATTAATATTAGTAAGTCTTAAATTACCTGTTTTTTTTATATTCATATGTACGAAAGTGTAACCGAAGAGCGGTGCTTCCTGTCACAGGCTTCTGCAAGCTTGAAAGGAGGCATCAGCCACTGATATTGTACACAATTTTTGTTTCTTACAATAAATGATTTATTTATTTATTCAAGACACAGTTTTGGTTATTATTATTTTTCTTGGTTTGTTGAAAATTTGAATTCAACCTTGGTTTGAAGTTAGTATAAATTTAATAATACTTTTTGTGACTATTTTCAGAAGTAAACAATTCAAAATGGATCAGATGTTGAAACATGTGGCGCAGACTGTTGAGAAACAGTTGGACAATGAGATTGAAAGGTGAGTGAAATTTATAATAAACTAGCGGCCACAATAAACATCGATTCGCCCCCGCCCCGTCGAACGTACCCTATATCTTTCTCCTGGTTCTAAGCTACCACTCCACTCTTAGCGAACTTGGTTACACCCCCAGCCCCGTCCCGAACCGGCCCGGCCCCGTCCCGCCAAACCCCGTAATTTTAAAAGCTAAACGGTCCCAGCGAACATTGTTTAGCCTCAGCCCCGTTCCGCTTAGGGTTCCCAACTTTTTTTTTAACAAAAAAAGTATATCAGGGTCTGAGATGAAAAACAAACAGTATTTCACAAATAAAAAAGTTTTTCTTTACCTTTTAAAACATATTTTTTAGATCTTCCTGCTCAAGTTAACAATTTGATATTACTTTCAAACTATTCACAAGCCTCTTCAGAGTTTAGGTTCAAATTAAAGAGTATAAGGAGTTAATTTAAAAAAAAAATAGAGTGCTCTATTTCTGTCATCCCGCCTCTTTGCATTCATTACCGAATATATTCTTTCGGTGAAGGCAGAAGTGGCGTTCTTTTTTTTCGTGAAATTCACTTACATTGAAAGTTTTGTACAAAAATGTAGTTCGTGTACGGACGGATGTACCTATACTTTATAATATAAACAGATTTTTTGCCCCGGATACCAGCCACCAGCGGACATAAAAACAGTATTTTCCATACTTTTTTTTGTCCAGCAGTAAAAAGTATAATGTAGCTAAAAACAGTATAATACTGTTAAAAACAGTATGGTTGGGAACCCTAGTTCCGCTCCATCCCCGGGCCCCGTCGAACGACATAAAAAGTATCCTTTGTCATTCTCCTGGCTCTAAGCTTCCTCCCTATCGTTTCGCTCCAAGCCTGTACCACCCCAGCCCGGCCTCGTCGAACGGGTAAAAAAGTATCTTATGTCCTCCTCCTTGTTTTAAGCTACCTCCCCACCAATTTTCAGCCAAATCACTTCAGCTGTTCTTGAGCTATATATTGTGACTAACACGACTTTCTTTTATGATAAAATAAGCGGACCCAGTGAACTTTGTTTCGCCCCCCGCACCGTCCTGCCCTGGCCCCGTCCTGCCAAACCCCGTAATTTTAAAAGTTAAGCATTCTCAGCGAATATTGTTTTCCAACAGCATAAAAATCATGATATTCGGGCACTTCTTCTTAATGTTTAAATACAGATTAAGCACAATATTGAAATCTGTCTACAAATTATCTTCAACCATACACAGCTGCTGCTAATACTCAAAGAAAGTTACATACTTTTTCCATTTTTAGGCTGGACGCCCTCGACAGCGGCGACCTGGAGGCGATCCGTCAGGCGCGAATCAATGAGATGAAGAAACGCGCCAAACAGAAGCAGGAGTGGATCGCTATGGTTGGTTTGCTAAATTGTTTCTTTACTAGCGGTCCATCGCGACTGATGAGTTTAAAAATATGTTTGTGCTGGATAGCTTATTTATCGAGGAAGGTTTTAGACTATAGAAAATTACGCAGCGACGGGAGGGGCGGGAAACTTTAAACGCGTGTACGAAGTCGCGGGAGACAGTCAGTTTATTTATTTATTATTAGGTACACCGACAGATTACAATCAAAACATGCACTTAATATAATACAATATTAACTTGGTGTTGGGTTACGCTCTTGATAGTTATGGTCTTACTTTCAAAACACATATAGATAAGCTAGAAGCACTTCAAATTAAATTTTTAAAATTATTAGTAAATAAAAAAACTACAGCTAAATGTAAAGGAGACTATTCGAAATTATTTAACAGATGTAAAATCCTTCCAGTTAGTCTTAAACATAAGTATCAGTTGGCAATCAATACTCATGACTCTTGGGAGCGTGACCTAACTCTAATTAAAAATAAACATTGTACAAGATCGATGTCTTCGGGTAAATTTGAAGTACCAAAAGTCAAAAATTATTTTGGAGATAGAACCTTAAAGAAGCGAATACCATACCTTCTTAATAGTTTGCCGGAAGACATTCGTCGAGAAAGAGATAAGAATAAATTTAAACGTAAATTAAAAAAATATTACCTCAGTACTTTGGCTACATAAATATTACCTTAAATAACTTTAAATGAGACTCACTTGATCCTACAGACAAACTGTGTAAATAGTTTTGTAGGACTTTGTTTATAAAAATGTACCATGTTGTTTTTATAATAAATAAATAAATAAAATAAAAAAAACTCTTAACATTAGACGATAATCCCTAAATGGTAAACACAGCATGATTAATTCTAGTGATAGTGAAAAGACCTAAGATATAATTAAAGAAAATTAAGACCAGTAAATTTTACTAATGCTTAGTGCATTGACAAAGCTTTGACTGTCCTTAAATTAACCACTGTTATTTGGTTCATATATGGACCACCAAATGCAATTGACAACATTTCAAAAAAAATATATGCACATGTTTATTTTTTTCCTAAAAGAACTTCTAAAATGAAGGCACCCATATTTTTTCATTTTCATTTCTTTTCACTATTTTCTCTAATAATAATTGTTTAAAAACTCTCCATTCTAAAAGAGCGTAAATACAGAAAGTTGGATGTTACTAGGTCACGACTTTGCCATATTCGTTTAAAAAAAAACTGACGTTTATAGTGTTGTGGTCTGTATCAATTGTAGAATTAAGATGTCGGTATCAATGGTATATCCATTGAGTATTTAATTTAACTTTATTATGTAACATTACCTGATTTAAGTTACGTTAAAAGTAACCAAATAAAACAAAGTAGAAACCTTTGTTATTTAACATTATTATGATGTCTGAAAATTACTCCAATATTTTCTCATAACTACAAGTATGATTTAGGAATCATGATAATTATTTCGTATCTGAACTTAAGTTTTTTACTCTGAATCGAATTATTCTCCTGATAACTTAATTTTTATTATAATTTTATTTTGGAGTAATTAGTTATGATTGATTGTTCGATCTTCTACTACGGTAATATTAACTCTTTGTAATAAAAAAATATTTTCTTCTTTTTAGTTCGATTAGCTATAAAAGCGTGGTTTTTTAGTTTTTTTAAACTATAATTTATTTTTTATTTTTTAGTTCGATGCTTCAATTAATTATTTGCGGACATGCGACACGCGATAGCTCTATCTTTCTTACTCCCTTACAAAGGATCCACGAAAGAATTTATTAATCCTGGCGGTCCTTATAAGGATATTGAGAAACTGTTATTAAATTATTGCATTGTCATCGGTCCTTGATACGTGTGCAAAGTTTCAAATTAATCAAACTCCTGGAAATTGGTGAAAATTATGCTCAAAGATTCCATTACATACATACATAGATACAACCAAAGCTAATAAAAGCGTGGTAATAACATGCCAACAATGCAATCAATCAGTGCAGATTATCAAAGAACACCTTTTTTTCACCCCGGCCCCATCCCGCCCTAGCCCCGGTCCCGTCGAACGGGATAAAAAGTATCGTATGTCCTTCTGTTTCTAAGCTACATACCCACAAATTTTCAGCCATATCGGTTCAGCCGTTCTTGAGCTATACATAGTGGAACTAACACGACTTTCTTTTTATAGGGTCTAACAAAATTAACTGCATTCCTTCTTGGGGCTAATTCTGATGCTCAAATACAACAACTTATTGGTCCCACCAACATCGTAATCCCAAAAAAAAAACCTTACTAGAGTGCCGATCATCTGATTCTAGTATGTATGGATAAGTAAAAAAAAAAACTTGGGATTTCGATGTTGGTCCCATACAAAAAGTTGTTGTATTTTAGCAACAGAATCACCACTGAGGAGGCATGCAGTTGATTTTGTTAAACCCTGTATATGGAGATTTACTTAGTTCTTACTATTTTTAGGGTTCCGCAGCCGAATGGCAAAAAACGGAACCCTTATAGTTTCGTCAAGTCTGTTTGTCTGTCTGTCTGTCTGTCCGTCCGTATGTCACGGCCATTTTATTCTGTAACTATAAGCCTTACACTGTTGAAATTTAGTAGGAAGATGTATCCTGTTAACCGCTTACCGATTCTCATACAAAAAATAAAAAATAATTTCATTTAAGGGGGGCTCCCATACATGAAACTAGAACCAAAAACTTGTCAAACCTATGCGTGTGGGGTGTCTATGGATAGGTCTTTTAAAATGATATTGAGTTTCCTAAAACCATTTTGTTTTAAAGTCTAACGTTTCATAGCTCTCCGCTTCCAAAGTGGTAAAATGGGCGTCCCCCCCATCTAACTTCTAAACCAAGCAAGTGTAAATTAAAAAATATATATATGATATAGATTTTAACCAATACTTTCAACGAAAATTGGTTGGGACGAGATCGAACGAGTAGTTTTTGAGATATAGCATGTTTTCAACAACCGCAAACATAACTTTGTACTTCATACAAACACTATGAAAAACAAAGTTATATTTGCAGTCAAAAAAATATTGTGGTATTTTTCTAAGTAGAAGTAAGTGGATTCCCTAATTCAGTTAAAGTTGGCACGGAACCCTCAGTGCGCGAGTCCGACTCGCACTTGGCCGGTTTTAATTAATTTGTTAGAACGGGCGCGAGAATTACAGCATTTTATTTTATACAGTCCGCTATTTATTGCTATCGATAGGACCCTAACATACTACTTAAAAATAAATGAATTATTTATTAATCTCTCTGCCAGGGCCACGGCGAATACACAGAGATAGACAACGAAAAGGAGTTCTTCACGATCAGCAACAAAAGCAACGTAGTCTGCCACTTCTACAAGAACGACTCGCCGCGCTGCAAGATCGTCGACATGCATCTCAAGACGCTGGCGAAGAAGCACGTCGAGACGCGCTTTGTGAAGTTGGACGCTGAAAGGGCGCCTTTTTTGACCGGTGAGTTTAGTACTAAAGAATGTTTTGCTGTGTTTGACGCAACAGTTTTAGGAAGGCAAAGGGAAGCGCTTCCTGCCGACCGGGTGTTATGGCCGGGGACCAAGGTCCGATGATCACCGTCTTGTTTTATTCGTATGTACTTAGTCCGCTCTAAATCTCAATTATCGCGGTTCAGTTTCCATACTTCGATTATAGCGCCATCTAGTCGCGTCGAGCCGAGTCAGCGTGTTGCTATGATTTGTAGTGACGGCGGTTGATCATAGATGTCGCTACAGTGTCTTGTCTCAAATCGCTAGTAGGGCCATAAAATAAAGAGGCATATTTTAGTTCCATATGGGCCATAATTCATATTGATATTACACAATTATTGACGTTCATAAGTAGCATTTTGTGTCCTAATTTCAATAAATTATTTTTTACTTTGACTTTGCTGACTTACTTATATAGTGTCGTATTGGTAGTGAATGTAGAAAGAAGGATGTTCGTATCAAAAGAAGCAGAAGTCTATTTACACGATGTTTATTTACAGTTCATATATATACACTCACACAATACACAACACTCAGATAAAAGAAGGAGAAATATTTACAGAAGACGAAACGGATGAAGACATAAAACTAGGATGCAAAATTAAATAATTATAAATTTCCTTTGTGGAAATTCGATGTCGCAATTCCCTATTGTTTTTTTCGAAGACAGCTCAAAGATTGACAATGTCAAAATAAAAAGAAATAAATATTTACAAATAAGAAAGTTTTGCATGTTAAAAAAGGATCTATGTGGCAGCTCGCCACATCACCCCCCTCCAGAGACCGGGCTACGGGCGATAATAGTCGGGAAAGTGTACCTTCCGACCTGAACGCGTCGTCTTTACCGCGGTGTTGACGTCCGGAGTTGAAGGCATCTGAGGTTGGTTGGTGTTAAATGTGTACGCGGGCTTTATCCGGTCTATTGATACGGTAACCGGCTTACCATTGACCGCGATCTTAAAAGTTTTGTCACCGCGTTGTAGTACCTCGTGTGGTCCAGTGTAGGCAGGTTTGAATGACCCGTGAGATGTGTCGCCCCTCAGGAAGACGTGCTGTGAGGTCTTCAGGTCTTTGAAGATGAACACTGGACGGTTGGATATGTGACGTGAAGCTGGAGATGGAATTAGCTTTTGTGCGAACTGACGTATTCTGGTAATGAAATCGGTCAAGTCCGGAACGTCGATAGATTGTGGTTCGAAGAATTCTCCAGGCAGCCGAAGAGTTTCTCCATACACCAACTCGGCTGGTGAAGCATGGAGATCCTCCTTGTGGGTTGCTCGTATACCCAAAAGAACGAGTGAGAGTGTTTCAACCCAGTTATGGTTGGTATGGCATGTAATGGCAGCCTACAACTGTCGATGGAATCTCTCGACTAGGCCATTACATGCTGGGTGGTAGGCAGTAGTGCGTAGATGACGGAAGCCGACTAAGTTAGACAGGCGCTGGAAAAGT
This sequence comes from Pyrausta purpuralis, assembly GCA_963924145.1. Taxonomy (NCBI): domain Eukaryota; kingdom Metazoa; phylum Arthropoda; class Insecta; order Lepidoptera; family Crambidae; genus Pyrausta; species Pyrausta purpuralis. The sequence continues at coordinate 1,550,418 of OZ001670.1, read as the reverse complement.
GCAGATTCAAACTGGCGTCCTCTGTCTGTGACTATTTCAGTAGGGCATCCGTATCGAGAAATCCAACCTTGTAGTAGTGCACTTGCCACTGTCTCTGCCGTTATAAATAAAAAATAAATAAAAACATTTATTATTCAGACAACAAGATCCAAAATGTTAGTAACAATCGCTTATATCCTATGTTAGTACAATTCAGAAAACACAGTAAGTCGCAATAGATTTTACACGACGAATAAGTTTGCCAATAAGTGGACAGTCCCCACGATTGGCTATGGCATCCAGAACACTATTGCGGCTGCCGCGAACCCTTCTGAGCAAAGATCCGGCTTTTTTACGCAGTATTGTCGGGAAACTGTCGACCTGCGCAACCGCAAACATGCCCGATGCACTACACCATCGCGGCAGCCGCAGCAGTGCCCTGAAAGCATTATTATATTGAACGCGAAGGCCGTTGCAAGACTTTTGGGTAAAGTTAACCCACAGGCTGCTCGAGTAGAATGATGTACAATATGCCTGAAATAGTGTTATTTTGACAGTGTCTGAACATCGAGCATACCTGCGGGCCAACATATTAGTCCTTTTTGACAACGACCTCCGCTCTCTTTCAACATCTGCATCGTCTTTTAGTGTGTCAGTGACGATATGACCCAGATATTTGAAAGATGTCACTCTACATAGTGGGGAGCTATACAACTTGATAGGTGGCACAACATCGGGGCATTTGCTGCCTGCCCTAAATACCATGTATACGCTCTTGCTTGTATTATAAACTGTTATGTCTTGGAGCGGTATTGCCTCAGGCCAACGTGTAAAACGGTCGACGATTGTGAGACAATAACGAAATCCTTGAGATGGCGGCAGTGGACCGATGAGATCGATGTGGATCTTGGTAAATCGGGCACGTGGGAGTTTGAATGTGCCGAGTGGCGAATGAACGTATCGAGTTACCTTGGCTTGTTGACAGGCGATGCATGAGCGCGTCCATTCATGGCAGGCTCGTCGAACTCCAGGCCAAACAAAGCGTTCCGTGACTAATTTTGTAGTAGCGGCTGCTCCTGGGTGGCTGAGTGAGTGCAGGCTGTCAAAAACTTGCCTACGCATTTCATGTGTGACGTAAGGTCTCAAAGTCTCGCTGCTTTCATCGCAGTACAGTTCTAAGCTCGATCCTGGCAGTTTCATCTTTTTCAGACGTAATGACGTCGAGTCGTTGAGTAGCTGTTTGAGTTCTGGGTCAGAGTGTTGAGATTCAGCTAGCTGAGCCAAATCAATGGGCTGACTATCTCCTCGACTCGTGATAGGGCATCAGCGACGACGTTTTTCTTACCTGAAATATGCCTGATGTCTGTGGTAAATTGTGAGATGAAATCCAGGTGTCTGAACTGTCTTGGCGAGCAATTCTCTTTACGATTATGAAATGCGTAGCAAATGGGTTTGTGGTCGCAATAAACGATAAAATGTCGAGCCTCAACCATATGCCGAAAGTATTTAATTGACTCATATATGGCTAGTAGCTCGCGATCGTAAGGTGAGTACTTCTTCTGCGCAACATTTAGCTTACGCGAGAAGAAGGCGAGTGGTTCCCAAGACCCATCTCTAAACTGCTGCAAAGCACCACCAATAGCAGTATCGAAGGCATCTGTGACGATAGCCAGTTTTGCGTCAATGTCTGGGTGCGCGAGTAATGCTGCTTGACATAAGCTGGTCTTACATTTCGCGAAAGCTTCTTCTTCCGTAGGATTGAAGATGACTGGGTGCGAGCCTTTGACTGAACCAGTGAGGAGGGCATGAAGAGGTGCTTGATGTTCAGCGGCGTTAGGTATGAAACGCCTGTAAAAATTGATCATACCCAGAAATCTGCGCAACTCTTTCACGGTCTTTGGAGTCGGGTAAGCCTGTATTGCTTCCACTCGCTCAGGCAGGGGTTGTGAGCCAGCACCAGAGATGCTATAGCCCAGGAATTTTACCGAAGGCTGACCAAAGACGCACTTACCAGTGTTAATGACTAAGCCGTACTGCTGGAGTCTGGAGAACAGCTGGCGAAGGTGAGCTTCATGGGTTTGCTGGTCCTTTGAAAAAAATAAAAAATCGTCCAAATAGCAATAACAGAAATCTAGGCCCCGTGTCACCTCGTCGACGAATCGCTGGAACGTCTGTCCGGCATTACGAAGTCCGAACGGCATGAACGGATATTCGTAAAGCCCAAACGGTGTAGTGATGGCTGTTTTTGGTATATCGTCGACGTGGACTGGGATCTGGTTATATGCTTTTACCAGGTCGATGGTGGAGAAGACCTGACAACCTGACAAGCTGTGAGAAAAGTCGTGGATGTGGCGGATGGGGTACCTGTCCGGTATGGTTTACTTTTATCGATCTTAAACGACCCTAATTCTCCCTGTTACTTAAAATCCCAGTTCACCTATCTCAGTGCCACGCACTCGCGTCCGCTGCGCTCTTCTAATAAACTTTCTCTCGCTACTCCTGCTCACCGCACAGGTTTCCTTTCAAACTCTTTTGTTGTCCAGGCCGTTCGTCTCTGGAATGCCCTTCCGGCAAAAATTCAACAGACTCCCAGTAAATTTTCATTTAAGAGACTCGTCCGTGCACACTTTCTACATTTGTATATCGGAAGCATCAACAAAGCGTAATCCATAAGCTTCTAATACATCGTCATAGTATATTAATATTATAGTATGTACAAGTATATGTATTTATTTTATCGTTTGCGTTATGTATATGTAATATTTTATTAGATCATATTGTATTTATTGTAAATTGTAGTTATTTTGTTTTATTTTATGAGATATGTTTTTCATGTATATATATATATTTTTTTTCTGTCGCACCGCCTACAATCATTTCTGCTTAGCCCAAAGGTATGACTGGTAGAGAATGCCATATGGCGTTAATTCCACCTTTTGTACAAATTTTTGGTTGTGCAATAAAGTATAAATAAATAAATAAATGGTTCTGGCGTTCAGCATCCTGTAGTCACCACAGGGACGCCATCCGTTGTCCTTCTTGGGGGCCAGGTGAAGTGGAGAAGACCATGGCGACTCAGAGGGTCTGATGGTGCCGGCCTTCAGCATCGAGTCATACTCCTCTCTCGCGATCTTAAGTTTGTCTGGTGCCAGACGACGCGGTGTGCTGCACACGGGTGGGCCAGGTGTGGTACGAATATGATGCACTGTATTGTGTGTTGGTGTCCTATGTATACCAGATGGGCGAGTGATATCAGGAAATTCGCGCAGAATATCGTGGTATATAGAGGACGTTTCGTCCACTACGATCCCCTAAACCGATCCCCTAGGGGATCCCCGTGAACTTATCTGTTCATCACAATCCCCTTAAACAAAAATAAGTTTTTAAAGATGCTATCACACTGAGTCCGATTTACATATACAGGGTGTAAGGGAGACCTGGTCACATAACTTCAGTGTGGATAGGTGACCTCACACGAAATTTAAGATGTTTATTTTTATAACAAATATATTCTTTTTAAATCATTTTAAATTAAATTGCAAATATTTTTTAAACATTTTTTTTTAAATTCAAGTATAAAAATATCACGTTATTTACTAGTAAATACCTATTTTAATCGTTTTTGAACGTTTAAATCTGCAAGTACACTGATTAAGCACAAAATAAAAGAATACCATCAAAATCGATACAGTAAAATCGAGTTCAGAAGTGTTTTATATATAAAACTAAAGATGTTAAGTTAAAATTAAAATAGTCGTATCTCTTTTATAATTGAGAATTAAGAAAAAAAAAACAAATTTCATGTGAGGATGTCACCTAACCACACTGAAGTTATGTGACTAGGTCTTCCTTTCACCCTGTATAGAGCGTGTGGCTTATTATTAAATAATGATATAACGATACGCCATTTCTTAGAAACTGTTAAATAAGATTATCTTAAGTGTAGTATTAAATTGAAAAAAAAACCTTTTGTACAGAAATAATATACAAATCCTAAGCAAAAATACTGATTGCACCGGAAAATAGTTACCTCAAAATATTTAAATCTTAGCAACAATGTATGTCCGTGGCTCTAGTTCTGGCGTCATAATCGTAACTCCAAACCTCCTAAGGAATTTCACTATTAGCTCAGCTGCACAAAATAGTGACTATCAGCCGTAAAGGCATATTAACATTGAGATAAGAGTACAAAAACACTATACGCGCCTTTTAGATTTAAGGGTTTCCCTCAATTACACCAAGACCCCATCAGTAGATCCGGGTTTGGCCACAATTGGACCAACTAAAACGTAAATTCTCTAAGTAAGTAAAAAAAAAAACAATTTAGTCCAGAAATTACTGAGATATGAGGTAACATACTTTATACAAAAAAAAACATACAGTCGAATTGACAGCCTCCTCCTTTTTGAAGTCGGTTAAAAATTTGACAAAAATAATTACTTATACTGCTACGAGTATTAAAAAATTATTAAAATTTGCTGTGCAATCAGTATATTTGACATATATTTTTTTGCACATTAATCAACTTTTTGTCGCACATTTAAGGAAAAATATAATACACTGTTGATGTATGATGATGTTTTTTTTATAGTATTAGTTTTGTTAAGCAATTGGTTTATTTGTTGTGAAGTAATTCATTTGAGTTAAAATTTATTTAATTGATGTACATAAGTTGATGGGCGATAAGTTATTTGATGTGCATTTAAAAATATCCCTTACCTTTTTATTAATTTCATTTGTTTCCTATTTGTTTTAATATAAATATTTTATAAATACTCAGTGTGACACAGACTTTATGTATTGTTATTTAATGGGGATTCTGATGAACAGATGAGTTCACGGGGATCCCCTGGGGGATCGGGTTAGGGGATCCTAGTTGACGACATGATAGAGGAACCGGTAACTACCTTGACCGACGAGATTGCGTCAGTTGAGTAGGCAGGTGAAGCAGGGGTGACGAGGCTAGTGCTATTCTCTATTAGGCGCTGACAACGACAATCTACCATTAAATTATAATAAGACAAAAATCTACGCCTATTATTGGCTTAGTGACATTAGCTACAATAAATTGCCAAGTAAAGTCGCGGCGTAACCCTAGGTTTAAAACTAAATTAACATAGCCGTAGGTGTCGATCGCCGAGCCGTTGGCTGCGCAGAGTTGGTAGCTCGTTGGTTGCCGTCGCTCCTTCAGTGCAGACCGGGGGAAGACGCAGAGGTCACTGCCTGTGTCCACCAAAAACTGCAACTTCGTCCGTTGGTCCGTGACAAATAAGCGACCGGTGCTGGGGCGGGCGTTGGTCGCCATTACCGTCCGCCCGAAGAGTTTTCTGCCTGATAGTCACATGGCTTCATGCATTTCTTCGCTTGCGATCCGTGCTTAGCGTGGTACCAGCATATGGAGTACTTCCTATAGCTGGACTGTGATCTGCTTGATTTCGAACGGTCTCGGGAATGGTTCGGAGTCCTGTACCTCGGGCGCGAGTCACGATGTTGAGCAGTCGTAAGGGCTTCTACCTGCTTGGTCAGCGCTGCGACCTGCTGCACCAGGGTATCTAGCATGCCACTGGATAAGGATGCCGTCGACATGGCTGCTACTTGCGGGCTGGTTGGTACGACATCGTGAATTCTGTCGGCAAGATCTGCCAACCCGTCAAGTGGAGTCGCTGCTTGAGACGCGATGATAGTCTGCGTAGAGCTAGGTAGACGACTGGTCCAAATCGTCCGCAAGAACTCCTCAGGTACGCCGGGGCCGGCCAGGTGCCGGAGGTGACGCAGGAACTGGGACGGTTTGCGGTCACCAAGTTCTTCATGAACCAAGTGCTGTTTGACCTTCCGCTCCCTGGAGGCCGAAAGTCGCTTGATAAGCTCGGTCTTTAGCCGCTCGTATTTGTCCGTGGCGGGTGGATTGGTGATGATGTCTTCCACCTCGCCAGCGTACTGTTGGTCTAGTTGACCGATAACGTAGTAAAATTTTGTTGTGTTTGCCGTGATACCTGATATCTCGAACTGGCCTTCGATCTGGGCAAACCAAATTGACGGCTTTTCAGGCCAGAATGGGGGTATTCGCACGCCAACTTTGAATACTTCACCGGTTGGGGCTGTGTTCTGATCCCTTGCAGCGCAGTCCGAGAATCCGTCTTGAGTAGCCATATTGTGTCCAAAAGCGGGTCACCAGATATAGTGTCGTGTCGGTAGTGAATGTAGAAAGAAGGATGTTCGTATCAAAAGAAGCAGAAGTCTATTTACACGATGTTTATTTACAGTTCATATATGTACACTCACACAATACACAACACTCAGATAAAAGAAGGAGAAATATTTACAGAAGACGAAACGGATGAAGACATAAAACTAGGATGCAAAATTAAATAATTATAAATTTCCTTTGTGGAAATTCGATGTCGCAATTCCCTATTGTTTTTTTTGAAGACAGCTCAAAGATTGACAATGTCAAAATAAAAAGAAATAAATATTTACAAATAAGAAAGTTTTGCATGTTAAAAAAGGATCTATGTGGCAGCTCGCCACACTTAGTTTTAAAAGGAAATCGCTTGCACACATGACACATAAATAAATAGGCATCACTTAAACTGAGGACGACGCTAGGTGCAAGCGATTTTGGCTCTTATTGAAGTGAGGCGGTGTTGGTGTTAGACCAAGGAGAAAATGTTAAATTATCTAGCTCAGAGCGTGTGGACTGTCACTTCGATCAACTAGGCACTGATAATAGGTTCCCCGATGAAAACTGCACTTTATTGTTAGTTAATCACTATATACAGTGTGTAACGTTAAATGCGTTAAACCTGAAAATAGGTTGATTTGAATGACGATAAGAATCAGTTGAACTACTGTTTATTATGGGTAACATTGAAAAAAAAACTTTATTGAAATGTTGCCCTGTCTATTTATTAATAAGACAAGCCATCACGTACGCAAACCCGCCTAAATACATAAACAAGCAATGGCTAGTTCTCTAAGAGCGTAGATAGTAATAATTATAATGTCAGCGCGGCGCAGCGGCCCGGTGCATACATACCTACCGACTCCTCTCTCGACGGAGCGTCGTCCGCAGAGCAAGAAATGATGAGAAGTGCCAGGGTCGGCTTTTGGGGTGTCTAACGTTTTGCGCATTTAACATAGCACGTTGTATATGTTCAGAAAATATCTCCACTATTCTATTTACATGGTTTTATTTATTTTATTAATTTATTTATTTCATAGTATAATTTACATAGTATTTACTGATCTTCGTGTCACTAAACATTGCGTTTGTTGTAACACTGCACATTCGAGGTTAGACGCTCGAGAGAAATAATATAACAGTATTATTAGTAGAGATGCGCCGAGTAGCATTTTTGCCGAGTATCAAGTACCGAGTTTTACTCGGTTCATTTTTTTCCCAACCGAGTACTCGGCCGAGTAACTCGGTTACAATCAAATTCCTGCTTCGGGTGTGTAAACAAGTACAAACAGATACGCGCAAAATTAGCTTTATGTAGCCATTAGAGCGCGATGATCCTAAAAGCCCCATTACTTTAGAATAAGCTGACAAAGGACAAGAGTCCTTTCGAGTGGTGGGCAGGGCACGAAACAAGGTATCCCGAATTGGCACGTGTAGCTCGAGTGTTACTATGTGCATCTGCAAGCACCGATTAATTTCGGAGGCTGATAACGTCTCCGAAGTAAAAAGGAATAGGCCGTTACCAGAACGTGCAGAGATCTTTGTGTTACTGCATCATAATTTTACTTTATAATATTTCACATTTTTATTTCATTCACTAGTGCAGCACTATACACTAGTGCACTACATTCTATAGGTAGCTACTGGTACTGGATCAATTTTAGCAATGAACGTGCTGCATACAAAATCGGCTCTCTATTTCAATAAAATTTCACGTTGTAAGTGTAGATAATGTGCCTTAGTAATAAAACCAATTATAGTGCTTATGCACACAAGGTTTGCACACTTTACACATTGACAGTTAACAGAGGCTGTTGTGGTTGATAATGATGAAACAAGAATTGAGTTCCTTACTTGTTTAAAAGCCTGCCTCGATAAATAAGCTATCCAAGCCACAAAAAAAATTGAAATTGGTCCAATAGTTCCTAAGATTAGCGCGTTCAAACAAACTATTCAGCTTTTTAATATCAGTTTAGATGTGCTAAGCTATTGGCTTGGTTAATACGTAACTCTATCTAATGTCCACTTCCTGGCATTCAAGTAATAATATATGATGGACGAACAACCCATTGTCTTAGCAGAGAATATTATTTAAAATGGATAGAACAAAAACAATGTTACTAAAGTAACCATCAGTTTTTGATAGCCACCCACCATTTTTTTTTTAATTTAATTTATTTATTACAGATAACTTAAAACCAATCCCTTTCCTTTTTTCTTTAGATTCATAGTATTTTTTAAATGTTAGCACCTTACCTTCTTACACAATGTGTTCTCAAGATCTAGTCCCGTATGCGTATAACTCCAAGTCCCAAATTGCTTTTCTCAAACTGTCTATGAATAATTCCGTATTATAATTATTCCTACGTACGTGGGCATACGTACATACGTAGGAATAATTTTAATACGGAACAGTCACGTTTGTACCTTTACTAAACACAAACTAGAGGTCCCTAGTACCTCGAAACGCGCAAGTGGGGAATCTGGTGTAGTGCACGCGATTTACGCGCAAATTTTGTACTCGCGTTTCTTGTGGACACAATAAATATTGGACACCCATCACATACATTGCTCTTATCCCAAAGTAAGTAGCTAATGCATTTATGCTATGGAAATCAGACACAACGGTGGTACCACAAGCACAACACCCAGACCCGAGACAATATAGGAAATTTTGATCTCTATATTGACCCGACCGGGAATCGAACCCGGGACATCGGAGCGGCGATGCCTTGAAACCGGCGTGCTTAGCCACAACGCCACGGAGGTCGTCATAATGTATTGGCTGATAGTATCTCACCAACGCGCGTATGATTCAACGATTCGCGACTAATTCGCCCATCCTGTAGGCCTAACAGCATGACACAATATTTATTTCGATCGACATGACAAAATTAGTCTATGGTGTTTTATCATATTCCCTAACATGCCAACCACATTAAATATAAATGTCCTTTTAAATATCCTTTGGACATACCCACACATCGCCATCTAGTCCCAAAGTAAGCTATTCAAAGCTTGTGTTATGGGTGCCTGACAACGGATATATACTTAAATACTTTTTGTTTGTAAATACACACATAATATACACAGAAAACACCCAGAGCAATACAAACAGACATGTTCATCCACACAAATGTTTGTATTGTGCGGGGATCGATCGGGCTGCGTAGTAGGCGATTTCTCGAACACTACACCAGACGGTTCGTCAATAGTGTCATTTAAACAGTATTTTATCGTTCCAGGTCGCCTCAATATTCGCGTCATCCCCACTCTAGCGTTGGTCAAAGACAACAAGACGAAGGACTTCATCGTCGGGTTTACCGACCTCGGGAACAGAGATGACTTCTCCACTGAGATGCTGGAGTGGAGGCTGGCTAAGTGAGTAGGAATAAAATATATATAAAAACTTCATTTTTGGCAAAGAAATGTAATAAACATTATGTACACTGCTTAAGCTACTATACAACGCTTTAATCCAAAAATATATATTCAAAATTAAAAATTAATATATTTTGTATATATGCTATTGCTAGCACTTATACACGTCCTAACATTGGCCCTACTACCACAGCTTCGGGACAATTGTGGGCTAGTGCTGAGAAAAAGCTGCGTAACAAACTCAGTCACTATTCTCAATGCCTCTTTTAAAAATAATACAATTTAAATGTTCTTAAATACCAGCTAAAAAGGATATTGACTAAAGCAGGGCCCAGATTGAGTCTTTGTAGTTTATATTTCAAAAATATTCTTTGAATTATACATAGATTATAATTTTGTTCCAAAGTCGTTAATTTCTGCACACATCAATGAACGTTCGGAACCTACACCAACTTCAGTACCCGCCTCTAACGAAGTTAAATCCGAGCAAGTCAATACAAACGCTGCCGCTTCTTTAGTTAATCCTACTTTACGCCCTTTGTTGAAAGTAGTGGCTGTAACGCTCTCTGGGCCTGCTGGTAGCGTCGATACATTCGCGTTACTAGACGACGGGTCCACAGCCACACTTATCGATTCCAACATTGCCTCTCGGATAGGAGCCGGGGGACTTGAGAGACTTATTCGTTTAGATTGTGTAGGAGGGTTATCTAAAGAGAGTTCAATTCAATATGTTGACTTCAAAATTAAAGGCCGACATGCAAACGAGTACTATTCGATAAAAGGGGCGAGGTCAATAGCTAACTTAGGTCTGCTTAGTCAAGTTAACACTCGAGACAGCTTACGTTCATTCCCATATTTAGCCGATATAGAAGAAGAGCTATATTATGACGAAGCAAAGCCAATGTTAGTCATAGGCGTCGATAATTGGCCCCTGATAGTCGCGTCAGAAATTATGTGTGGCACCAAATCACAGCCGGTAGCCATTCGCACACGCCTCGGTTGGGTATTATTCGGCTTTTCAAGCAGTAAAACCCAGGTGGTAGGTTCGTCTGCAGTATATCATGTGGTCCCATACGACAATCCGAAGCGCGATTTAGAGGCTCTCATAAAAGAGCAATATCGATTAGATGCTCTTGGAATTACTAAATATGAGCGCCGTAGTGTAAAAAATGATAGGGCCGTAGAAGTTTTAGAGAAAACTACTCATCGTATTAAAAATGGTAATTTTGAAGTTGGGTTACTATGGAAGTCTGATAGTCCCAAGGTGCCTGACAGTTTTCCTTTGGCATTTTCAAGGTTCAAAAGTCTCGAATTGAAGATGTCAAAGGATCCTGCATACGCGGAACGATACCGAGCTAATATACACGACTCGCTTGCCAAAGGCTACGCGGAAGAATGCACGGGTTACCCTCCGAAGTCACTTTGTTGGTATTTGCCTCATTTTGGTGTGGTGAATCCCAACAAACCGGCAAAACTCCGCGTTGTTTACGACGCCGCAGCTAAGGTTCAGGGTGTGTCGTTAAATTCTTTGCTTCTGACAGACCCCGATCTTTTACAGCCTCTTCTTGAAATTTTGATGCGGTTTAGGGAAGGAAAGATTGCGTTGACGGTAGACATTAAGGAGATGTTTCCACAAATAAAAATACGAGAAGAAGATCGCGATGCGCAGCGTTTTCTTTGGCGCGACGATCCGAAAGGCCCATTGAAAACGTTTCGCATGTCTTCTATGATCTTTGGGGCTTGCTCTAGCCCTTAAACCGCGATATACATTCTCAACCGTAACGCATCAGAATTCAAAGAAGATTTTCCTGATGCCGTTAAAGCCATTGCAACCGATACCTACATGGACGACTACATTGGAAGCGTCAGTTCCGAAAACGAAGCGACCCATTTGGCAGCGAATATTTTTTAAGTCAACATATTGAATTGAACTCTCTTTAGATAACCCTCCTACACAATCTAAACGAATAAGTCCCTCAGGTCCCCCGGCTCCTATCCGAGAGGCAATGTTGGAATTTGTGATCGAGTCGTTATAATCAAAATCTCATTTTTCGCTTTCAGTATCGTGTAATTCATATGACGTACAAATCAGTCATCAAAAAACAATCGAAAGTATAAAAAACATACGGAATTTCATAGACACAAAAAAACAAATGTTAAATAATATTTTCGTTCTTGCAATCTAGTAGTATGCGTAAAATGGAAAAATGTGTCGTGAAAATGACTCAGCAATCATCATAAATTGAATGGACATCGACATATGTATCTGCATATTGGCTACTGTATCAATACAATTCCAAATCGGTTCATTGCGTGAGTTGCAATGCAGACGCGCGACTCCATCGATGCTAAATCTCGCAGTGTGTAAAAAGTCTTGTTGTTTTTTACAGATTGTCAAATATTTTTACAGATTGTCAAATATTTTAACTATCATTTCCAGGTCAGACGTGATAGAGTACTCGGGAGATCTCCTAACGCCCCCAGACCAGCAAAAGAAGAAGGTTCACGTCCACAGCAAGAAGACCATCAGAGGGCGGGACGATGACACCGACTCGGACCTGGAGCTCAGCGATTGAGGCGCCATCTTGTTAATTAGTGTTGACGGGACGCCATTTTTTATACAACTGTCAGTAGGTCTAGATAATGATGTGTCGTTGCCGTGGATCTGGTCGGATATTCAATCATTATTATTATTAATCATTATTAAACAGCCAGACAATATTAAACAGATGGGTAGATGACAGATGGTGGTGACGTCACGCGTTATGACGTAATCTTCAGAGACCATACATTTCGCGCGGTCGGCCGACATCACGGAAGCTAGAGTTTTCAGGTTACAATCCCGTCCGTGCACATATTTTGGTTTCTCATTTTATCTTTTAAGAAATAAATATGACACTGTGAGCTTTAAAAACATTTTAAACCAAATGTTTATAATTTTTGGATTAAAAGATTTAAAATTATATTGTTCGCTTAAATAGGCAAAGTTGCCGACGAAAGCAATTTTACTTCCATACTGCCGGCAACGGCACATTTATACCCAACTCCTGAGGGTAGTGTAGGGTAAAATTTGTTTGTTATTTTTATATATATTTTTCTGGAAAAAATATTAGTGGCTGATTTATGAAGCTGTCACTCTGACACATTTGTATGGATGTGACAGTAATGACAGTTTTTTTGAAGGAGCCATCAAATTCAACGGTGAGATCAGCCCTTAGTAAGGATATCAAACGGTCACTCATGACTAGATAACAAAACGGCAAATACGAAAATATTTTGTAAATAACTATGGTTTGTCTCTTCTAATTTCTTCTAGAAAGATGGCATTCTATTAATATAAAATAATGTCGCGTAAGTTACACTATTTATAACTCGAGAACGGCTGAACCGATTTAGCTGAAAATTAGTGGGCAGGTAGCTTATTATAACCGGGAGAAGGCATAGACATAGGATACTTTTTATCCCATTAGACGGAGCCGGGGCTCTCCGTTTCACTCTCTAAGACTATTTTTTATTAGATCTGAGCTACTTCCCACCAATTTTCAGACAAATCAATTCATATACATACTTATATATAAAATTCTAGTGTCACAATGTTCGTTCCCGTACTCCTCCGAAACGGCTTTACCGATTCTTACCAAATTTTCTATGCATATTCAGTAGGTCTGAGAATCGGCTACTATCTTTTTTTCATACCCCTAAGTTGTTGTTCATCCTTAAAAAAAAATAAAAACTTTTTGGAGGAAATTTTTTGTTTATATTTTTTTTATAATTTGGCATTAAAAATACATACAACCCTAAATTTTTACTTTTTTTAACACCAACCCCTATTTTTATAGCCATTTTAGTAATTTATGGGCGAAACAAAATTCGCTGGGAATGCTTAACTTTTAATATTACTTGACTCGGCGGGACGGGACTGGGGCGAGACGGGGCTGGGGGCGAAACAAAGTTCGCTGTGTCCGCTAGTATACATATAGATTTTTATCTTCTGAAGACATCCAGCCATGTATTCCATATTTTTAAATAAGCTTTTTCTGTGAACTGTAAGGCACACAATAATAATTCGCCTATTTTGAGAGATGTGTGAGTGAGTGGTGCTATTGTAGTATAATGGACGCCTTAAATATTATATGTGTTTAAATCGGCATTTGTTTGTATTATGAGTGTTACCATTTACCAAAATGTTTGATTTTGGTCGATAAGTAGTGTGTGGTTGAATGTTGTTTTATTTATTTAACAAATTCTTTGTATTTTTAAATATACGCATTTTTATAACAAATTGTTTTTTTTTTTGCAAAATTTTCGTTAGAGAAACCAATCTTAGCTAGCGACGACGTAAAGTCAGTGACCGCTAGAGGCGCTGTGCAATTTTCCATAGTTTTTTTTGCGTCGTCGCTAGCGAGTGAATCCGTTGTTAACTCACACGGGGTCAAATCAAACGTTAGACTTAAGAAGAAAATAGTGTTAAGAACCTCGATGTCAATTTAAAAGACCACCCTTAGACGCATAGGTTTCACAAAAAAAAAATGATTTTAGTTTCATGTATGGGAGCTTAACTATTATTATTTTTTGTATAAGATTCTTAAAGCGGTTAACAAGATTCAATAGTGTTACAGAATAAAATGGCTGTGACATACGGACGGACAGACAGACAGACATGACGAAACAATAAGGGTTTCGTTTTTTGCCATCGGCTACGGAAATCTAAAAAAGTCATTTCGCCGTGATTAGTTTGTGACGGACGACATAATGTGCCTCTAGTTACTCTGACTCAGTTTTGTAATATCTTCAATAAATCGAAAAAGTACGCATTAATTTACTTATTCATCTGTTGGTGACAAGAATTTCGTTTTACTCAGCCTTTACCATAGAAGTTATATCTCCCTAATAATTTTATGGCGTTTACTAAGCGTCATGTGTTCGACTAGAATTAGCCGAGACTAGCGGTCCCCCGCGACTTCGTCCGCGCGTTTTGAGTTTGCTCCCTCCCCTCCCGTCGCAGCGTCATGTTTTATATCCTAAAGCCTTTGAGATAACAAACAAACAAACAAACTCTTCAGCTTTATAATATTTAGCCGAGATTTCCACAGGCAGGTCTTCTCAAGAGTCTGCTGCTTGTTCTTTTTCATTTTGAAGTTTTATCCGACTGCCTAAGCTCATAATATCAACTCTACTCAATAATATTGTAAAAGCTCTACTCAATGATATTGTATATCTACTCGTAGAAGTTTTTTGTCTTATATTTTTGTGACTGTCTAGCGCGAAGTGCCAAGAACGCTATTATCACATTAAGGAGTAAAAAGTCAATTTCCTAGTCCCGCCCACCGTCGCTGTCACTCGCGTCAGTTGGGTTAGTCGTCAAACAAATGACAGCTGATCTATGAAACGAACTTGCCTCTTGTACAGTGTTTTCCTAGTTTTTCAAAGAAAAATTGTCAAAACATTTCCTCGCGACACGTTTACAAATCAACCTGTCGTTAAATCGTGTAGTTAATTCATTCTACTGAGCCGTGAAGCCGTGAAAAATTTTGAGTGCAATTTTCAAATTTGTCAAAATCACCGTGGCCGATGCACCTTCATGAAATGTAAGTTTGTAGTACCTACTAGATCATATTTAAACAAGGTTCAGCTATTTATAAACTGCGTAGAGTCTACGGAGTCTCATAATAGTCGTAGTAAACTAATTTCAAGGTCGGAATTGAGACTTTGAACTGTATATTGAACTTTGGAATGAAGACTAAAAAGTATATTTTATTTGCCTTAAATTTTTAAAGTATTGCCCTAATTCGATTTATGTCCATTACTGAAAACGCATGCTTAGGTACCTATACTGAGGTTATAATATTTTTCAAGTGCCTATAAAATTGACAAAACTACAAACAAATTTTATTTTTTATCTCATAATTTTCATGGCTAGAATGATTATGTATGACATATTTGTGTATGGATTTGTGCCAAAAACGTGTTGGAAGATTATATAATTTTTTTTGGACTTCACCTGTATTTATTGTCATGGAAACTGTTTGGAGTTTCACAAGGACAAAATTATGATTAAAAAAAAATATACAACCACATATTTCTACCACCACAAAGTTTGTAAGATAATTTCTTTATATTGTGACCTAGATTTAAATTTTAATTATTTGGCACACTGGTTGCGGTCTGCGATCTGGTTCACACAAATTTGTCTGCATGCGGACAATATTATATGGACCGGCCCCGGTAAATATAAGATTGCAGCAGTGTGCTAAATCCTTTACGCTACAGAAAACCTGTTCAGGTAAATTACCTTTGTATTTATTTAAATAATTCTTGCCTTTATAAATTATGTAAATATCTTAAGTAATGTTGTAGGCCTGTGATGGATAGAAACAATCATGTTTTTCAAGAAATACATCTTCTGTTAGAATATTTAAATATGATTGTAAAGAATTCAATAAATAATGACAATTTAAATGCATAATTTATGATATTAGTTGATATAATTTTATAAACAAAGGAAGGACCCCACCCAAGATATTTTAAAATTTATACATGTCATGTTTAAAATCCGTTTTTCTTTGCTAGTCTAATATTGTAAACAATTTTGACATTTATTTATAACAAAATAATTCATTTATTATTAAGGTAATACAAAACTCATAACCTACATAAGTAATACATCACTCAACAGTGATATCATTGTTCATAAAGCTGTTAATTAATTTTATTTACTGATATTATTTTAAAAGTTATAAAAAGATTTTTGACAATATTCTACTAGCAAAGAAAAATAACTATAGATGTCGAATTTTCATTATAAATGCTAACAAAGGTCTGTATGTTGTCATGGTGAATGGTATAAGAGTCGTTTTCAAAATATGTGTACTTTTACTACTAAATGTTTGTCCTCATAAAAAAATATTTCAAAAGAATATTATTTCGACTAAAATCAATCATTTTTTAAATTCCACATACAAATCTAAGCATAACTGCATATTATTCGTAATAAAAAGCAATGAATTACGATTAAAATCCTAGCATAAATTAAATGTGAAAATTAAGTAACAAAAAAACATCATACATTTTTTAATGTCCCCTAGTTGGACGACATTCCAAACATATTTTTTAATCAGAATTTTTGTACTAAACTTATAATTTTATGTACCATAATTTAAAAAGCAATGTTTAATTTTAAGTTGGATGGATAAACTATTTAAATTTACGTTAAATAAACTAAGAATGAACATTTTAAAAATGTCCCCATCAATCGTAACAATTTCGTGACACTGATTTACTGACATATTTAACCAACTTTTTGTATCACGAAGAGTAGGAATCTAACTTTAATCACTGGCAACACTGGACATGTCACGAAAAGTAACATCACAATAACGCGCCGCCCTTTTTTTTCGTCATTGAGACACGGCAGAAGTTCAGTGTGTGGTGGTGAAAAAAATATCAATACATTTTCGTGACGAGATCTTCTCAACAAAAGTAAGTAGATTTTTAAGAATTCACCTACCGCAGTTATAATATACTTAAATTATGACAAGTACAATAGATTACGATTTCAATCTACTAGTAAACGTGATTATGTTTTGTGTAAAAATATTTTTTAGGTCATGTTTTACATGTTAGTGACGAACAATTTCCTGACATTTACTGACGTCAGTAAATTGTAGACGATAAAGGTGTGGTCTCATATGTAAAGTATGAAAGTAAGGTATTAAAATGAGTTTATATGTAACGAATAAAAATAAAGGAAAAATAAAGGAGTTTCTCTCCTTATAATTATAATTTAGGTACCGCGCTTAAAATTAAATTAATAAAAAAATACTTTTTTATATGTACCTACTTAGTGCTTTATTTTTATTTAATGTTACACAAAGTCTTCTAAAGTTAAATATTTATTAATTAATATTTGTTTTGATTTTATTTTCTCTAACAAATATCAGACTATGCGTGTAACAAAAAATTGGATTTAACTAGAAAATAATAATGAACGCTTACCTTATTGCATTTAGTGTTGATCGCTTTCCCACCCACACTAGCGATGTTTACTTTTGTTTTTAGTTTTATTCAAAAGATAGCTTTTTTGGTTTCAGAATGCCACTGACCGGTGCCAAAAAAAATATGTAGAAAAAATGATAAAATGTTAAAAATCAAAACCCTAAAAAATATGAAGAAAAAAGAAAAAAACACCTGGAGAAAGTGAAACAAAAACAAAAAAAAATATCAACTCTTACTGATAGTGAAAAAGAAGCTCTAAGACAAAGATGGAAAGAAGCTAATGATAGAAAGAAAGAAAAGAAAAAGCAAGCAGAAAAGGTAAAAAAGGAAGAAGATTTAAGGCAAAAAAGAGCAATCTATGCAGCTAAACGAGTGTTATACATAAAAGCACAAAATACAAAACTTAAGCAAGAAAATAAAAAGCTTCACGACAAGGTGAGCATAATTATGAAAATGCATTTATAGAAGCAACATGATGATAGGATGATGATAAATCTAATAAGTCAAAAAGAGAATTCACCTCCTTGTGCAAGCACTAGCATTAGTAACTCAACACAAAACTCCATACAAATAATACCCGTAAAAGAAACTGAAACTGAACCTATCATTGGAAATCAGGGTAAATTTCAGGACGAAAAAACCGAGACAGAAAAATGGGAAATAAATAATACTGTATTGATCAGATATTACGTTAAAAAAACCTGGAAATATTATGTCGGTACTATTGAACAGATTGATAATACTAATAAAAGTTATAAGATTAAATACTTCAAAAGCATCCATCAAGAAGGTAATTTAAAAAACAAAGCCAAAAGTTACAAAGGATGTTGATATAGTACCGCAAGACTGTATTGTAAAAAAAGTTAAATTGATACAAATATCGAAAGAACGTCAGGATTTTGTACTAGGCAACAAGGAAGACAACATATATTTTTGACTTGTATTTCTTAATTTTTGTTTTCTAGTAACAGTGGACCCTATGGTCAATGTAGCACTGCAGCTTTTTTTAATAAACAATGATTCATTTTCAAATTCATTTTTCTTTCTTCCAGTGTTCCTAAGTGCTTAAGTTTTTAAAGATATTTCTCACAAATTATAGTCTGAAATTAAATATCTTGTACTACTACAATATTACCTAATTCTGAATACAGCCTTACTTCTACAATTTCCTGACATCCAATACAATTTCCTAACGAAACAATTTACTGACAATTTCGTGACGTACATATATTTTGAAAATGACTCATAACTGATAATGATGAATTTAAACATGAGAGGTATTAAACCATGGCAATGAACATGCTAGGTATTATGAAAAAAAATGTTCCAAACTAGTTGAAAAAGGCAATAAAGAGGAGTCATATTTGCATGAACAAAGTCTCAGGTAGCGCCAGTTCAAAATGAAAGGCTAAGAATTACAATAACACATGCATATAGATGTCTTCATCTTCATAATAATTAATGTTTACCATTCACTCAAAAGGCTGATTGTTTTAAAGGTTGTTGACTGTTGGACAGCCTTGCTGTTTCTCAACATGAACGCATAGTAATAAAGTCTGTGACACACCTTCTTATTTTTGTCTCTCGTGGCAAATATATCTTTAACACAATGAAATAGGGTTCATGTTTGAAGAATGACTGTTAATAATTAGTATGTTACATTTCATAATTAATTAAGAGTCTATTTTACCAACATCAGATATAGAATATTCGTTGAATCTGATACAAAACGCCTAATTACAAAACATCACTTATTTGACAGCAATAATTTTTGAAAATGATATTTTTAAATCTGACGTTTTAGACCTATTTGTAGGGATAAGTCCTATCTGATGTTGGTTAAATCGATTCTAAGTGGTTAATAATTTCAGTTATTATTCCTTTCTAAAAGTTGAAGTAAGAAAGACTGAAATTAAAGTATTTTATTGATTGTTCAAGATATTATATTAATATGTGCTCATTTTACCATGTATTATTGTTTAGTATAAAAGAAATCAAGTGATCCAGTCCATTAAATTTTATGAGCAATTATTATCAGTGAATAAATTGGGTCGATGTCGTGTAATATTTTAGTTGTTAGTGTCATTCATTTCATCCGTTATTTGATCTTTGTATTAAGATGCGATAATTCTCAACCAGCTAGCTGTTCCCAGACCGCATTTGCCAGACTTTTGCGTAAATACTGAGTCTTCTCATTTCCTGTTCTCCAAAATTATACGATTTGTTATTGTTGTACCTAAATGTATGTTACGAACGGAAATCCTCTACAAAATATCAGGTTTTTGAACTGTATACATACTTTTCGAATGTGAGAGTATTGACATGTAAAGTCCATTCCATTTTGCTTGTCGAATGTTGTAAACAATCTTGACATTCCTTTTTGAAGAAATATTAAAAAAAAAAAAGGTAAACACATAACTTCAAAAGTAAATCATCGTATAAAACTGAGATCTTTTCAAATCAAATAGTAAATGAGTATTTATTAATAACAAACAAAAAAAAACTAAGACATGCATCATAAAAAATAACTTAAAATCTACCTATTCAAAAACGATACCATTTCCTTGCGGCAAGGAGGGTATGAAGCTTGCTGCGTTGCCGCGTTGGATAGCTATGCTAATCCTTTTAGCTAGAAACCAGCCACCTTTATTATTGGCTGTGATAGAATTTAATTTTGGCGCGATTTTTCTAAACAGCAATTTAGCAGAGGATCCCACGGCCCAAATGTTTTAACGCCAAACGGCGCAAACACATAATCACTTGCAAGTGAGAGGTACTTGCGACGCCTGGCGTTTACAGCCAACTCCGCTGCTGCTCCAGCTTTAAGGGCTGATTCTCTGAGATGGGAGGTCAAAGTATCGATACAAGTTGCATCCCAAACTAAGGCCCGACTCCAGGGAATAAGTGTGAGGCCATCGGGTCTCTTGCCATCATCACGGACCAAACCACGTGGTCCCAACGTTAAAGGAACATAAATGGTGGCAAGAGCTCTTCTGATGGCGTTATTAAGGGTATCGTGACGGGCGAGACGCCCAGCGCTTTGCTGGCAACAAAGGCAGTGGAGACAAAATTTGTCAACCTCCTTGCCACAGGGACACGTAAAAATTTCACATATAGGGGTAGACCAAGGCGAAGGCCAACACACAAATAAATTAATTTTATTCACTGATATAATTTTAAGAGTTATAAAAAGATTGTTTACATAACTGGACTAGCAAAGAAAACCGGACGTTAAACTCTTTAATTCAAGAGAATTTAAAATAGCTCGCTAATGATAAAAATGTGATTGGACATTTGACTTTTTTACCTCGCTTTTTTAAGTCTAGACGGTACAACGTTTAGAAGACCTATTACGTAATCGATTAGAATTCATAGGAGAATGTAAACTATCTTGTTTTTTTTCTAAAACTGTTTACGCTAACATAACCCGCTTTCTTTATCTATAAACAAACATCATACATAAAGTATCAAACACAAACATACATCAGCATCAAAATATCCTATATATATTTTTTTTGGAGTGTTTTTTTTTAACAGTAATATTCTCTCACCGATTTTCGGTAATGTCGGCTCCTCTCAACAGAGATAGGCCAGGTACGCAGGAGATAGTGCTCAGATGTGTGCGCAATACACAAGTGTACTCTCTGTTCCTTGACTCTCATTAATTTGGTGAGACGGCTTCGACATGACCGGTGAGAGATCAGGCGCAGGACTGACGTGCTTTCCGAGATCCAAGACAGGGGGGTGTCATCCCTACCAACTTCCTGACTCCGAGCTGTTTTGAGAGTTCAAGACAGAAAACCCCAGAAACAAATTTCGACCCGACCCGGGATTCTAACCCAAGACCTACCAGGACTACTAGGATAGCAACCAACGAGCAAACACTAACGAAGCAGTATAGAGTAGTTAAATGTGCGTTGTACTTATAATAGAACAAGATAAGCCTTACTTTCTTGAGGTTCCAAGCCATTTACAAGCATTTGATTGATCCAGTGGAATCTCTATACCTCTTATAAGCCCAATACTTCTCCTAAGGTGTACCCCAAGGCTGCATACTAAGTCCTATACTCTTCCTTCGTTGCATCAGTGATTGTGAAGAGTTTCCTGCATATTTTTCAGGACAGTAATGTGAGGGGAGATGGCGGTGGGGGAGGCGCGCGTGCCGCTGCTGCACGGCGAGCGGTCGGCGCCGGCGCATCATGGTGAGAAAGTACTACTGTAAATATGATTACATAGTAACTGAGCTGTAAATAAATTATATCAGTAATCGCATCACATTGTTATTTACATCAGAATCAATGACGCGTTTGGTGTATTATGAAATGGATCATCCCAATTTCCTTTGAAACAGTCTTCTCAGTAATAAACAATATTAAATATGATTTCGTTGTGGAGTAATTGCGATTTTCCGAGGGGTTGTTTTTGCAACGCCATTTTGAAAATGACGTAATGTCATTACAAATCATTCAAACCAAGGGGAATACAGAGGGCAAGGGTTAATACTATGATATTATTGATTCAAGTATCAGTGATTACTAAAAACAAGAGTTGCGGTGCTGTATGCGGTCTGCATACAGTTTGATCCTGCGATCTTTACAAGGTCGTCTGTCCATCTTGTCGGTGGACGTCCTACGCCGCGTCTTTGGTCGAAGGGTCTCCACAGATTATCTTATACAGATTGTGATTTGTTAATTAATTTGTATGAAAATTTATCTCAGAGAACATTTTACCACAATTTCACCTGTTATGTAATAAGTGAAGATAAGTATAAGTGAAGATGCGGTCAAAGACAGATCATGTCTTAAAAGGTAAAATAAAAAACCAAAAACCGGCCAAGTGCGAGTCGGACCCGCGCACTGAGCGTTCCGTGCCAACTTTAAACTGAATTAGGGAATCCACTTACTTCTACTTAGTAAAATACCACAGTATTTTGTTGACTGCAAATATAACTTTGTTTTTCATAGTGTTTGTATGAAGTACAAAGTTATATTTGCAGTTGTTGAAAACATGCTTTATCTCAAAAACTACTCGTCCAAACCAATTTTCGTTGAAAGTATTTGTTACGATCTATATTATATATTTTTTTCAAAATTTACACTCTTGGTTCAGAAGTTAGATTAGGGACGCCCATTTTACCACTTTGATAGCGGATAGCTATGAAACGTTAGACTTTAGAAGAAAATGGTTTTAGGAACCTCAATATTATTTTAAAAGACCTATCCATAGACACCCCACGTATGGGAGCCCCCCCTTAAATTACATTATTTTTTTATTTTTTTGTATGAGAATCGGTAAGCGGTTAACAGGATATATCTTCCTACCAAATTTCTACAGTATAATGCGTATAGTTACAGAATAAAATGGCTGTGACATTCGGACGGACAGACAGACAGACAGACTTGACGAAACTATAAGGGTTCCGTTTTTAGCCATTCGGCTACGGAACCCTAAAAATTGCGCACGGGTAGGATTCGAACCTGCAACCACGGGCAAACTGGGCCAACGCTCTTTCCAATCAAGCTACCGTGCCCTCGATACGACCGTTATCATTTTGATTGAAAGTAAATTAATATAATATCAGTTGCGGTTTCCTAAGGCAGATAACTGTTAGATACGGCAGGAACAATAAGAGTTCACTAAATGCCAAATACACAGTCATTCAGATAAGATAATGTTCTCTTAGAGATAACTTGAACAAGTGCTTAAGTTATCAACGTGTTCTTATCAATTGGGCACTTGAAATATAATAATAATTTCAAGACCAAACTGACTAAAGGAAATACAATATTCAAGACAAAAACTTATTAACTGCCTCGGTGGCGCATCGGTTAGTAAAGCTAAGCCTGTAATATCCCACTGCTGGGCAAAGGCCTTACCTCAACTATGAGGTAGTACGAGACATACTCCACCACGTATACTGTGTACATACTGTGTTTGCAAGGCAAGCGACTAACCCTGCTGTCAGATGTTATCAAGCCGCCCATGAGGCCTCTGACTAGGCTTAACGAGTAATATCAACCGATATTACCGATATAACGTGCCTTACGAAGCACGGAGATGCTCGTGATGTACGTAACTTATATGGTCGGAATGGTCACCCATCAAAACACGACCGCGCCGTAGGTTGCATTATTTCAGTATCACTACCAAAGCGCTGCTACCACTGCGCTACGAGCACCACTTGAGATCTAAGAGTACAATAACTTATCATTGGTAATGTTATAAAATAATGTGTCAATCTTTTTAACCATTAGTTGGTGATCATCATCATCATCATTATCAGCCAAAGGACGGCGACACTTGAAGGCGTCTTCCAAAGCCGCTGTGAACAGTTTCGGAGATATGACATCTCCCTGTCTCACACCTCTCCGCAATGGAATCGCCTTCGTGTTCTGCTCCTGTACTCGGACCGACATGGTGGCGTTATTGTAAAGGCACCTTAACACCTCTATATACCTATAGTCTATGTGGCCCCGCTGCAGAGACTGAAGCACCGCCCAAGTTTCGATCGAATCAAAGGCCTTCTCATAGTCCACAAACGCTAAGCATAGAGGCATATTATATTCCTCGGACTTCTGTATAATTTGTCTAAGCGTATGTATGTGGTCTATGGTACTATAGCCTGTTCGGAAACCGGCTTGTTCGGGCGGCTGGAAGTCATCAAAGTGTGGCAGTGGAAGGCGGGTGTTCCACCCGCCTTCAGAAGCTCTGCTGTGATTCCGTCCTCGCCAGGTGCCTTGTTGTTTTTAAGCTGTTTCAGGGCCATCCTAATCTCGTAGAGGCTGATGTCCGGGATGTCTTCGGTGTAGTGACGGGTCAGGATAGCTCGTGGGTCTCTGGCCGAGCTATTAACGGGTTTGGCTATTGAGGTGTACAACTGCCCATAGAACCTTTCGATCTCCCTCAAAACCTCTGCTTTCGTCGACGCTACACTGCCGTCTTCCGTCTTAAGCTTCGTCAACAGGCTTTGCCCAATAGACATGTCTCTTGCAAACACTTTGGAGCCTTGGTTCCGCTCTATCGTTTCTTTAACACTATTAGTGTTAAAGCAACGAATGTCGTGTCGCAGGGACTTCCATATTTGTCTATTGAGCTGCCTGTAGTTTTCAGCATTAACAGAGGTCTGCAGTGCCATAGATCGACGTTTTGCCATAAGGTCGAGAGTGTGGACCGACAGTTTTTGAGGTCTATATTTACGGCCAGGCCTAAAATATTTAGACCCCACCGTTTGAACAGTTTCCACAAACCCGTTGTTAATTTCGTCCACTGTAACGCAATTTTCTAGGCAAGCAAAGCGGTTTGACATCTCGAGTTGAAAGCTCTCGGGATTTTGGATATGAGCACGAGTCGGTCGGAGCGTGGACTTCATCAGGCGGGATCTTTCCAATTTGACATTTATATTCAATGTGCCTCGAACCATTCGGTGATCGCTTCCGGTTTTCACCCTGTTGATCACGGAGACATCATTGAATATCCGTCTCTTGGAGGTCATGAAGAAGTCAATCTCGTTTCTCGTGAAGCCATCGGGACTCAACCAAGCCCACTTCCTTTGAGGCGGCTTCTGGAAGAAAGAGTTCATCGCAAAGAGTCCCTCCTTCTCCAGAAAGTCGGCCAGCCTCTGTCCCCTGGCGTTCCTTTGCCCGTATCCAAAAGGTCCCACCTTCAACTCATTCTCGCCTCGCTTGCCCAGTTTCGCGTTGAAGTCCCCCATTACAACTGTAAAATAGGTTTTGGAAGTATGTATGGCTCTACTTATGTCCTCATACATTTCCTCCACCTCTTCATCCGGGTGTTTCGAGGTCGGTGCATATACCTGTATGACCTTCAGCGAATACCTCTTGGATATTCTGAGTATAAGGTATATTACCCTGCTCGACACACTCTCGATGGTCTCGATATTGTTGACGAGGGACTTGTGAACGAGGAACCCGACACCACCTTGGGACTTTCGTTGGTTGCCTTCCCGGTAGTAGAGCAGGTTTCCGGACTGTAGAGTTATCGTGTCCTCGCCCTCTACGGACTTCTGATAGACCCATTATGTCCCAGTGTAGCCTGCTCATTTTTCCTCCAGCTCGAGCAACTTCTCATCTGTCCTCAGTGTACACGTGTTGTACGTTACCAGGGCCAGTTGTCGTCGGGGGTGGCAGCGCGATCGCCTCCGGGGATTCTTAGCACCCCCTGCCCCGCCATTACCGTGACCGCTACCAAAATCAGGAATAGCGGGGCTGCCGGAGACTGGGGGCCTGGTTTTCTGGTGTACTTTCATGTGAGGGGATTTTGCCAATACTCGCCACGCTTGGCAGGCGGGTTGGCGAGCGCAGAGGCGCAGCCCCTTGCAGCTGTGACGCTGCTGCCCGTCACAGTCCAACATTTAGCTGCGCCTTACATTGGATGGTTATACCGCCATCGGTCGGTCGCCAGAGCCTCGTCTGTACAAACAGGATGCACCACGTGAAGGTGAGGTTGGCTTGGAGCTTATGGTCTTGGTCAAGCTCCCTTACGTTCCGAGCACCACTTGAGATTAGTTGGTGATGTTATAGAAAAATTAAACGAGCATTTTTAACCATTGATTAATGTTTGCTTGCTGCCTCAGTGGCGCAGCGGTAAAAGGGTCGCACTTTAAAGCGAGGGCTGCGCCAGAGGGCATAATGACGTATCCGTAAGAGACCACAAATTTCGCAGGGTCCTGCAGACAGTACGGTAGCTCAATTGGTAGAGCGATTGGCCCGGCTTGCCAGAAAGTGCTGGTTCAAGTCCCGCCCGTGCCCAAATTTTTGGTTTCTTATTTCATCTTCATGTCTGTTATATCAATTTATACCATGTTTGAAGCAAATAAACGATTTATGATTATGATTATTATCTAATTGACAGAAAAACCTGTGGACCACAGAACGCTAAGCGCGAGCGCCACGGTTGTGACGTCACTGGTAGCGGGCGCGTCCGCGGGGGCGCTCGCTAAGACCACTATTGCTCCACTTGACAGGACGAAAATCAACTTTCAGACCTCGTAAGTACCATTGTACATTGTACAGGTTGTAAAAAAGTACGAGCGAATTTATAGAGGGTGGTTGTCGATCGAGGGTGAAATTGTGTATTCATTTGACAGTTCAAAACGTACGGTATGATCTGTCAAACGGCAAAGAACAAAGCGTTTGACAGATCATACCGTACGTTTTGAACTGGCAATGTATACGATTACCTTACACAATTCCACCCCGAGTTTAGAATACAGAAAAAATATACCATTATTTTTTTCCGTGAAGGCAATTACATGATTCAATTCTGATTTAATATAAGGTCACCCCATTTAAAGTGATAATATTTAAATGGCTGATTTAGCACAACAAATGAAACATTTTTTGTAGAAAACAGTTTGGGTTTTTATACGATAGTTTTCGAGTAAATTTGAGATTATGGAAATTATTTATTTCAGATTGTTTTAGATAAGTAAGTGGACCGTTGATTTCGGCGACCGTAAGATTTTTGGAGAAAGTTCTAGGGCAAATAGTCTTCCTGCAAAATTTCATTTTCAACGAGCTCACAGTTTTGCCGAGCCACGAGCTCACACTTTGAAAACCCAGGTAATAAAAATAGCCCCAGTCCAAAAGTTCAAGGCACAACACCACTGAGGCCAATAATCTAGTAGGGGCAAAGAAACGGGGCCCCCTGCCACACAAAAAACTATATTTACCAAAAATACGAATCGCTCGCTAGGTTAGAACTTTGAAAAACAAGTAAAACAAACCCGGCTAAGTGCGAGTCGGTCTCCCCCACTGAGGGTTCCGTGCCAATTTTAACTGAATTAGGGATCCACTTACTTCCACCAAGCTAAAATACCACAATATTTTATTGACAGCAATAATAACTTTGTTTTTCATAGTGTTTGTATGAAAAACAAAGTTATGTTTGCGGTTGTTGAAAATGTGTTAGGTATATCTCAAAAACTAATAGTTTGATCCCGTACCAACCAATTTTCGTTGAAAGTATTTGTTACGATCTACATTATATATTTTTTTCAAAATTTACACCCTCTAAGTTTAGAAGTTAAAAGGGGAAGGGGATACGCCCATTTTACCACTTTGGAAGCGTATACCAAATTGTAACAGTGTGATGCTTATAGTTTCAGAATAAAATGATGAAAATGATGAAAATGACAGACAGAAGGACAGACAGACAGACAGACAGACAGGACAGACTTGACGAAATTATAAGCCCTAAAAATATTGGACTACTTACTTTGCTCTGATCCCAAAGTAAGTAGCCAATGCACTTGTGTTATAGAAAATCAGACACAACGGTGGTACCACAACACTCAGACCCGAGACAATATAGAAAATATCTAAAAATGACCATTAAAAAAAATGACACTTGTCCATAAGTTTATTTTTTAACTCATCTTACGAATAATCTCGTTTCCAGCCAAATCCCGTACTCATGGCGGGCGGCAGTCAACTTCCTGATCCACAGCGCAAAGAGCGAAGGCTTCCTGGCGCTGTGGCGCGGGAACAGCGCGACCATGGCTCGGATCGTGCCGTACGCCGCCATACAGTTCACGGCGCATGAGCAGTGGAAGAGGGCGCTTAACGTTGACTCGCCTCATCAGGCTCAGTGAGTTGTCATTTTTTTGTTATAAAATTTACAGATCTTAATCCAAAAAACTGGCCAAGTGCGAGTCGGACTCGCGCTGAGGGTTCCGTGCCAACTTTAACTGAATTAGGGAATCCATTTACTTCTACTTAGTAAAATACCACAATATTTTGTTGACTACAAACATAACTTTGTTTTTCATAGTGTTTGTATGAAGTACAAAGTTATGTTTGCGGTTGTTGAAAATGTGCTATATCTCAAAAACTACTGGTTCGATCCCGTTCGAACAAATTTTCGTTGAAAGTATTTATTAAGATCTACACTTGCTTAGTTTAGAAGTTAGATGGGGGGGACGCCCATTTTACCACTTTGGAAGCGTCTAACTATGAAACGTTAGACTTTAAAAGAAAACGGTTTTAGAAACCTCGGTGTCATTTTAAAAGACCTATCCATAGACACCCCACACGTATAGGTTTGACAAAAAATTTTTTTTTGGTTTTAGTTTCATGTATGAGAGCCCCCCCTTAACTGTCAATATTTATTATTTTTTGTATGAGAATCGGTAAGCGGTTAACAAGATACATCTTCCTACCAAATTTCAATTGTGTAATGCTTATAGTTACAGAATAAAATGGGTGTGACATACGGACGGACAGACAGACAGACAGACAGACAGACAGACAGACAGACAGATAGACAGACAGACTTGACGAAACTATAAGGGTTCTGTTTTTTGCCATTCGGGTACGGAACCCTAAAAACTAAGCTAATCTTACGTTCTAAACTTACAGCCAATAATGAATTAACTTTATATAAATATAGCAAGTAATAATCAAAGTTGACATTGTTTGAAATGACACAAACTAGAATTAATTACAATTGAATGAATTACTAGATAGAATAGTATGTCATGTACGGACGTACCGAGCTAACTCATGTACAATAAAAGTGTTACAGATACGAAATCGAGCAATTGCCTTTAATCTAAGTGGTTAGGCATTTGCTGACGTGTTCACATACACACACGCACACCACAATTTACACATCGCTTATTTGTCTCATAACGTTTTGTTTAACAAAATAGTTTTAGTTTTACCGTCACTTCTGATCATTTCTTTCTCTGTGGGCGATGCTCAGTCGAGAAAGGCGTCGGTAGGTATCCACCGGGGCGTTGTGCCGCGATGACATTATTATTATTACTATCTACGCTCATAAAGAACTTGCCGTTGTTTTTTTTTAAGTATTTTGGCGGGTTTGCGCACATGATGGCTTGTCTTATTAATAAATAGACAGTGCAACCTTTTAATAAAGTTTTTAACAAATGTGACCCATATTAAAAATTGATTGTTTGTTTGAAAGCGCTAATCTCGGGAACTACGAGACCGACTTGAAAAAAACTTTTTGTGTTGGATAGCTTATTTATCGAGCTTTAGGCTATTGTATCATCTGGCTGTGACGGGAAGGGAGGGAGCAAACTCAAATCGCATCAAAGTCGCGGGCGACTGCTAGTATCAACATAACCTGACAACAGCCGTTTCTCTCCAGACAGCACCGAATAAAACACCTCATAGCCGGCTCGCTCGCCGGCGTGACGTCACAGAGCGCGACGTACCCGCTAGACATGGCGCGCGCGCGCATGGCCGTCACGAACGCGCGCGAGTACAGGACGCTGGCCGCTGTGTTTACTAAGGTCGTCAGCGAGGAGGGCTTCCGGGCACTTTATAGGTGAGTTTGTTATCAACAGATGACGCTGGTAGTCACTAAAGGTTACTGAACTGTACCTTTGTCGTAGAGATCCCAACGATATTGGTTCACATTTCATTTGCATACCGCTAGGGAGTGGAATTCGGTGTGGAAATGTTCCCTGGCAACTGCAGTTGATCGTTTTAAAAAGATAATGAATAGGCTGTTATTATGCAAACATGGTTCATCTTAGGCTGCGTTTCCGCTTAACATTAGGTGCAATCGTGGCCAAATCTCTGGCTATTTTAACAAATAACCGGTAGTGAAACTAGATGTCGCTAGTAGTCACTAAGGATTAATAGAGTTTGCTGGTGCCTGGAGGCCTGGAGCAGCCCAAAGTGGTCCATGGTAGCCATTGATGATAAATCAGGAAAGTTTCTAATGAGCATTAGCACGTACGAAAATGACCTAGTTGATAGGTGTGACGTCACAGTCGCACGCTTCCTCTGTGACGTCACAATTGCGACCTACCCCCTCGACATGGCGCGCGTGAGTACAGGACGCTGGCTGCTGTATTTACTAAGGTCGTCAGCGCGGAGGGGTTTCGGGCACTTTATAGGTGAGTTTGTTATCAACAGATGGCGCTGGCAGTCACTAAAGATGACAGACACTCAAGCTTAAAGTAAGGGGTAGCCTATAGAAGTCCCTAGGTACCAAAATAATCGCTAGATGTCGCTAATAGATACTAAGGATTAATGAAATATATTTGATTTTACATTAAAGTTTGCTGGTTCCGCAGCCTAAAGTGGTCCATGGTAGCCATTGATGATTGGGGTAGTTTTAATTTAGCATTAGCACGTCCGATACATGACCGACTTGATTGGTGTGACGTCACAGTCGCACGCTTTCTCTGTGACGTCACAGAGCGCGACCTACAGGATCCTTGCCGCCGTGTTCACTAAGGTCGTCAGTGAGGAGGGGTTCCGGGCACTTTATAGGTCAGTTTGTTATCAACAGATGGCGCTGGTAGTCACTAAAAGTTACTGATAGCCTGATAGTGGTTAATAGCTAGCTGGCGAATAGTAGCTAATGGAGGTCGCTAAATAGGTTTCTTCTACAGGTTACATTTCGGAGAGTGTACAAAGAAATTGCATGACATTCCACCAGCCCCTATTCATCTTCGAAACACAAGACGCGGGCGCAGCTTCTACTCCTATGTCGCAGAGATCTTAACGATTTTGGTCCACATTTCTTTTAGGGAGTGGAATTCGCTGTCGAATTGTTCCCTGGCAACTGCAGTTTGAACGTTTTCAAAAAGAGAGTGAATGGGCTGTTACTATGTAAACATGGTTCATCTTAGGCTTCGTTTTCGCTTAACGTCAGGCCACCGTGCAATCGTGGTCAAATCTCTGGCTATCTAATTTATAACAAATAACCGGTAGTGAAACTAGATGTCGCTACTAGTCACTAAGGATGAATATAGTTTGCTGGTGCCTGGAGGCCGGGAGCATCCCATAGTGTCTGGTTTCTACCCCTATGTCGTAGAGATCCCAACAATACGCACCCAACAATTTCAGTCCACATTTGGAACTCGCTGTCAAAAAGAGAGTGAAGAGGCTGTTACTATGCCGACATGGTCCATCTTAGGCTGCGTTTTCACTTTACATCAGGTGCAATCAAGAACGCACCTTATTGTTTTTTTTTCCATTTTGGGCATTTAGTTTATCGATTACCAATTAACCCTATATTTTTTGGATCTGTAAGGCACTGAGCTTGAGAATTTTCGCTGCTCAGTCCACACCAAATTGTTTGCACTTCAAGTCTGCGGAATAAATCGCTTTCTTCGAGATTCGGACTTTTACTGACGGTGACGTCACGTCGTGCCCTTACGCCTGTACTTTCAGCAACATTAACTACAGTATTATATAATCTGAAACCCTAAACATGTACCACCGAAGGGAGGTGGAGCAAACAAATCATCAGGTGATTAATGAACAGCCCTAAACAAAGAAAATCTGAACTTTAGTGGCTCTAAAGGGCGCCTGAAAAGCAGTCTGACGACACCGATGTGGATGACGAAATGATGTCATACGTGACGTCAAAAGGCATATGTGCGTGACTAGCTGTTTACATCCCATATAAACTCTCGTTTACGTCGCTCACCGCTAGATGGCGTTGTTGGCTATTAACTCGCGGTGGCATTTTGGTCTCGCCGTTTAGTATATAGTATCACGACGATATTTTTGTTCAATACACAACATTAGATCAAGCTACATGGTGGTTTCATTTGATTCCTTACTTATAGTAGCTGTTCGAGATCGACATTAGGGCAGTTATTATTCACAAGCTGATTTATTCCACAATCCTTCTTTAATGGTTCAAAGTGCCTTTTCAATTAGTTTTGTGATTGATTTATGAATGTTTTATTCCAGAGGGTATCCCGCGACGGTGCTGGGAGTCATCCCTTACGCGGGAGTATCTTTCTTCACGTACGACACGCTCAAACATATGTATTTTGGTAAGTTGTTTTTGTTATATAATGGTTTAGAAGGATTTTAACACTCACAGTGTCATATTTTATATTCATTAAGATGAAATAAGAAGACAAATTTTGCGCACGGGCGGGACTCGAAGCAGCAACTTTTTGGCTAACCGGGCTAAACGCTCTACCAATTGAGAAACCGTGCTGTCGGTCCGACCCTGCGAAATTTGTGGTCTCTTAAGGATACGTGCGTTGCGCGTGTGCGTTTAGCCCGGTTAGCAAAGCAGCTGGTTCGAGTCCCGTCCGTGCGCAAATTTTTAGTTTCTTATTTCATCTTTGTTACATATTTTTCAGAGTAATAAAATATAAAGAATTACAGGTTAAGTCGACCTAAATCCTCGATTTATGCACATATGCCATATGTGCATAACTTTTTTTTTGTACCGCGACGCGATTCGTGCACAGACCGGTGTACTTTACGCTTTTGGTGCGACACTACCGGCATTTTCGTATGCGCTCGTTTCCATCGCGTGACGGATTAAGATGTGCTAGTTTAAATCATTTCTGGCTTATTTGACTATGGAACCCCCTATCTCAAACGTAACGGTTCATAAGTTTGTTTTCTGTCTCAAGTTATATTTGTTATTTTTTCCGACCATCTGGTAGTATTTATAACAAATAATTTTAATAATACCCTAGCATGTTAAACAAAAAGGTGAAAATCTAGATATTTTAATGTACATATGCAGCATCATTGTCATAGACTTTTTTAATTATCAAACAAAGAAGAAAACCTTGTTTCACAAATGTTTTTTTTTATTTGATTTTTTATTGCCTACATTATAATTCAGTTGGTACAGGTACTTGCAGTTTTAGTATTTATAATAATAAATAAACTGGTCTTCTACATAAAAAAAATGAATGTGTTTTATAAAATAATATCAAAGGCCTGTAACTTGACGGTTTAGTTTGGGATATGGGGTTCCATAGTCAATTCAGTCAGAAATAACGTAAACATTAACGTCTTAAAAGGTTAAGGCCGACTTAACTAGTAACCCTGTAATATACGACTAGATATTGTCTCAAGCTATTTTTTGAGCGACTGTATATTAAAGTTAATTTATTTTATTTATTGTACCCTTTGAAATATAGGGTCCAAAAATTTTTTGAAGAAATATTATGTTTACGTTCAAGAGTTCTGTCATTGACCTCATCGTATGAAAATCTGTCTGTATTGCGATTTAATATTGATCAGCGCCATCTATGAGTAACTTTCGGAAATTCGTTGTACTTAGTAAATCCGTCACAATCTGTGACAAATAACGCATTTTGCCGGCTACACAAGAGAAACAAATTCGTTTGGAGTCGGTAGATGATGTGCTAGACTGTTTACATAAGCTTAAAATCATGCTCCGACGTTAAATGAATTTTCATTTCTTCTGTTCGGAAAATTGAACTTTCATGTGAAGATAGACGGGTGGAAAATAGCTTTTCCATCCCTACTGGGTGGAAAGTTGTTTAGTTTTAATTGCTGCGATTAGACACGGAGTTAAAGATAATTGAGTTACATCCTATTATAAAAATAAAAAAAGCTGTCTATATTTTAAAGATTAGGTAAACATTAAAAGCGTGTTTATTATGGTCACTGATTTAAAAAAAATACAATTGGTAAAATTGTTAACAATTTAAAATCTACAAATATAATATTTGGTTGCCCACCATACAACACTATTTTTTTATTTTAAATTGTCAAATTTTGTTTGTCTTTGACAGTATATTTTTTTTTGTTTGGTGGATTATTGCACATATTACTAAGCAGGCGGAGGCGACGTGCCACGATTTTGTTGCTCATTAATCTTCTTACTCACTCCCACCTTTAGCTGTCACTCATAGCACTATCTCATAAGGCAAAATTGAACCTGGAATATGACATAACCTGTGGTAGTTTTGGTGACAAGGTTAAGGTTGCATTCTTCTACTATTATAATTGTCTGTGAAAAAAAATCGATCGATATTTTGAACAATAATTTGAAATATTTCATATCGTTCACGTTTTATGTACTCTACCGTGCCGTTACTGTCCTTCTAATCGTGTGTTTTATGTATAAAGACAAAAAGCAAACTGATATGTGATGTAAAAAATTGAGGTTTCACCTCTTGCTAAACCACATAATATCTCATCATCGCATCACAATCACATAGTTATGAAATGAAAAATAGTATGTTTAACTCGGGTGAAAGCACCCATTTCACTCTCGAATTACTAGCGCTCTCACTCCGTTCGAGCGCCAAAACATCTCGAGTGAAATGGTTCACTTTCTCCCCTTGTATAACAATCTACAATTGTTTTTCCTACGTATCTGGCAAATGCGTTTTTTGCCTGTGGTTTAATTGTTTGAAATTATATGATTTTTAGTTACTTACCCATATCTCAAAAACTACTGCAACTATTTTGAAAAAAATTAAACTGTACCCTAATTTAAAATATAACTGATTGAACTAAAAAAATAATCATCTCGCTATGACTTCTCGCTTTCGAGAAATTCGTGGACAAACATACACACATACAGACACTTACGGAGATTTGCACACGTGTTTGGAAGCCTTAACAGATCAACACCATCAAATATTTTTAAATTCCAACTATATCACATACACACACATACATACACATTGAATTGATTGCCTCCTTTTTTTGAAGTCAGCATAAAAGCGTATACTATATTTCTATTAACTGATGGATCTCAGTTGGGATTGACCGCCGTGGTCGGATTCGACCAGGAGGATGTTTTTAGGGTTCCGTAGCCGAATGGCAAAAAACGGAACCCTTATAGTTTTGTCAAGTCTGTCTGTCTGTCTGCATGATGTTATATTGATGATATTGAACACAACATACTTAATGGAACTTAATTACCCTGTATTATTACAGGGTTCCAAAAATAGGTATAAACTCATTTGAGTGTTCCCCTCCACGGAAATCTTTAGTAAAAGGCGAAAGATTTATACGTTTTGAAGGGAAACCAGAGTGACAATATAAAAGTACACGAGAGAGGTCATTATCTGAAAATATCAGGGTTTACCGCGATGTAACACCGGTCAGCGCCATCTAGTGGTGAGATTTGGAAGTACGCTGTACTTAATTTTGTTGGTCTTGGTTTTTACCCAACACTGCGCCAGAAAGAAGGTGCTAACCTTTTGTATTTTTGGGGTCTTGAGGTCCCTTTTGTTGTGTGTCGGTGTGAATAAATAGTACAAAGGAGCTGATTAAAGGTTTTAATCAGTTTGTGTCAGCCCGTTAGCCAAAGCTGGGGTGAATCTAACATTTCTGTATGACCATTTTTAGGGTTCCGTAGCCGAAGGGCAAAAAACGGAACCCTTATAGTTTCGTCAAGTCTGTCTGTCTGTCTGTCCGTCCGTATGTCACAGCCATTTTACTCTGTAACTATAAGATTAAAATTATTAGATCTTAATAAATACTTTCAACGAAAATTGGTTCGGACTGAATCGAACGAGAAGTTTTTGAGATATAGCACATTTACACACACTATGAAAAACCAAGCTATATTTGCTGTCAACAAAATATTGTGGTATTTTAGCTAAGTGGAAGTAGTGGATTCCCTAATTCAGATAAACTTGGCACGGAACCCTCAGTGCGCGAGTCCGACTTGCACTTGGCCGGTTTTTTTTGTTCTGATGGTTTAAGAAAAAAAATCCTGACTTGGATTGAATGTATTTGACATGAAGGCCGATTTTTCATTAGTCACATAAGAAATATTCTTCGAATAAAATACATTATGACTAATTATAAAACGTCACCTGTTTGTCAGCAGTATGTTAATAACATATTGCTGAATGAATATTAAAGGATGTTATTATTCAGGTCATTTCTGATGGAATTGATCCTATAATATGGTATCCGAAACTTAACCGTTATGGAGATATTGAATTTGAAAGATTTTATAAAAACCCTTATCTTTTGGGTATTCTATCGATTTTTTGTGATTGGAGCTACTAGGGTCCGGTTTTTTTATGTGTACAATTAGAAGACATGTTATTTAATAAAAATGATCAACAAAAACTAAACCCTCTACCAACAGCTTAGTAAAACTGCTCGAAAACCGCTGGAATGAAAGATTTTTTTACTCATTGTTCCTAACTTTAAAGGCCTCTATTAAAAAAAAAGTATGGAACTTATTGTGCAAGTAATTGTAAAAACTTCTACGTCTTTTTAGCTATTCAAAAAGGTATAACACTTGCTATAAGATCGGTAAAACATTGACCAAATAACAGTTAAGATAGCAGTGGGTTCATTTTTAGTTTCTGGTAAAAATAGTGAGACTTCCTGTAATCTCTAAAAATGAATAAATAAAATTAACTATAAAAAAAGTTAAAAGCGACTACTAAACTAAAATGCACTAAAAATCTTAAATAAACTCTTCACCATTAAAAGGAAAGGAATCTATTTTAGGCAAACAATATACCGTGACGACCTCCGTGGTCGAGTGGCTAGCACGCTGGTTTCAAGCGTCGCCATCTCGTAATGTTCCGGGTTCGATTCCCGGTAGGGTCAATGTAGAACACTATATTTTCTATATTGTCTCGGGTCTAGGTGTTGTGGTACCATCGTTGTGTCTGATTTCCACAACACAAGTGCATTGGCTACTTACTTTGGGATCAGAGCAATATATGTGATTGGTGTCCAATATTTTACAAAAAAAAACTTTTCACAGATCGTTTCGGCGGCACCCGAAATCCGTTTTCAAACATGATATTCGGGGGAGCCGCGGGCGCGGTCGCGCAGACCGCGTCCTACCCGCTGGACATAGTGCGGCGGAGGATGCAGACGGCGAGACGGAAACCCGACGGCGACTACCCTTGTAGGACGATCGTGACCACGATACAACACGTCTATAGGTAAAATTGAACCTTTTTCAGTTTATATAAGGTTGATTTCAGATACTGGGTACTGTGGTAAAAAGCATACTGCTTCGTACCCGCTAGATATTGTGCGACGACTGATGCAGATTGCCAGATAGAACCATAATGACTACGATACAATATATTGACAGGTGAAATATTGAATAATCGTGAAGAAAATGACGTTTTTTCTTACTATTTAAGCATTGTTTTGTGTCTACAATGGTTATAGGACTTCGTAGCACTCGTTACTATCGTAGTTGTAATTTCGTAGCACAAGACATTGTCCGTAGCACCTTTAGCAAGGGAACTACACTTTTACACCGATAGTTACTACGATAGCAGGCAAGATTTAGCCTTATTCCGTCTTTATAAGGTTGCTTTTAGTCGCTGAGTATAATATCCTTAATAATAATATCCTTAGGACATTCCCACACATCGCCATCTAGTCCCAAAGTAAGCTACTCAAAGCTTGTGTTATGGGTGCCAGACAACGGATTAATACTTAAATACTTTTTGATTGTAAATACATACATGATATACATAGAAAACACCCAGACCAATACAAACAGACATGTTCATGCACACAAATGTTTGTATTGTGCGGGGATCGAACCCGCGACCCGCTGCGTAGTAGGCGATTTCTCGACCACTACATCAGACGGGTCGTCAATATGATAGTAGAGAGGTCGCTTCGTACCCGCTGGACATTGCGCTGCTGAGGATGCAGACGGCGAGACGGAAACCCGACGGTGACTACCCTAGTAAAACGATTGTGACCACGATACAACACGTTTATAGGTAAGATTGAACCTTTTGCAGTTCATTACTATCGTTGCTGTGATTTAGTAGCACTTTTAGCAAGAGAACTGCACTTGTACGGCGATAGTTACTGCGATAGCATGCATATAGGCAAGATTAAGCCTCATTCCGTTCTTTTAAGGTAGCTTTTAGTCGCTGAGTATGATAGTAGAGAGGTCGCTTCGTACCCGCTGGACATTGCGCTGCTGAGGATGCAGACGGCGAGACGGAAACCCGACGGGGACTACCCTTGTAGGACTATTGTGACCACGATACAACACGTCTATAGGTAAGATTGAACCTTTTGCAGTTTATATAAGGTTGATTTTAGATACTTGGTACTTCGTAGCACTCGTTACTATCGTAGCTGTAATTTCGTAGCACTACACATTGTCCGTAGCACTATTAGCAAGTGAACTACACTTATACGCCGATAGTTACTACGATAGCATGCATATAGGCAAGATTTAGCCTTATCCCGTTCTTTTAAGGCTGCTTTTAGTCGCTGAGTATGATAGTAGACGTCGCTTCGTACCCGCTGGACATAGTGCGGCGGAGGATGCAGACGGCGAGACGGAAACCCGACGGGGAGTACCCTTGTAGGACTATTGTGACCACGGTACAACACGTTTATAGGTAAGATTGAACCTTTTGCAGTTCATATAAGGTAAATTTTTAGATACTTGGTACTGTAGCAGATTGCTAGATGGAACCATAGTGTAGTCGAAACAGCATGTTGAGAGGTGAAATATTGAAGAATCGTGAAGAAGATGACGTTTTTTTCTTACTATTTAAGCATTGTTTTGTGTCTACAATGATAATAAAACTTCGTAGCACACGTTACTATCGTAGCTATAATTTCGTAGCACTAGACATTGTCCGTAGCACTTTTAGCAAGGGAACTACACATGTACGGCGATAGTTGCAAAGATAGCATGTATATAGGCAAGATTTAGCTTTATTCCGTTCTTTAAAGGCTGCTTTTAGCCGCTAAGTATGATAGTAGACAACAGATAGTTTCGTACCCTCTTGATATTGTAATGTAAAATCAGACTGCTAGACGAAAACCTGATGTGGTTTGCCCTTGTAGGACGATAAAACATATTTATAGGTGTCTGTTACTATACAAATGCTTCTTGTAATTGAGGTCCACAGGCAACCAAAACAAGTATAAATTTAACAACTGTGATGCCGTAGTACTGAGAACTTTCATAGTAGTTATTTCGTAGCATTGGAGACTTTCGTAGCCGCCACTGCTACGATTGTATCAACGTTACGTAGAAGTAATTAAGATTTCAAAGCACAAGTTGGTTCTGTAGCACTTAAACCTCTTTGTCACTTTATTTGACGGCCTCCGTGATGTAGTAGTTAAGCACGTTGGGTTTCAATTCAAGGCGTCGCCGCTCCGAGGTCCCGGTTTCGATTCCCGGTCGGATCAATGTAGAAATCATAATTTTCTATATTGTCTCAGATCTAGGTGTTGTGGTACCACCACTGTTTCTGATTTCCATAACACAAGTGCTTTAGCTACTTACTTTGGGATTAGAGCAATGTTTGTGATGGGTGTCCAATATAAAAATAAATAGGATCATATTTTAGTATCTGTCAGATGTGTGATCCGTATGTCATCTTACCTTACGTTTGGTCCAGTGGTTAGCGCTCCTGGCTACTATGCCAGCGTTCGCGGGCTCGAATCCCGCAAGTGGCAAACATTTGTGTGATGACGAACATTTGCCACAAGTGTTTATAGGAGAAGCTCCCGAGATAAACGTTGTCTGGTATTCGTAACAATTGCTTACTTCAAAAACAAGACAATTGGTGTGTTGTCTGGCGAAAATAAAACCAAAGCTATGGCATTAAAATAAAGTGTTACTTTTTCATTAGTCATCGTAGCGCTAATGACAATCGTAGTAGTGATTTCGTAGCACCAGAGTGTCCGTAGCAGAAGTTGTTCCGTATTATGTTATAACGCTAATAGGAGAAACAAACTCATTTGTAGTCGGTGCATGATGTACCTACGTAGACTGCTGCTGTCCGTTAAGGCGCTACCCGGATTTTCAACGCGCACACTAGCGCCACTTTAGTAGAAAAATCATAACTCGTTAAATAAAAGACCAATCAAAAATCTGGTAAACACGATTGTGGTACGGGTTCTATAGTTTATTTTGTGCGTTTAAATTGTTTCTAAAGTAGTTTACTGTAGTTAGAGTTAGATAAACTGCTTAATTTGGCAATTTTTCTAGCTGTAACTTTAGAAACAATTTAAACGCACTAAATAAACTATAGAACCCGTACCAAAATCGTGTTTACCAGATTTTTGATTGGTCTTTTATTTAACGAGTTATGATTTTTCTACTAAAGTGGCGCTAGTGTGCGCGTTAAAAATCCGGTAAGCCCCTTAGAGTTGACATTATGCACCAACTACAAATGAGATTGTTTCTCATATTTTTTATTCTTATTAGTGTCGATTTTATCAACGTCAGATAAGGAATTTTCGTCGAATAGAATGCAATAAGGGCTGATTGTTCAATGGTCAGATAAAACCTATCAGACTGATAAATTATAAAGCGACATGTTTAAAAAAAAATACAGTTACGTATGATTGCTGACAATTGGGTGAGGTTTTCAAGTTAGGCATATTGTATTTTGTTCGACGAATATTTCTTATCTGACTATTGAAAAATCAGGCCTAAGCCTAATTTGAAAATGTAATTTCTTTGTCAACAAACATTTATGGCAATGTTATTTTAAAATCGGCCGATTCATACTTATTCAGTCGGATAAGTCTTATCTGACTTTGGTAAAATAGACACTTACTGTATTTTAAAGGCAGTTAATTTTTTGTGTAATTTATTTTACATTGTTTTTAGTGATTGTTTAAGTTACAATGTACCTGATTGAACTAAAATAATAACCACTATACTTTTTCCTCAGTGTAATAAAAAACTTACTGAACGTAAAATGTACTGAAAACTACATCGAAATTGAACCAGCCAAACGCGAGATATTCACGGACAAACATACATACATACATACAGGTTGAACTGAAAACCTCCTTTTTTAAGTCTGTCCAAAATATATTTATAACTGTTTTTTTTTCTTTATGAAAATGGAACTGCCTTCAAAAACAAACACAAAAAGGACTAAAATAACGCTAATAGGAGAAACAAACTCATTTGCAGTCGGTGCATGAAATACATACGTAGACTGCTGACGCCCGTTTAGTTTGACATCGTGCACCGACTTCAAATGAATTTGTTTCTCTTTTAGCGTTATTTTAGTGTTTGTTTTTGAAGGCTGTCCAATTTTTATGAAAAAAAAATTGTTCACACTAAACCCTACCATAACTTTTAACAAGTACAAAAGCCATTCCATTACGAGTGCCAATACAGACTTCTACTATTTATCTTCCACAGTTCTGAAGGCGTCCGCGGCTTCTTCAAAGGGCTCAGCATGAACTGGGTGAAGGGCCCCATAGCGGTGGGCATCTCCTTCGCGACGTACGACTTCATCAAGGCCACCCTCAGGGACCTGGCGCTGGCCTTCGACAGATAGACTATAGCGAGGTCAGGTGATAACCATACATTCGCTTATGTTGAGTGAGGTCCACACATAGACACTAGATCTACATACACACACACACACGCGCGCGCACACACACACACACACACACACACACACACATACACACACGCACAGTTTTCTTTCTTTGTTAGTAATTTATGTGTAATATTGTGTATGTGATGTCCTTCCAATAAATACTTTTTCTTTCTTTCATTCGTAACGCATCATAGAGCATCCAGAGAAACTACGTTAATGGTTGTTTTTTTCTTTGATATTTCATCGCAGGTGTCCAGGTCGAAGGACCATATACATCTTCCCTGTGAAACCTGGTGTTTATTATATTATGATAGATAGATGAACTGATAAGTTATGGTCATTTTCAGCAGGTGTCCATTGAAAGCATCTTAAGGTGGCATTCCTCAAAAGGTTCAAGTAACTTGACGACCCGTCTGGTGTAGTGGTCGAGAAATCGCACACTACGCAGCGGGTGCGGGTTCGATCCCCGCACAATACAAACATTTGTGTGAATGAACATGTATGTTTGTATTGGTCTGGGTGTTTTCTATGTATATCATGTATGTATTTACAAACAAAAAGTATTTAAGTATTATATCCGTTGTCTGGCACCCATAACACAAGCTTTGAGTAGCTTACTTTGGGGCTAGATGGCGATGTGTGGGAATGTCCAAAGGATATTTATTATTATTATTATTATTAACTTACACACACACACACACACACACACACA
The DNA here is from genome assembly GCA_963924145.1 of Pyrausta purpuralis. NCBI lineage: Eukaryota > Metazoa > Arthropoda > Insecta > Lepidoptera > Crambidae > Pyrausta > Pyrausta purpuralis. The sequence continues at coordinate 1,508,100 of OZ001670.1, read as the reverse complement.
CACACACACACACACACACACACACACACACACACACACACACACACACACACACACACACACACACACACACACTTCAACTTTTCAAATAATTCCAATTTCAACTTTTCAAATAAAATTTTCTTTCTTTTTTTACAGCTCACAGTAGTGATGTCCGGTGTGATGTTCGGAGACCCATCACAAGGGCCAGTATTTAAGGGATTACAATATAACGATTTTAAATCGGTTTAATTGTAGTCGCGCAGTTTTTACAATCTTACGATAGCATATATGAGACTATGTTCACACAGTCTTGAGTTATGTAAAACTATTAATGTGTTAAAAATGCGTCAATATGGTTTATAAAAAGCGTTCATGTGTTGAAAGTCTTGCGTTTGAAAGTCAATTGTTAACGACTAGTATAGAGAAAGAGCTTTTTGCTCTAATTAGACGCACTGAGAATGCTCCTGAGAGGTTTTTATTTTGTCGGATTAAACATTAACAGTTTTTTACATTCGTTTCTAAACAAAGTCTGTATTTTTTTCCTATTCAGCTTTTGACAAAATAAAACTTCAAATTATCATCCTCTGGGCGGCCAAATTAAAGTCGTAATGTTGTATCAAGTGACGTGTGAATGTGAAGTATAGTGTTTGTATGTCATTTGACAGTATTGACAGCTTAAATAGTCAAAATCATATCAACGTAAATTGTTATATCTAATAATATAAAATGCACTTTAAAAAAAGCCGAGTCAACCGAGGAATCGAACCCCGTGTCTTACTCTATCCGGGCGTATGCCTATGCTACTCGGCCACCGACACATTGGCAAGCCTGTTGAATTTTGTAAGTGATTTTTTTAATGTGTAGGCTGCGTGATGTCATCAATGTTGGGAGATTGCTATCACAATAGTTGCTTTTGTCAAGTGCATTTTATATTATTAAGTATGTATAGTGACAAAATAAACTCTTGAAAAAACAATATTATTGTTATATCTGGTAAGAGGGTTCGCTTTTACGGCCTGTTTACGTTATCTATCCAGTACTTCATACGAAATTACGTGATATATTTCAATTTTTCGTTGCTAAGGTCTTTTTTGTCGATTGTGGAACAGGCCTTAATGTGATCGCCTTAATTCATTACAGATATGACGGATGAATATACTTTTCCATCACAAGAGTGCAAACAGATACAAATCGACATTGAAAATTGCACCAATATTTTAGCCTACACTGTAAAAAAATCTAATTGTTGTGGTGTTGTAGCCTATTTTTACTTACAATAAAATACAACGAAATACGCTTTGGGAATATCTATCAAAAATAATCTTTTACCTTTACTATTTAGTTTTACTATTTACATTTTACTATAGTAAGCGCGGTACCAAATAAGTCGTGAGGCTGTAATGTTAATAAAGATCGGAATATGTAGCGCGCTGCCTTCTCGGCAAGGAGCAGTTTTCTTATCATTAGATGTTTATATCATCGAAATATATAAATATCAGCTAGCGTGACTTTAGGAACTAACTTTTTAAACTTTATTTTAAGTATTCTAGCAGAGCGTAATTGCAAACAAAAAATAAGTATTCTAATTAATCAAAAGGTCATTAATTTACAGTATTTACTTAAGCACGTTTTTTTTCTCTGTGTATGGTTTTTCGCCAACGTAAAAAAAATGTTCCTTAAGCTATCCCAATGCCTTGTAGTGAGAGCTATAACTTGATGGGAGAAAACTGCTCAGTGCAAGCTGTTAAGATATAAACACTGACACGACTTAGTTGGTAACACGCTTTCTATAGTAATTTAATGTGTGTAAAACTAGGTAACAATTATAAGTGTTTTTCACATGGAAATACTCATTGGAAATAAATTTTTGATAGCTCTATAGCAACATTTTTATCAAAATGTATTACAAGATACGCCTAACTTTTGTATTCATCAGTTTTTATCTCTTTTACTCACAATAAAACGCCAGAACGAGTGAAAGAGGCGGGTAGACATTTATCTGGACTGAAGTTAATGACAATAAAGGTGGGTATTTACAAATTTTGCAGCTTCTAGGTGTATTGCCTTTACTGCCTACAGCAACGAGTGTAGCTAAAGTCAGTTTTTCGTTGCTTGTCAAATATTTTTACAGTGCGACCAAGGATCTTCTGACCGACAGATGGCATTGACAGGGGGGGGGGGGGCTGTAAACTGTGAACAGCTGTAAAAAGCTGTTCAGAAAAATAATTTAAAGTCAAGGGTACAAATTTATACCAGTAATAATCATAAGTACCACTGATTTAAAACGCAAAAAATGTATAAATAGTAAAAACTATAATTTTATTTTAGTAGTTCAGCTTTTAGGAAAGAGAAGTTAGGAAAAATGGGGAAATCTCCTGTACGTTAAATAAATTTATTCATTGATATTATTTTCAGTTATAAAAAAAATCGATTATAATATTTGACTAGCAAAGAAAAACAGATTTCATATTGTTTTGAACTGAAGTAATGTTAGCAATTATTGTGTGTGCCTTAAGCTAGGATATGCACTTTTGTCGAAAAAAAACGCAAAATAAACCAAAAAATATTGGATTTATTGATTTGCACAGATAATTTGTTTTCTTCAAATAATGTTTTCAAGTGCTGTAAATAAAATAAAAATTAACATTTTTGGATTTATATTTTTAATTATTACAAAATTCTTTATTTTTAAAAAATGTTCAACGCAAATCCGACGATATATTATTTAAAACATGTGAGTACCTATGTATTTTAAAAATTCTACAAAATTATAGGCAAATTTTTTTTGACGCATTTGTGAAATAATGTACCTACTGCCTTACAAAAAAAGTTTCATGTTATGTATTAAAATTATTGTAAATATTTGTTTAGTATTTGTTAAAGAGGGTGAAATGCTCATATTATACTTTTTAGTTATTTTATGTGCAATAAAATGGAATATATTATTATTGTTTAAGACTATTTTTATGAATATATTTTTAAAATTGTTACTTGGTCTATATAATAAATGAATTGCTTACAATTATAATCAAAATATATTAGAGAAATAAAAAAAGGATAAATTTATCTTTAGCTCATACTTACATTTATATTTGGCATTCTAAAATATATTTGTTCGAAAAAAGAATTTCTTTAATAATACGAGAATAATATTTTTATTACTTCTTGTTAAAAACGCACACAGTTCTTCATAGTTTAGAATTAAATATTATTGGTGTTTTTCATAAAATTAAGATTGAAACGCTTTCACCCGACTGGAAAAGATTTTCTGAATATAAACATCAATTCTGACTGTCAAATGTCAAATTATGGAAAAAAAGAATTTCATTGTCAAAAATAACCACAGTGCGATGAATGTATTTTTGAGTTGTATTATATTTTTTATTAGCATCGTATATGTACAGTTTGTTAATATTTCTATGATAATTAATACATAATTAATTTTCAAGCTGAATGTATTCGCAATACAATAATAAGTATTACTGTTATAGGTAAATGTAAAATATAGACTGTCACTTGTTTATCAATAAAAATGTATGTTTTTTACAACCCCGGCTTTTTAATCAATAAAAAATGACACTGAAGTTTTTCTGATATTACCTTCAAAAGAAACAAAAAAAAATATACAATTTTACAATTTATTTTTATTATTCACAAGATTGCTTAAGTTTCCCTAAAGTTAAGACATCCTTAAAAATAATCACCATTGATAAATAACCTAGTCATATACTTGGCTTGAATAAAATTTGATTAATATTATTTTCTATGTAGTATTGCACAGTTTTAATTTTATATTATAGACTTCCATAAAAATAATAATATCAAACAATTTCCTTCATTTACATAATCATATCTAAGCTATTGAGCGCTAGTATTAAAATCATAAATCAAGTTTCTAATAAATTACTACACACAGAAAAACACATTTGAAATACAATTTACATATTTAAGACCTATTCTCCACAGAAATAAATATCAATTGAAAAACAATCACAGCCAAGAATAAGAAAAACTGAAAATTACCTAAATGATTAATATCTAGGTACTTAGTAGTAATACATAAAATTAATTTACAGATTATTTACTCATATTTTATTAATATGACTAATATTTTAATGACTTGACTAGAACTTGCATGAATGAATGATGAAATTATTTAAAATTCGGATAAAGTATATATGTATTTGTTACTATCATATTGTAAAAACCGCGTGATCAAAACTATTGTATAACACTTTTATATTCGTTAAACTATAATCTGTCGATTGATTGTAAACAACTCGACATGTTTCAGCATTTATGCTTTTTCTGATACTACTACTACTTTGCCCAATGATTCGTCAATTCAGTTTACTTTAAAATGTATGAAGTTTGGTAGAATTCATAATCATCATCATCATCAGCCAAAGGACGTCCACTGCTGAACATAGGCCTCCCTCACGGCTTTCCACAACGACCGATCACTAGCGGTCTGCATCCAGTTTGATCCTGCGATCTTTTCAAGGTCGTCTGTCCATCTTGTCGGTGGACGTCCTATGCTGCGTCTTTGGTCGAAGGGTCTCCAATCTAGAACTTTCCTGCTTTAACGTCCATCAGTTCTTCGCGCTATGTGCCCTGCCCATTGCCACTTGAGCTTACCGATTCTCAATGATATGTCGGTCACCTTAGTTCTTCTACGTATCTCCTCATTTCTGATTCGATCCCTTAGAGAAACACCCAGCATAGCCCTCTCCATCGCTCTTTGTGTGATTTTGAGCTTCTTTATAAGGCCCATAGTTAGAGACCATGTTTCGGATCCGTATGTCATCACTGGTAACACACACTGGTTGAAGACTTTCGTCTTCAGAACTTGAGGTAGTACGGATTTAAAACCGTTATATTATAATGTCCTGAGCCATGTCTACAAGCTGTTCTCAAGGGTCATCACGAATCGTCTCGCACGTAGGTTTGATGACTTCCAGCCTCCCGAACAAGCCGGATTCCGAAAAGGCTACAGTACCATAGACCACATTCATACGCTAAGGCAAATTATACAGAAGTCCGAGGAGTATAATATGCCTCTATGTTTAGCTTTTGTGGACTATGAGAAGGCCTTTGATTCGATCGAAACTTGGGCGGTGCTTCGGTCTCTTCAGCGGTGTCACATAGACTATAGGTATATAGAGGTGTTAAAGTGTATATAACAACGCCACCATGTCGGTCCGAGTACAGGAACAGAATACGAGGGCGATTCCATTGCGAGGAGGTGTAAGACAGGGCGATGTTATATCTCCGAAACTGTTTACAGCGGCATTGGAAGATGCCTTTAAGCTCCTGGAATGGGAAGGATTCGGCATCTCCGTCAATGGCGAATACATAACACACCTTCGGTTTGCCGATGACATAGTCGTTATGGCAAAGACGCTGGATGATCTAGGCACTATGCTCGAAGACCTCGACCGAGTATCCCAACAAGTGGGTCTTAAAATGAACATGGAGAAGACGAAAATTATGTCGAGTTCCCTTGTACCCACTCCAGTATCCATTGGGAACTCAACTCTCGAAGTTGTCGACGAGTACGTCTACCTGGGACAAGTGATCCAATTGGGTAGGTCCAACTTCGAGAAAGAGGTCAATCGACGAATCCAACTCGGCTGGGCAGCGTTCGGGAAACTGCGCAAGAGCGTCTTCTCGTCTCAATTACCTCAGTGTCTGAAGACGAAAGTCTTCAATCAGTGTGTGTTACCAGTGATGACATACGGATCCGAAACGTGGTCTCTTACTATGGGCCTTATAATGAAGCTCAAAATTACACAACGAGCGATGGAGCGGGCTATGCTCGGTGTTTCTCTACGAGATCGAATCAGAAACGAAGAGATACGTAGAAGAACCAAGGTAACGGACATAGCCTTGAGAATCAGTAAGCTTAAGTGGCAGTGGGCAGGGCACATAGCGCGAAGAACTGATGGCCGTAGGGGCAGGAAAGTTCTAGATTGGAGACCCTTCGACCAAAGACGCAGCGTAGGACGTCCACCAACAAGATGGACAGACGACCTTAAAAAGATCGCAGGATCAAACTGGATGCAGACCGCTGGTGATCGGTCGCTGTGGAAAGCCGTGGGGGAGGCCTATGTTCAGCAGTGGACGTCCTTTGGCTGATTATGATGATGAGGATGATGAGTTTTAAAAATGTTACGGTGACATACGCTGACCAGCGAGTGGCGAAGCTTAATTGGGAATGGGCGAGCACGTCGCCCGCAATCATGACTCCTGGTATATGACGGTTGTTGAGTGGAGACCATGGGGAGAGACGCCCGGTGGGAAGACCCCAAATGCGATGCAGTGATGACATTAACAGAGAAGCCGTATCGAAGTGGATATAGGTGGCTCAGGATAGAAGAGACTGGCATAAAAGAAAGGAGGCCTATACCAAGAGAATGGTAGAAGAAGGCTTAAAAGAAGAAGAAGACGTTGACATATATAACGTAAACTGTAATTACGAATCATTGGACAAAGTAGGTCATGATAGTAGATTCGCTTCACTTACCCCGCATGGGAAGGGGAGGTTCAAAAGTCCGGGGAATGGTTATGAAGGTATGAGGGTAGACATAGTTTGTTAGTACGGTCGTATACATGAACTCATTATTACTTTAAATTGCAACATTATACCTTCATTCGTTTACGAGTTATCGCCCAAATTAAAAGTAAATCGGGAGGTTAATTGCAATTATGCAGCAAATTGAATTTTGAGCTGTGATTAAGTTCCTGACCAAGCAAGGAAAAACCGTTTTAAACTAAATAAGTGCTGGTGATCGTTGTGAAGTTTTCGGTTGATAACGAAGTGAAATAGACAATTTTAGCACATTTTGAGGGCAAAGAAAAACATTTTTTTTGATGGTTTAGAAAAGTTAATACCAAGAAGTAAAAAGTGGATTGAGCTCAAAGGGGATTATATTGAAAAGGAAAAATAGTTTGGTAATTTTATTTATTTGACAACCCTTCCTTTCCGTGGACCTTTGGACCTCCCCTCGTATGATGACTTGTATGTAGGTAAATTAAACTTTAACGATATCTCGTTGTTTAAAATAAACATGATGTTTACGCGAACAATACTTCCTATTACAATCCAATAGTCAGGATGTGTCGGGCCTACAATGAGCTGGCTTCAGGTAATAAGGACAGGGATATTGATATTTACTACTTGACATTAAAGTCAATTCAAAAAAGCGGTTCTGGATTGGGTTGGTCGGTCCAGCACATAATAATCAATGCTATTTGTCTACTTGTTTGTTTTGTTCTATTTATTCATTATTAATACTGTTCTGTTAATTTATTAGGTCTCAGATACGAATTTATTTAGTCCTTTTTTTTTTTAGCTATGCCTTTTTTCCACTCTATCTATTTCATATTGTGTACGCATGTTTAGTTTTATAGTCTAGATTTAATCATTTTTACCTCTACTTTACTCATTTTTTGTTTGTAAAATGTTATATGTATCTAATAATAAAATAAAATAAATAAATAAACAGATTTAAATCTACCGAATTTAAAACCGTTGGTAAAATTGTAATCTTCCGGTTTTTACAATATAACGATGACATATTAATTACCTATAATCCTAACTAATTCTTATTGTTATGTTTTCATGGCAAATAAAATAATATTGTGGTAATAAACCGCGGAATGTTACAAAACCTAAAAATAATACTAAAACCGGCATTGTTAACAATATTAAAACCACATTTTACGTAAGTAATTATTATTTATGTTTTGCTGACTAAGCGACCAATTCCTTTAGGAAACCAATATCAAAAATGGCATGATAAGCCAATAATACCCAACGCATGTGTTTGCATTAGGCAAATTGACTCGAATCGATTATATTTGGTTTTTAGTATTTAATAAGTGTATTTATTTTCCTTCACAAAAATAGGCATTACATGTATAGGCATAAAATAAAATAGGCATTACAACACTTATGGAAAAAATCTCTTGAAAACTTACGCGACTTAAAACAAATAATATAAAAAATGACACATCATGAAGGTGATTTTTGTAAATAAAATTTTAGGTTGGCCTCAATTCATGAATTATCTTTTAGAATCGTTCGTGGAACGATTGCAGATTTGTTCGTGCTCATGGCAGATTTCATGGACTTATTTTTATTTGTTAAAAATGTTTTATTTATAAACTTACAAAGACACAGTTAAAATATGATCACTTAAAATGATTTGACCTTATAGTCATCGCGTAGTACCTACTTATGAGATGTATACTCTTAACATGTAGGTATATTACACCTGTCTAGTGTAGTTTTAAGTGAAATTCTGACATAATAATTGAATAAGTTTGACTAGAATTAGTAATTGAACAACTAACAATGTATTTAATATGTATTTACATGTTTTCTTAATAAGTTTAATTCACCCTATTTCTTTGATCCGGGCACAAAATAGTAGATTATTCAATATGGGAATAAAGTAATGTCTTACGGCACGGGCGCCATCTTGAGTCACGAGCGAAACGAAACGATTATAATTTTGTGGTACCTACTAATTTTACGGTAATAGAGAATTCTGAGTGAAGAGAGGGATGTCGCATTAGTTAAATGAAACCGACATACTTGTTTCTGAAGTTTACGAGGATACTATTCATTGAATAAAACAATATTTTACGTTTCTTTTTTGCGTTTTTCTTTTTGCCTGACGTTTCGGACACTAACAGCAATCATGGTCACGGGTAGACTTCTAAATACAACATCATTGCGGGTAGACTAAGATGTTATTTGTCATTTACATCGTTTTGAAAAAAATAAACTACCATCACTCATTAATATTGATTATCGTACCCATCCACGCAGAAAGAGCTAGCTGTGTCTTGTGATCATGCAGTGAGTTTTCTAGCTTAGCTCGTACTTCTTACCTCGTTAGCACTGGATCCCATGTTGGTGAAATTTTTCCAACCTGTTTCTGTGTTAAAATTTTGATGTTTTCTTATTTCTACAGCTTCGCGTAGCAGTGACGAACCGACGTTCTTTTGTAAGTACTTTGAGCTGTTTAAAACGTATGAAGTGCTTGGGTTTGTCTAAGGCATGTTCACACACTGCAGATTTCATTTTCCGTCTATGTTTGACGTCAGTGATATGTTATTTTATCCGCACGCCTATACTTCGTTTGGTCGATGTAGGAAAGGCCATAGTTACATTCCAGTGACCACGAACGCTGTAAAGTGTTCGAAACGTCGGGATACAAAATAATAAAAAAATCGCGAACATAACCCGATTATATTGTTTTATTTAATGACTAGCAGATTCTTCCGCGCAGACAATTTTTTTGATTAGTATTTTTTCTAAAATCTATACTAAAGAGATCTTCAGGCGTCGTAATGCGGCGTGTGTAGGTGGGTTTGATAATACCTCCTCGGATCATGAGTCGGTGCATACAGCTGAGGTAGGTATGTGGGGGGCGCGGGTGGCGGGGGCGGGGACCGCGCTCGCGGTGTTGCCATGCTGAACAGCGCTTCGGGATCGCAGACGAATTTGTAGACGTAGCGTTCACCTGAAAAAAGAAGGGTTATTAAAGAGAGGTCGGGGTCTCGGCCGGCTGATCACTTTCAAACGAAAACTGTGAGCACGCGATACGAAAAAAGGCGTCTCACTTCAACAAAGGCGACGAGTTATTTTTATAAAGTGATATGATAATTAATGTCTCTCATTTGTATGCTTATTTAAGGTTGGTCAATTTTTGGGTGCGTATTGTTTCATATAATAACAAAAGACCTAACGATTACTTTAACTAATCTCGCCTGATATATATTTTTTTTCGTATAATGGTATTAATTGATAAGGTGTTATTGTCATACATTTTTACTTTGTTCTAATAATCTGTTAACGAAATGCACATAAATAATATTTATTTACTATACGTCTCATTCAATCCAATTATTAAAATGTAACATAATCTTAGCTAGAACAGTAACCCGATGACGCGCGAACCTTTATCCTAACCCCTTTATTTATTGGTACATAATTCTGATATTGCTTAAGTTAGGTTAAATGAACATTATGTAAAAAAATATATACCTACGAATTGTAAATTATATGAAATGAATGTTATACTTAATGTTAATTAGAGCAAATGAAGGTTATGCGAAATAAATAATGAGGAGAAATGAAATGAGTTAATTGGAATTATAGTTTAAGAAAATTTTGTCATTTGAACGTTATTTCAAGTGAAAATATTTTAATTGTTATCATATAAAACATTACACACCCTTTTTGTACTTTATGTGTATGTAACAAGACAGCGTTTCAGCAGGTTTTCGCAGCTAGGTGTTTAGGTGGCGTTGACCTTAACGGTACGGTCGAGGTCTTTTGCGAACTCACGTAAGATTACCTTTTAAGGCGCTACCCGGATTTTTAACGCGCACACTAGCGCCACTTTAGTACAAAAATCATAACTCGTTAAAGAGCAATCGAAAATCTGATTGATGCGATTGTAGCTCTGGTTATGTGGTTTAGATACAATGTTTAAGTTCAATAAAACAGAGTTATCTGCAGTTACAGTTAGAAAAATTGCCAAAAGTGGCCATGTTTAGCAGTTTTTCTAACTTTAACTACAGTAAACTACTTTAGAAACAATTTGAACATACTAAATAAACTATAGAACCTGTATTACAATCGTGTCTACCAGATTTTTGAATGTTTTCGTATTTAAGGAGTAATATTTATTTTAAATAGTGGCGCTAGTGTGCGTGTCAAAAATTCGGGTAGCCCCTTAAAGTAAGGTCGCTTGCACATCACGTCATCTTTTATCTAAAGTGACGCAGGTTTTTGCCTACCGATTGCTGGTGATTAACTTGGAAAATTAGTAAGGCGGCGGTGACCCTGACCTTGACTTACCTACATCAGGTGACCTTGACAGGTCATCTATCTTTATACTTACCAGCGACCTTCTGCATGATTCCCTTCTCGTAGTAGTACCGAAGGGAGCGTGACAGCTTATCGTAGTTCATCGCAGGGCGGTTCTTCTGCGCGCCCCAGCGGCGGGCCACCTGGGAACAGATGTTTGTATTCATATTTCTTGTACTATAGTAATAATAAGTAAAGTAAGCCTGTAAAGTCCCACTCCTCAACTATGAGGTAGTTAAGGACTGAAATAAGCGATTTCACCCACAGCAGCGACCGTTTCACCCCTTAGGATCAGAGATTCCAAAATAACAATTAAAAATTTCTACAAGTCAAACTATTTTACTGATTTTGATAAAACAGGTGTCAAATGAAAGGTTATTATATCATCCATCATACGAAAGAGCATCGTCAAGATCATCGTTACCTTCTTAACATGCACAAATATATTTTTATAGTTTAGAAAAAAGGTTTTCGTCGTTTTTACTTTATTTTATCAAAATGTACCTATACGGCTGGGTACGTATTTTGCTAATTCGTATTATTTCCTAGTAAATACAGTATTTGATAAAGAAAACCGCACTTCAATATCTTAAACAGTTATTGAGATACATATATATTTTAAAAATTAATTGTCTAAATTTAAATTTACTTATATTTGGTGCTACATCATTATTTTATACTTTAGGTTTAACTGGCAGAGAATGCTTTTAGCATTTAGTCCATCTTATACACTATGATTTGTGCAATAAAGTCTTTGAATAAAAAAGGCGGGTTGCTGAACTAAAGAGACAAGCTATTCATATTGGTTGTCTGTCACAATTTCTGGATTCAGTCTCCACGCTCAAGGCCCGCGATAGAAGCTATGCAATAGCTTAATAAAAATAAAATATAATTCTAATATAATACTAATCTGCAAAGTTAGTAATCCCATTAATCGCACCTCTTCCGGCTCGTGAAGCTTGAACTCCAAACCTCGTCCCGTCCACGCCACGCAGCGCGCGCCCTCCGCCAGGAGAGACACCAGAAACTGCCATAATTGAAGGGCACCACGGCGACCTCCTCCTGATAGAAATAAAGTATAATTTAAATATACTTTTAACAACTATGCGAGTACTTATGTATGTATCCCGGGTAGGTATGATTTAAACATGTATTAACACATGTTTAAAAAAGTTTTTTTTTTTTTGGACACCAATCACATACATTGCTCTGATTCCAAAGTAAGTAGCCAATGCACTTGTGTTATGGAAATCAGACACAACGGTGGTACCACAACACCCAGACCCGAGACAATATAGAAAAGATCGTTTTCTACATTGACCCGACCGGGAATCGAACCCGGAACCTCACGAGATGGCAACGCTTGGAACCAGCGTGCTAGCCACTCGACCACGGAGGTCGTCAGTTTGAAATAAAACCATCTTTTTAAATGTGTCTTTCCAAACACAGTCTATAACAAGAAAAAACAGGGGTTGAAACTGCCTTTATTTGCAAATGGATGGAAATACATCCAAATTAATAAATATGTAGGAAACAAGTATAAATAGCTCAAAATAAATTTACTATTTAACCCATTGCTGTTATAAAACAGTTAGGTAGATAGCGCAGACGTCACGTGTAATGATGACGTATCCATAAGAGACCAGAAAATCGCAGGTTCGTGTCCCACTCGTGCGCAATTTTTGGTTTCTTATTTTCATGTATAAGAAGAATAATACCATAATGATATGTAACTGTTGTGGTCCTGTCTGTGTATGCTGTTTCTGTTCGTGGTATGTGATAAATACAGAGACAGGACGGAAGGAGGAAGTATTGATGGTCATCATCTGGTGTAGTGGTCGAGAAATCGCCTACTACGCAGCGGGTTGCGGGTTCGATCCCCGCACAATACAAACATTTGTGTGCATTAACATGTCTGTTTGTATCGGTCTGGGTGTTTTCTATGTATATCATGTATGTATTTATCATATTGTCTGGCACCCATAACAAAAGAGCTTAATAAAGCTTTGAGTAGCTTACTTTGGGACTACATGGCTATGTGTGGGAATGTCCAAAGGATATTTATTATTTATTTATTTATTATTATCAGTTTCAATTAATCGTACCAAGCTTTGAATGGGGTAATAATTGCGTATTAACTAGCAGTTTCCCAGTAAATGTCGAATCTAAAAACATATCACTTAAATTATAGCCTATGTGTATAAGCTATGTCACTGTAAGGTTTTATCAAAATCCATCTAAAGGTTGAGAATGTTTTTTACACTCACAGTGCCATATTTTATATTCTTAAAGATGAAATAAGAAACCAAAAATTGCACACGTTCGGACCGACAGCACGGTAGCTCAATTGGTAGAGCGTTTGGCCCGGTTAGCCGAGAAGTTGCCGGTTCGAGTCCTGCCCGTGCGCAATTTTTGGTTTCTTATTTCTTCTTAAAAAGTTAGTTTTTTTTGCATACATCCTCACAAAATTCGCGTTTATAATATTAGTATTACCTGCGTGTGTCGTAGTGACATGCTGGTGCGGAGAAGCAGCTTCGCTTCTTGAAGTTGAGGCGGAACTGCAAAGCGAGCTGCTAACTGCAAGAAAATAGTTATAAATAAGGTGTTATTAGGATTCCGTATCTGAATGGCAAACACAGAGGCCTTATGTAGTTACATTTTTGTTTTATAATGTTTTGTCACTATACAAACTTAATTATAAATTGCACTTGTAAAAGCAACTTTGGCAGTGTGACGGTGGTCGAGTGGTGTGGGCATACGTCCGGATAGCTTAAGACACGGGGTTCGATTCCTCGTCTGTCACACAGCTAAAGTTGCTTTTTACAAGTGCATTTATATGATTAAGTTTGTATAGTGACAAAACACTATAAAAACAAAAATTAAATCATAAATTGGCTTCTTTGATCTTAACCGATTGTTAAATATTTGTAAAAATATTTCCTACAGATATTGTGAGAGCAATCTCGCAACATTGATGACGTCACGCAGCCTTCGCGTTAAAGTAAGCGCTTGCAAAATTCAACAGGCTTGCTAATGTCATGTGACGGTGGCCGGGTGGTATAGGCAAACATCCGGATAGCGTAAGACACGGGGTACGATTCCTTGTCTGTCTCACAGCCAAAGTAGCTTTTTACAAGTGCAATTTATATTAGAGGCTTTGTTGTTTCGTCAATCAGTTTGTCTGTCCGTCCGTATGTCGCAGCCACTTTATTCTAAAACTATTAGCATTACACAGTTGAAACTTGTTAGGAAGGTGATCCTTGTCAGTTTTACGATTCGCATACAAAAAGTAATGATATTAAAGAGTGTTGCCACTCTTAAAAGACCTTTACAAGTCCGAAAACATTAGTTCATTTAGTCAATGTTAACACAACGACAAGGGTGGAGTCTTGAATGCAAACTCGTGACATGAGGGTTCTGTACAAAGTTTAACTGAATATGGGGTCAACTTACTTCCACTTGCCAAAATACTATACTATAATAGGAAACACGAAATTCCTATACACGAAACTAGAACAATAAAACACTGGTAGTTTTTGAGATACAGTACATTATCAACAACTGCGAATATAACTTTGTTCTCGGTACTAATACTATTGAAAACAAAGTTTTTTGTGCAGCCTACTATTGTGGTATTTTGGCAAGTGGAAGTAAGTGGACTCCATATTCAGTTAAACTTTGTACAGAACCCTCATGTCACGAGTTTGCATTCAAGACTCCACCCTTGTCGTTGTGTTATCATTAACTTAATGAACTAATGTTTTCTGACTTGTAAAGGTCTTTTAAGAGTGGCAACACAACTTAGTGTTTTTTTTTTACATATGAATTGAAGACTTTCGTGGTGTAATATGTAGTTACCCTCAAAATTCTTGTACTACGGTTGTTCGTCACGGATGTGTTTAAATAAATAAAATATGTTTATTTCGGACTTGGGTCCATATAGTGTTAGTAACAAAGAAAGCTTAAATACTATGTTAGTACAGTAAAATTAAATTTAAATTAATTGAATTAATACAAATTAAAATTATTATAGTTAACTTTAGTGTCTCTGACGAGATAGACGCGTGTCCAGTGCTGCATAACAGCACTGTCCGTTTATCAACAGTCTTTTGTTATGCTTTTATATATGCGACCGCCGGCGGCCTTTTGATCTTCGAGCATCTCCGGCAAATATTTATACCACTGGGTTTCATCCAGCGTGTTGCAGCTTGAGAGTTCCGCGTCGTCATGTTACGTAGCGAGATTATATTTATTTTAAACTTCTTAGACCCTCAAACTTCGTCATAATATTATAAAGGATGTTA
Organism: Pyrausta purpuralis; assembly: GCA_963924145.1. Classification (NCBI taxonomy): domain Eukaryota; kingdom Metazoa; phylum Arthropoda; class Insecta; order Lepidoptera; family Crambidae; genus Pyrausta; species Pyrausta purpuralis. The sequence continues at coordinate 1,492,926 of OZ001670.1, read as the reverse complement.
TTTTGGTCAGTGACATCCAACTCAGGAATAATAATATGAGTTATGCTTATTCTAAAAAAATGTTGTCTTTAAATTCTGAGCAAGTTTTATACAAGAAAACCTCTTCACATCATACAAAAAAATTACAAAACTACGAGTAATTGGAAAACTCGCACCCTAGCGCGTAGCTAGCGCTTATTTACGAAATACTACGTAGCTTATAAGCTACGAAGAGGCTACCTAGTGTTGATAGTTTTAACTCGATTGCCGTACCGTATGAGAGGAAAGATGATAGGGCACTTGGTACGACATGATTTAATAAGGATCATCATAGAGGGAAAAGTTGAAGGGCGGAGAAAAAGAGGAAGACCTAGAAGGGCATACATGACGCATATTAAGGAAAAGTTAGGAGTCAAGTCGTCCCAAGTAGTTAAGGAAATGGCATGGGATCGATTAAATTGGAAAAAACTCCACCGACAAGAGCATAGCTCTTAAATAAGAAGAAGAAGCTGTACCGTATAAAAAATGATTTTGTGGGCTTTTTCCATTTCAAAAAAACTTTTTATTCTTGACATCAGTATCGTTTGTACAGCCTGCCCTGAGTCGCTCGTCGCTGACCAAAACAACACCCTGTATTCAACTGTCAATACGCCGCGAAATGGCTTGAACATTTTAATTAGTTCCAACCAACCTAGTTTCTCCTCCCAATGGTGGTGCTCAGCGGAACTGGAGACGACCTCTTCCCTCTCTCGAGGCTCCTCAGCTGTCTCCTCTGCGCACTTGCTGTACACTGCACTGCATCTGAAGACAAAAAGCTTTGTTACAAATATACCTCATATATATATGCGACGACCAGGGATGTTACTTATCTAAGATACAAGTATCTGAAATACAGATACAAGATACAAAATACGTATCTTGTATTCGGTTATTGACCTCCTTGGCTAGTAACATATTTTTATATTTTGTGGTCACTGACCTATTGGCAAAATGATGAAAATGTTACGAGTTTGAATTGAATATTTTATGTTAGCATCAAATCAGATTAAACCCACTTCTTTAATAACTCTTGTTTGATACACATTACAGAGAGCCTCCGTGCTTTCTATCCCAAATATTACTGGCGTGCACTAACGCGCTAGCAGCTCATCACAGGCACGTAGCTTTAAGTATTATCATCATCATCATCATTAGCCCCAGCACATCTGTTTGCTAAATTCTGCCCCTGTGGAGCGACTCTTCTCATTTGGGGACATGATGAGGCCTAATAGAATAAAAATGAGTGACAAAATGTTTGAAGAACTAGTTTTAAGTGTCAATTAAAACCATAAAAATATAATATTATGTTGTGTCACGTTTACGCAATCAAAGCGATTTACGTATAAAAAAATAATAATTAATTAATCATTTTTTTTTACAACAGTAGGTATTTTATCTATAGAAAGTATTTAAAAGATACGTACTTTATATATAGTATTTCAGATATCATTACAGACAGTTATTTGCATCTGGTATCTGAAATACAATAATTAATAATTAATAATTTATTAATAATTTACAAGTATTTTGCATTTTGTATTCCAGATACTTTATTTAAGGTATCTTGTACATCTCTGGCGACGACCTCCGTGGTCGACTGGCTAGCACGCTGGTTTTAAGCGTCGCCATCTCGTGAGGTTCCGGGTTCGATTCCCGGTCGGGTCAATGTAGGAAACGATCTTTTCTATATTGTCTCGGGTCTGGGTGTTGTGGTACGTTGTGTCTGTTTTCCATAACACAAGTGCATTGGCTACTTACTTTGGGATCAGAACAATGTATGTGATTGGTGTCCAATTTTATTAATATTTATTTATACCAATACGGCGGTGTTCGTAGCCCAGCGGTGGCAGCGCTTTGGTAGTGATAATGAATTTAAACAACCTACTGCACGTGTTTGGATGGGTGACCATCCCGACCATATGAGTGACGTATATCAGGAGCATCTCCGTGCTGCGGAAGGCAAGTTAAGACGTTGGTCGCGGCCAATATCGGTTAATATTAGTCGTTAAGCCTAGTCAGAGGCCCTATGGGCGGCTTGATAACATCTGACAGCAGGGTTAGTCGCTTGCCTTGTAAACACCTCTCCGCCAACCTGCACTGAGCCTGCGTCGTGGAGTATGGCTCGAAATACCTTATAGTTGAGGTGATAGGCTTTTGCCCAGCAGTAGGACGTTACAGGCTAACTTAACTAAATCGATACGGACGAATTGTTTACGGGATAGATAGCTTCAAATTTCTAATAACGTCTGCGTTCACGGCTGAAGATATAAAGCGTTTTTTACAGCGACCTGATCTGAGTTTTTCAGTGTGTTGATGCGATCTTTACGAGGTCATACCTACATCTTATCAGGAATAAAATGTAACAAAATTAAAGTTAGCCTGTAACGTTCCACAGCTGGGCAAAAGCCTTACCTCAACTATGAAGTAGTTGCCGCTCCATCACGCGGGCTCAGTGCGGGTTGGCGGAGGGGTGTTTGCAAGGCAAGTGAATAACCCTGCTGTCAGATGTTATCAAGTACCGAGAGAGCCTCTGACTATGCTTAACGACTTATATCAACTGATATTCGCCGCGACCACCGGCTAAACTTGTTTTCCGAACCACGGAGATGCTCGTGATATACCTCACTTAAATAGCCGGAACAGTTACAGTTAGTATTTAAGTATTATATCCGTTGTCTGGCACCCATAACACAAGCTTTGAGTAGCTTACTTTGGGGCTAGATGGCGATGTGTGGGAATGTCCAAAGGATATTTATTTATTTATTTGATTTATTAGGGTACCTTACAACCACGATCGCGCCGTATGACTCAAGCGCTGCCACGACTGTGCTACGAATATTATATAAATATTGTATGCTACTTAGAATGCAGAAATAGGTTATTTTAACTGACCTGTGCAAGTGATAATGCTCTCTGTACTCAGGTCTTGTTTCTTCTTCTCCTTTACATCTGAAACAGAAATATTAAACATTTTTCACGCTATCTGCTCGGCAACGTTCAATTAAGTCATGAAATTTAAATAAAAAATCATTACGTCTATTATTACATTATTAGTATTTCTGAAAATGCATTCCGTAAAGATGCTATGTATTATAGTGTGCGACATTTGGTAAGTCAATTAGTGTGATTTGAATGGCTAATTGTATATTTTAGGGTTCCGTAGCCAAATGGAAAACAACGGAACCCTTATAGTTTCGTCAAGTCTGTCTGTCTGTCTGTCAGTCCGTATGTCACAGCCACTTTATTTGGAATTTATAAACATTACACAAATTAAACTAAGTCGGTAGGTGTATCCAGCCAACCGCTTTACGATTTCCATACAAAAAATAAAAAAGACATTTGAGGGGGGCTACATAGAACTAAAAACCCAAATTTTTCTTGCTCAAACCTATGAATGTGGGTGAGGTGTCTATGGATAGGTCTCTTTAAATGACATCGAAGTTTCTCAAACCATTTTATCTGAAAGTCAAACGTTTGTAAGATAGACGCTTCTAAAGTGGTAAAACGGGCGTCCCACCCCATCTAACTTTTGAACCAGGCTAGTGAAATTTAAAATTAAAATTTTGAATAAATTACACGATGTAGATCTTTAAAAATATTTTCAACAAAAATAGTTTGAGCGAGATCGAACTAGTACTTTTAAGATATAGCACATTTTCAACAACCGCAAACTTTGTCCTTCTTACAAATACTATGAAAAACAAAGTTATTGAGGGTTCCGTCAACTCGGTTGTTTAGTATTAAATTAAGACTCACGGCACGTGTGTGTGAGCGAGATACTCGTCGAGTTGCGAGCGGTGCGCGTGCGCATAGTGAGTTAGTTCGTACTCCCGCCGCGCGCTCGCCGCCCCGGGGTCTCTGCAAATAAATAAATAAGTAATTTAAATGGTTTAGAATGTTTTTACCACTCACAGTGTCATATTTTATAATCATAAAGATGAAATAAGAAACCGAAAATTTGCGCACGGGCGGGACTTGAACCAGCAACCTCTTGGCTTACTGGGCCAAACGCTCTTACCAATTGAGCTACCGTGCTGTCAGTCCGACACTGCGGAATTTGTGGTCTCTTATGGATACGCCATTGCGTGACGCTTGGACTGACAGCACGGTAGCTCAATTGGTAAGAGCGTTTGGCCCGGTCAGCCAAGAGGATGCTGGTTCAAGTCCCGCCCGTGCGCAAATTTTTGGTTTCTTAATTCATCTTTATGATTATAAAATATGACACTGTGAGTGTCAAAACCATTCTAAACCATAAGATAGCGAAGCGTCATCAATTTACAAGTTGAATTTATTCTGTAAAGAATAACTGCTTGGGCCCACTGTTTCATAAACAGACGGCTAGATGGCGCTAAGCGTCACGCAATGACGTATCCATAAGAGACCACAAATTTCGTAGTGTCGGACTGACAGCACGGTAGCTCAATTGGTAAGAGCGTTTGGCCCGGTCAGTCAAGAGGTTGCTGGTTCAAGTCCCGCCCGTGCGCAAATTTTTGGTTTCTTATTACATCTTTCTGATTAAATAATTTAAACTCAATACGCGTTACCTAGACGACGACGACGCCGGCGCAGGCATCCAAACACACAGACCGTTACCACGTTGAGTATCAGTTCAGAGCCCCTATTTTTTAATCACCGTCAAGATGACGTGTGATTTAAATTGATAAATATCTGTTTTTTAAATGAAAATGAGTATAGTTTCACTCGGCAATGATTGAAAATAAGATATCCAAATTTTGTCAGCCCTAACTCACTAACGTCAATATTTTGCGTGATTTCTACTGATTTTTGATTCGTTTTCGAAAATGACACGCCATATTACGACGTTTATAGACAACATTTTAGATGACCTCCGTGGTGTAGTGGCTAATCACGCTGGTTTCAAGGCGTCGCCGCTCTAAGGTCCCGGATTCGATTCCTGGTCGGGTCAATATAGAAATCAAAATTATCTATATTGTCTCGGGTCTGGGTTATGTGGTACCATCGTTGTGTCTGATTTCCATAACACAAGTGCATTAGCTACTTACTTTGGGATCAGAGCAATTTAATTTACAAAGACCGCGTCTGCTCGCAGTCGATTGCACTTGTCTAATGGAATTCAAACACAACGGTGGTACCACAACACCCAGACCCACACAATGACAATATATAAAAAAATGATATCTATATTGACCCGACCGGGAATCGAACCCGGGACCTCGTATAATTTACGCATATACCTCATACTGACACTCCTTGCAATGTAACTATTCTCGCAACAAAATATACCTGAATTGACCTTTGGTTTAGGTATTTTCTGTTTAAAACACACATAATTTTAATTTATAATAAAAAAAACGCAGTAAAATTTAAAACAAATGGTTAATACCTTTAAACTATAAGTTGATAGCTTACTATCAATCACGAAACTGAGTTTTAGATAAACTGCAGTGTACGATAAAAAATTGAAGTTAAGCTTTCAAAATAACGATTTAATAGATAAATTAACTATGCGCTAGTTATAAGCAAAAATCCGGCATTTTGCATGCAAAACAGATGGATAGATGGCTCTGACGTCACGCGTGATGACGTATCCATAAAAGACCAGAAATTTCGCACAGTCCGAACGACAGCACGATAGCTCAATTGGAAGAGCGTTGGCCTGGCCAGAAACTTGCAGGTTCGAGTCCCGCCCGTGCACAAGTTTTGGTTTATTATCTCATCTTCAGGGTAACCTGGTTTCTTGCTACTTGCCTGTACTGGTAGGGCACGCCCCAGGGCTGCAGAGATGTGAAGGGCTGCTGTGACATCACCCGCGCGCCTCAGCGCAATCCATCGCCTAGAAACTATAAAAAAAAGTTTTCCACTGTATTCAGTACATTAAATCTACGGGTACCTACGTGTTTTACTCAGTTAAATCGTGATAACATACAAACACACTAACATGATTATACTATTGCCCCTAACCGATTTCGAGTACGATGTCATATAATATAGCACAAGTGTGTGCGCAAATACAGGTGCACTCTCTATTCCTTTAACTCTCATAGCAATCTGACTCAACTTGAGAGAGTTTAGGCGCAGGACTAACGGCTTTACGTGCGCAGTGAGGCACGGGGGTGAAACACCGGGCTACCCTGAGAATTTCTGAACAGGAAAACCCAGGTATTCATATTTTTTGCCCGACTCGAGGATCAAATCCGAGACCTCTGGCGTAGCCGTCGCTTTAAAGTGTGACCCTCTAACCGCTGCGCCACCGAAGAAGTATGTTAGGGTCTAACAAAATTAACTGCATTCCTTCTTGGGGCTAATTCTGAGCCTCAAATACAGAAACTTTTTGTATGGGACCAACAAAGTAATTGCAAAAAAATTTTTACTTTCCCTTAATGGAGTGCCGCTCAGCTGATTCTAGTTTGTATGAAGAACTCAACATTTTTCTTTGGATTTCGATGTTGGTCCCACACAAAAAGTTGTTGTATTCTAGCTACAGAGAAGAATTGCAGTTACTTTTGTTAAACCCTGTATACAAATAATAGAGTTGTTACACAAAGCGGCTTAGGCAAAATGGAAAAATCATCGCGCACACTTTTATTTAAAAGGCTAACCAATAGTTAACATAATTATAAAGCACACTTAACTTATACTTACAACTTGTAACCTTAAATGAAAATATGTTGATTGGAATAACAAGCAGAATCAATTGAACCACTTTTTAATATTGGTCACATTTGAAAAAAAACTTTATTCAAATCATCAGGTGCGCAAACCCGCCAAAATACGTAAAGCAATGGTTTGTTCTTTATAAGCGTAGTAGCGCCACAGAAAATATAATAGTACTACGTACAGAAGGATCACTGAATGTGTCAGGGTTGCGAGCGGCGCGTGGCACGAACATACGCGTAGGTACACAACGCGCTACTCAATTAAAATAAATAGTCTAGAGGACCTAGCACATTTCTTGACTGTGTTCTATCGGAGAAAGTAATTGATAGTGTCAGCGTTCGTTCAATATTAAAATGAGTGTTTACTCTGTCTAATTTAATTATTTGGTACAAAATTACTGAATTCGGAGAAATGAAAGTACAAACCAAACACACATGTATGTACGGACAACAGCACGTCAAGGTAAACACTGCGGTATCTTATGCGGTTGTAATAAGGGCTAGTTTGCAACAAAAGTGGATAACCTGATTTGCTGTCGACTGTACATCACTCTTAACCAAATAAAATTGTATAGTAGAATTATTTTCTCCGTGCAGTTTGGGTCATAATAAATCATAGCTCGGCCTCAGCCCGGTTAGGGCGGTGAGTATGTTGCGCGGGCGCACCGCCGTTTTAAAATTGTTATTATTTAAAAAAAATAGTTTATTATAAATAATTTCAATAAATATAAAATTTTATATTAATATTTTTTTTTATATATAGTACATTCGCCAGCATCTTAGGTTACACACACTTATGTTGCAAACTAGCCCTAATGTTAACTGCATAATATACCAGTGTTAACCTTAATTTGCTGTTGTCCGTACTTAACTACAAAAAGAGACTTTTGTTTATGTGAACCTTATCTATCGTACCTTTATAAATGCTATCAAAATCGAGATTAATTTTATAGGAATACCTAAAAATTAAGGGTGATATTCTATAGCTAAAGTAAAATAATGAACTGTAGCTCTTGGACTATTAGATTTTGGACTACGTAAAATCCTAACACAAAATTACCTAAGTAATTTGGTAGGTACTTATAAATATTATGCTAAATTTAAAGTAAGTTTATTGACCTGTTTCCGTTTATTTTAAGTTAGATTGACGTAAGTAACTGGGTAGGTATCTTAAACTCAAACCTATTTCTTTGAACAAGAAATGTTGAATACCTACCTACAAAATTGTTTTGATAAATAATGTCATAATTAGGAACACATCTCAAATTATTAATAGTTATTTCGTTGTAACGAAGTTAGTCACAGGCTGAGAAAATAAACACAGTCACAGGCGCGTGACGCGGTCTGCGAGCGGCAGCCCCGCTCTCATTTATGCTCGGCGTACCGAGTCGCTCGAACGTACCTAAACTTCGGAGTGACATATATTTTCTGTCTCGACACAGCGTATGATCAGAAGTGACATTAAAACTAAAACGCCACATAAAACCTTTTTTTTTCAGAATTAGGTCAATTTAATTAAATATCACTTGGGGTGTCTGAGGTTTTGCGTTGTATATGTCGTAGGATTATTTGATAAACCGATTTTTTGCAAAAATTCTAGGGATATCGCGAAAATACGAATAATTAGACAATGGCTATGATATTTCTCAATGATACTTGAAAACGGATAGGGTTTTTGCGAAAAAACTAGTTGCTTCAGTAACTTTCAATATACTTAACTCTGATTGGCTTGATTTTGGTTTATAGGCCATCACTTATTGTGATTGGTTACTTGTAAATTTGAAATATTATGTCATAGAGTTATAAAGCGTAAGAAAAAACATGTCTACATAAAGGATTTTTTTAATAAGTTAGTTAAAATACAAACTTTGAACCTGAGGTACATTTCAATCACAGAAAGTGTATTAAGATAAATTCACAAATCGGTGCTTAATTTTTAACGAACTTACGTGTTTTTTGTTCAAAAAATGTACTTAAATTAAAAGTTAACATGAATGTTTTGAATAAGGTACCCAAAAAAATCAGCTTAAAAAAATAAAGGGTGTAAGAGACAACCTCCCGCAAACATTAACTATAAACTCAATCCATGATCCAAAGCAACGCACTAAAGATTTTTTTTCGCGAAAATGAAAAATATGTTTGATTTCCTGAACAAAATGTGCCGATCACGTGTATGGAAAGTTGTTTTTTTTTTTCATTTCCACAAAAATATTCCTTTAATATCTTGCCCAGGAACATGGTTTTTCGTAGTTTCAGGAGACCGTCCACACCATATAGTTTTTAGTATTATTAACAATTAACAATACTCATTCATAAAGTAGACTATCCTTATTACAATAGTCTTAAAAGATAATTTAGGTACAAGTTGGTCAGCCTTTGTTGGTATTGAAATTATTAATAATTACTTTCAACTAATAAGGAACTTAAGAACTAGGTGTATGTAATTTAATATAGATTTAGATAATAAAAATTAATATCAACTATCATTTATCACAACAACTGGAAGAATTATGACATTTGGAATTACAAAGCATACCGTGCTTTTTACAAGCGCACTTCTTCGAGGAGCATTGTATACTTGATTTTTTGCAGTGGCACTGCTTAAACCCTTGACCACCGAATGGCGAGAGTTGTGCAGAAATACCAAGGATAGGTAATACAACGTCGGGAATATGGCCTGTGAATTGAGAACCAGGAGATATTTGGATTTCGTTTCTTGGTAGCCAGTCTTTTATTACACCCACGGAAGTTCCCACTCGAAACAAATCATTTTTCTTATCAATTACTCTTCCTGTAATGTTTTTATTATCTAAAGGTGCTCGATCATACTTGGGAACATCAACCAAAACTGTAGTACCTACATCTATTTCTTTAAACTTTTTGGCAGATGTGGTAGACATTATCACTGCTGCTCTCTTCAAATTTTCATGTGATTGTGTTCTTTCTAGGTTAATAGAATCTTCTCGCCAGCATAAGTTACATGGTATATTCGAAAGACTAGTTGGTCCTATTTGTGACACTTCAAACTTTTCAGTGAATCGGTAGTGGTAAGTTGGCAAATATAACATTTTACTTCAGTTGTGACAAAGTTGTTGCTGGAGGATATACAGGGTGACTTTTTTATCAGTACCAAAATTTTGTGTGAAGATTCCACTGATGAATATGAACAACTTTTACTATGGGGGCAATAGTGAAATCAAAAAAAAAGCTGTTCCATACATTTTGACCGCGCGCCAATTGAACTTTTGTATGGAACAGCTGATTTTTTTTCTCGATTTCACTATTGCCCCCATAGTAAAAGTTGTTCATATTCATCAGTGGAGTCTTAACACAAAATTTCGGTACTGATAAAAAAGTCACCCTGTATTTATATCATTGTTGTTGGTGTTCGCGACGGTATCGTTTTTGGGAGCTGCGCTATTATGGGTAGTTAACCTGTCATAAATATCTGTATGAATATCAACACTGTCCGATTTTGCAATATTTGCTGGAACAGTGGTTATATCTTCTAAGACAATGATTTTATTTGTAGAATCAGTAGCTACTTAAAAATTGTCTGTTTGTGTAGTATTACCCAGGTCGAAAATTATTTGCTCGTCGTATTGTTTTGCACTTTGTGTTTCAGTAGTTATATCTGGACGTAAGGAGTGGTATTTATTTGGTTTCTCGTTTGTAGACTGATTAAGAGGAAGGATTGTAAATTCTTCTTCAAAAGTATAGTTATCATTTTCCTCGTTATTAATTATATCTTCTGAGCACTGAATTTTTTTACTATTTAAAATAACTCTTCTTCATTTTTTAATTTAGCTAGTGTTTCACTGGACTAACAAGTTGAAGAGAGACCAATTACAGGATCATGACCGAACAAAGCTTTATAAGGCGAACGTCCTATTGTGCGATGATACGAAGAATTTTTTTGAAATTGGACAAACTAGCATCCTAATGACCATTCAGTTGACTGATTGTCTGACATCCACGAACGCAACATGTTTTCTACATCTTGATTACACCTTTCTATAGACCCTCGACTTTGGGGGTGTCGGGGACGACCATTCACTATCTTGCAGTCAGGCCACAGTTTAATTATCTCCTTTATAATGGTTGCAGTGAATTCCTTACCATTATCACTTTGTTAAATCATTGGAGCACCTACATCCAGAAATATTTTTAATACATTGTTTGCAACCTCAGTTGCCTTTTTGCTTGTTAATGGTCTGAGAAAGCAAAACTTCGTGAGGTGGTCTTGGTAATTTCGAAGCCACTTGTAATTGTGGCTAGGAGTCGATTGGAGGTCAATTAGATCTACCTGTCCACGTCTATTGAAATTTTGAGAAATTATGGGGCGTACAACAATTCCTGTTTTGGGGCAACTTTTTTTATTCAAACAGCATACATTCTTGCACAAGCTCAGGAAAATTGATATTTTTTTGATATTTCCTCATTTTGGAAGGCTACAAATAAACTAAAAGCTCGGCTTGGCCAGCCTGTGTGCGTTGATGGTGTAAGTGATCCTGAGAAAATAGCGAATCTATTTAAAGATAATTTCGCTGTTAAATCACCGTTGGGACCGGCATGTTCGAATCTTAATGTTGAGACTGGAAAAAAGCTAGGAATTGTATGCACTGCTACAGATATAAAGAAAATTATCCGATCTATGCCCAGAGGTAAGTCTCCTGGCCATGATGGTCTCAGCATTGAGCATTTGAGACATGCAGGGCCTCACTTGCCAAGGGTGCTGGCATTGCTGTTTAATGTTTGCGTTGGTCACTCCTACCTACCTGGAGATATGATTAAAACCGTAGTTGTCCCTATAGTTAAAAATAAAACCGGAGATCTTGCAGATAGCAGTAACTATAGACCTATTTCTCTGGCAACAGTTGTCTCCAAGGTGTTTGATAGCGTGCTTAACTCATATTTAAATAGCGTTATGCAGCCCCACGATAACCAGTTTGGGTTTCGACCTCATCTGTCAACTGAAACCGCTGTATTGTGTCTTAAGCACGCTGTCAAATATTATACAAATCGTAAAACACCAGTCCACGCCTGTTTTCTCGACCTGTCTAAGGCTTTTGACCTGGTTTCCTATGATCTCCTGTGGAAAAAGCTAGAAAATGTTGATTTACCGGTGGAACTTATCAATATTTGTAAGTATTGGTATGGAAACCAGGTTAACAATGTACGATGGGCGAGCACGCTGTCGCAGTCATATAGGTTGCAATGTGGCGTGAGGCAGGGGGGTTTATCCTCACCAACCCTTTTCAATCTGTACGTCAACGACTTAATTGTTGAGCTCAGCGGCACCAGAGTCGGTTGTCACATAGATGGAGTTAATATAAACAATATAAGCTACGCTGATGACATGGTGCTGCTGAGTGCATCAATTTGTGGCTTAAGAAAGCTTGTGACAATCTGTGAAAAATACGCTAAAATTCACGGACTTGTTTACAATGCTAAAAAAAGTGAAGTCATGGTCTTTGAGGTCAAGGGAAGAAGCACTGAGAGCTTCCCACCTATACAGTTAAACGGTACAGCACTGGAAAGGGTGTCCAAGTTTAGATATTTGGGACACATATTAACCTCTGACCTCAAGGACGATGATGATATCGAACGGGACCGGAGGGCGCTGTCGGTGAGGGCGAACATGATTGCCCGCAGGTTTGCACGCTGCTCTCACCAAGTTAAGCTTACACTCTTCAGAGCATATTGCACCTCTTTCTACACTTGTAGCCTGTGGAATACCTATACCCAACGAGCCTACAGCGCCCTACGAGTGCAATACAACAACGCCCTCAGGGTGCTGTTGAGGCTGCCCCGCTTTTGTAGCGCCTCAGGGATGTTTGCAGAAGCACGCATAGACTGCTTCTATGCGACAATGCGTAAAAGATGCGCATCCCTGATGCGCAGGGTGCGGGCCAGCACCAACAGTATCCTGAGTATGATTGCGGCCAGGATGGATTGTGCGTACATGAATCACTGCAGCGCAATTTCTCATGGACTTGCGCTGAAGTGAGTCATGTGGTTTAATTAATTTTACTCTTCTTTTTTTTTATTACCTACTTGTAACCCTTACTAACATTAGCATAAGAATATTGTTACTAACACTATGGACGTTGTCTGAAATAAATATATATTGAATTGAATTGAATTATTGATATAATTGGTACCGGTATCAAGTATTTCTGTTTTAGGCTATATATCATTTTATCTCGCCCTCCATGTCCGGTTGATGTGTGTGCTTGAATAATAATATCATAGTACTCATTAGATGAAGGTACTTGAATAACAGGAGAGGAAAGATGATGTCTTTTCAAGATCAGAATTTTCTTCTCACCTACACTCATCACGTCGTATTTTTTTGCATTTCTATATTGTTGTTGTGTTTTTGGTTTTTTAAATACAGTCGCAGAGTTAAATCCTTCTATTGAAGCTATCATACTATTTATCCGTTCTGTAGTCCATTCTGGTTTAGTAGATCCGTCCTGTCTATTAGCGTAAAACTTTCGTCATGTTCAATACATCATTATTTATACACCTATTTAGATTTGACATAAAATAACGTTTATTGTGGAAATGCCGGAAGTGTCCATCATGTTGAATGTAATTCGGCTTTGATATAAGAACAACTTGGATTAATCTTGAGATGATTTAATTATTATAATGATATTTTATTTATTGTAAATTAGAATTAGATTTATTTCAAATATTGTAACTATAATAATTATATTCCAAAAGGTTAACTTAATTCAGTACGATTAATAATTAAATAATTAATGAAATTATATATAATTAATTAGCAGTTTGTTAATCCCTACAAATAAATAAATGTTCAGATATGGAAACGGATGTCGTCCCCACTGTTTTCTACCGTTGTTCAGGGTTTTGATTTGTATAAAAGCGAGCTGCATGCCAGAATATGCTCTCTATTTGTACTTTATCTGACTTTGTGCCCTATCTTTGTGCTATTTTGTTAGAATAAAACTATTGGAGAAGAACCTGGAGATTTATACTACGTGTTTATTATTCAAGCACACACGCAGTCACAATTGTCAGTGTCTGCCATCTTACATTTCACAACTCTAATAATTACAAAAATAATGTCATGAAAACAGTCTTATTACTCGTATTAAACCGTCCACTGCCATTTTTAACATCTTTCGCTCTAAAATCCTAGTTGTGTAAAGTAAGGTTTCTAACTTGGCCTAGGTATGCTTTGATGTTTTTCACAAGGTACATTCATGTTTTTAAATAAATAATAAATAAATTCATGAGTATTATAAGGTTTTATTTTGTTTACTCAAAAACACTGTACACCTATGGCTATCTAGGTTTGTATTACAAATGATAAAGTATTGAACGAGTCGTTTTAAACCTATAAACGGAATTAATAATTGCTAAAACGATTATTTATCACAGTAAAAGTGTATATCAAACCGTTTAATTGTTATGTCAATTTTCAATTTTATATTTTGGTTTGTTCTTTTCAATTAATTGTTAACTTGCTATATGTGATGTATGTGTGCGATCTTTTTTAACTTTTGATCTTTAATACAGAAGCAATCCTTAAAAATGGTCATAAAGAAATGTTACTTTCACCCCAGTGCCAGCTAATGGGTTGATACATACTGAATAAGATCAATAATAAACTCCTTTGTACCATTTATTTACACCGACGAAATAAAGGGACCCTAAGACCCAAAAAATACAAAACGTTAGCAATAACCTTCTTTCCGGTGCAGTGTTGGGTAAAAACCAAGTCCAACAAAATTAAGTACAGCGTATTTCCAAATATCACCACTAGATGGCGCTGACCGGTGTTACATCGCGGTAAATCCTGATATTTTCGGATAATGACCTCTCTCGTGTACTATATTGTTATTACTCTCTGGTTTCCCTTCAAAACGAATAAATCTTTCGCCTTTTACTAAAGATTTCCGTGGAGGGGAACACTCAAATGAGTCTATACCTATTTTTGGAACCCTGTAATCTTACAGGGTTTATAATTCTCGTTACTTGTCTTCAGTATCATCAATATAATATGATACGCTCAATTTCTATGTCCGACAGCTATGTTACTTCAAATATTTTTTTGCTGTAATTTCTCACTTAAGAGTGACGCAAAAACATTCTAATATACTGCGCTAGTTGAATCCGTGTTATCTTATGATGTTAAGTTTGCTAACAGTGCGTGTAATATATTCATAGTTTCCTATTGATAACTAATAATTCAATTTTCTTCATAAAAACAACCCATTTGTAAGTATTTCTACCCGCAACAACATCACGTCACGATGATACTTAGTATTCAAGACGTTATTTCCAATTTTTCCTCGAAATTAATCCTCACCTGGGGACTCGCGACTCTTTTTATCAATTCTGTCGCTGATTTCCGTAACAAGGGGTTCGAATTGATACGCTATTGTTATGCAAATTATACGCAAATATTATTGAGAAATCATTCGCGGAACGAGAGGTGACAATGTGCTGTTTTATGAGACTCCTCTTTTTTTGGGGTTCCGTAGTCCATTAAGCTTTATAGTTTCGCCGTGTCTGTCTGTCCGTCTGCAGTTTAGCGCTGAAACCTGAGCTAGAAAACTGTAATTTGGTATCTTAGAAAATATATTTTTTGGGGTCATACAAGTAACGTGCGGATGATTTTTTTTCTCTTGCAAAACCCATTGTGTGGCGTATCGTTGAATAGGTATTTCAAATTTGTTATGAGTTTGCTAATATCATTTTTTAGTAAAGTGGCCTCTTTCCGTAATATTCAGTTTTAAGGGGCTACCCGGATTTTTAGCGCGCTCACTAGCGCCACTTTCGTAGAAAAATCATAACTCGTTAAATTAAAGTCCAATCAAAAATCTGGTAGATACGATTGTAGTACTGGTTCTATAGTTTACTTAGTACGTTTAAATTGTTCCTAAAGTAGTTTACTGTAGTTAGAGTTAGAAAAACTGCTAAATATGGCCACTTTTAGCATTTTTGCTAACTGTAACTGCAGATAACTCTGTTTAATTGAACTTAACCATTGTGTCTAAACCACATAATCAGAGCTACAATCGTATCTACCAGATTTTTGATTGGTCTTTTATTTACCGAGTTATGATTTTTCTAGTAAAGTGGCGCTAGTGTGCGCGGTAAAAATCCAGGTAGCGCCTTAAAGAGCTAATTCTCGTTAGAGTCCAGTGTTTCTACCCTCTCCCAGCTAAATTGTAGGAGGTAGATAGGAAAAAAACACAGCAGTAGCATTCATGTTGCATTTAGATGGAAAACTTTTACGGCTCTGCTAAGTTAACAAATTACCGAAATGTAGACCATAAACTTGAAGCAAAATAATTTTCATGTAAATTTTCGCGAAATCTTTACCTCCAATACACGATATGAAACTGTTGACCGCTTTAGGATTCTTATATAAAAAAATGATATGTAAGGGTAAGTCCCATATATGAGACTAAGATCTAAAAATATGTTTTTTTGTCAAACCTATGCGTGTAGTGTTTCTATAGATAGGTCTTTTAAAATGACATCGAGGTTCCTCAAACCATTTTCTCTAAAAGTCAGACGTTTGAGAGATAGATGCTTCCAAAGTGGTAAAATGGGCGTTCATCTAACTTTTTAACTAAGCGAGTGTAAATTTTGAAAAAAAATACATGTCGTAGATCTTGACAATGACTTCCAACTAAAATTGGTTTGGACGGGATCGCACTAGAAAGTTTTTGAGATATAGCACATTTTCAACAACCGCAAACATAACTTTGTTCTTCATACAAACACTATGAAAAACAAAGTTATATTTGCTGTCAATAAAATATAGTGGTACTTTAGATAAGGAAAAACGTAAGTGGATTTCTTAATTCATTTAAAGTTGGCACGGAATCCGCAGTGCACAAGTCTGACTCGCACTTGGCCGGTTTTGTCTCATAATTTCGTATATTTTGTTATTTTAAAGGAATCATAATTTTTTGTCCGGACCATATCCGGACTTAATTAGGGCAATAAATGCTTTCACAAAGTAAATATGAAACCCTTTGTGCGTGAGTCCGACTCGCACTTGGCCGGTTACTTAAGGATTACTGTTGCTTGCGATGTGCCTTGTGTAGTGGCGAGAGGAAAGACAGCTGACATAGTATTAATAGCTCAAAAACAATGTATTCGAGTAATATGTAATGCAAAGATTGAAACATCTTGCAGGCCACTTTTCAAGGAGCTGAAACTGCTAACCGAACAGTTGTCCCTTGCATTTACATCTTTAAGATATGCGTGTTTGTCAAAGCATACCCCTCATTCTTCAAACGAAAAAAAGAGGTATCCTTTGGACATTTACCGCTTAATATATTCAAAAAGAAACTGAAAATTTGGTTGTTGGAAAAATGTTTCTGTTCTTTGAAAGAATATTTTGAATTCTTTCAATTTCGATTATGAATTGTAGGTAACTACTTAGTTTCTGTCCGTGATTCGTGTTTGACATTGCCGTATTTTATAACGTTCACCAAATTGACATGTATCCCTGGTTTGTCTTGAAATTTTTCCTATTATTATTATTGTTATAGATTTTCCACGGTTTCAATAATTGTACTATGTTTAAATTTCAATAATGTGTTATAATTTGCATGCCAGCTTCTGGTGAATTGTGCGAACTTTAAAATTGTTTGTATGCACCATAATTCCTGCAAATAAATAAATCTAAATCAAAGACGCAAAAATGGCTATAGTTGTATATTACGGAATTGCATCTTCGGTGGTGATTCTGTTGCTTAAATACAGCAACTTTTTGTATTAGACCAACATCGAAATCCCAAAAAAAGTTGACTTCCTCATACAATAGTTTAGAATGTTTTTAACACTCAGTTATATTTTATATTCATAAATATGAAATAAGAAACCAAACATTACGTACGGGCGGGACTCGAACCAGCAACTTCTTGGCTAACCGGGCCAAACACACTACCAATTGAGCTTCCGTGCTGTCGGTCCGACATCTCAGTTAATCATTTTAGTCAGTTTTTTAGAGGCGGTTTCATTGTTTTTTTTTTCATGATTACTAGTTATTACTCAAATCTCAAAAACTACTGGGCCGATTTTGGTAAAACGTACACTGTATCCAAATTTGAACTCAACCTGGGGCCCTATTTTTGAATCACTCGCTTCGAAACGGCGAGTGATTTTCGTTCGACAACGACTTTTAATTCATCTTCGAACGAAAAGCACTCGCCATCTTGAAGCGAGTGATTCAAAAATAGAGCTCCTGATTGAACTAAACAAGAATCATCTCCAAACATACACACACTTACGAAATTTTACCACGTATTAGGAAGCCTTAATAGATCATAATACTAAAGTTTAACTCAATTCTGACGATATCACATAGGTACATTGAATTGATTACCTCATTTTTTTGAAGTCGGTAAAAACGTCAAAGTTGTGTCCTTGTCTCGACCGCCCGCCGCGCGGAAATGAACCTGAGTCTCTTCCGGTGGGAAGATCGATCCAGATTGCGGCTTTGGATTATTGGAAATCATGTTACCTAAGGAGTGAGATTGTGTTTTACCGACTACAAAAAGGAGGTTATTTATTCAATGTGTATGTATGTGATATCGTTGGAATTTTATAATATTTGCATATGTTGATCTACTAAAGACGCAGCGTAGGACGTCCAGTGATCGGTTGCTGTGGAAAGCTGTGGGGGAGGCCTATGTTCAGCAGTGGACGTCCTTTGGCTGATAATGATGATGATGACGTTGATCTTCAAGGCTTCCAAACACGTGTGCTAAATTTCGTAAGTGTACTCGTATGTATGTTTGTCCACGGATTTCTCGAAAGCAAGAAATCATAGCGAGATGATTCTTTTTATAGCTCAAACAAGTATATTATACCAACTTAGAGTACAGTATAAGTTTCATCAGTACCGTATAGAGTTGGGCAGGTAAAAAAATAAAATGGTAAGTAATGAAAAATACGGTAATTTATGGTAAAAAATGGTAAAATACTCGTAATTTACCAAATAGCGGTAAAATACTTAGTTGGTATATAATTTATTTTATAATTTGTGCATGATTAAAGCTTTAATCCAAACGGTTGTTGGCGGTGTTGATGGTAGAAAACACTTCAAAAATTGATTATTTTATACGTTACCTGGGTCACCATATAAAACAGAAAACAAATATTCGTGCGCGTTGCGTAAACTATTATATGGCATTTAACATTCGCGCTCGCTTCTCGTCTCGTTATTGACTAATCGTTCGAAGAAATATTCGTGCACGAGAGCTGACGCGAGTTTGCTGTTCACACATCATCATCATCATTATTAGCCAAAGGACGTCCACTGCTGAACATACAAATAAATAAATATCCTTTGGACATTCCCACACATCGCCATCTAGTCCCAAAGTAAGCTACTCCAAGCTTGTGTTATGGGTGCCAGACAACGGATATAATACTTAAATACTTTTTGTTTGTAAATACATACATGATATACATAGAAAACACCCAGACCAATACAAACAGACATGTTCATGCACACAAATGTTTGTATTGTGCGGGGATCGAACACGCACCCGTTGCGTAGTAGGCGATTTCTCGACCACTACACCAGACGGGTCGTCATATCCCACCCCCACGGCTTTCCACAGCGACCGGTTGTGAGCGGTCTGCATCCAGTTTGATCCTGCGATCTTTACAAGGTCGTCTGTCCATCTTGTCGGTGAAAATCCCACGCTGCGCTTTTGCCAATCTTGAACTTTTCTGCCCCAGCGGCCATCAGTTACCTGCTATGTGCCCTGCCCAAGTATCCACTGCCACTAGAGCTTACTGATTCGTAGGGATATGTCCGTTACCTTAGTTCTTCTACGTATCTCCTCGCTTCTGATTCGATCACCAAGCATAGCCCACTCCATTGCTCGTTGTGTGATTTTAAGCTTCTTTATGAGGCCCATAGTTAGAGACCACGTAACGGATCCGTATGTCTTAAGTGGTGACATACACTGGTTGAAAACTTTCGTCTTCAGACACTGAAGTAATTGAGACGAGAGGACGCTCTTACGCAGTTTCCCGAACGCTGCCCAGCCGAGTTGGATTCGTCGATTGACCTCTTTCTCAAAGTTGGACCTATCTAATTGGATCTTTCGTCTAAGGTAGACGTACTCGTCGACAACTTCGAGAGTTGAGTTTCCAACGGATACTGGAGTAGGTATAACACGGGAACTTGACGTAATTTGCGTCTTTTCCATGTTTATTTTAAAGACACACCAGTTGGGATACTTGGTCGAGCATAGTGCCAAGACCATTCAGCGTCTTTGCCACAACGCCTATATCATCGGCAAACCGGAGGCGTGTTATGTATTCGCTATTGACGCAGATACCGAGTCTTTCTCATTCCAGGAGCTTGAAGGCGTCTTCCAATGCCGCTGTAAACAGTTTCGGAGATATAACGTCTCCCTGTCTTACACCTCTCCGAAATGGAATCGCCCTCGTATTTGGTTCCTGTACTCAGACCGACTATGGTGGCGTTGTTATACAGACACTTTAACACCAATAGTCTATGTGACACCGCTGAAGAGACCTAAGCACCACCCAAGTTTTGATCGAATCAAAAGCCTTCTCATAGTTCACAAACGCTAAACATAGAGGCATATTATACTCGTACTTCTCGGACTTCTGTATAATTTGCCTTAATGGATGTGGTCTATGGTACTGTAGCCTTTTCAGAATTCGGCTTGTTCGGGAGGCTGGAAGTCATTAAACCTACGTGCGAGACGCTTCGTGGTTTACACATGCGCAAGATTAATCATATCTTCTATTGTACATGAAGATGCCGAAGGTTGAAGTAGTTGTGGCTTGCGCTCTGCAACTCGTTAGTTTGTTTAAATACTTGAATATCTTGTGTAAGAAATTCAAGTATTTGATGGTGTGGTTAATGATAAGCTTAGCTTTTAGGTCAGTATTATAAGGGGGCATTTTTTTCCAAAAATATACCCTTTTTCGTGATTTTCAGTTATTAAATTAATAACCCATATCACGAAAACTACAATATATCTGATTGAACAAAAAAATAATTATCTCGCTATGACTTCTCGTTTTCAGGAAATCCGTGGTGAAAAAAACATCATCATCATCATAATCAGCCAAAGGACGTCCACTGCTGAACATAGGCCTCCCCCACGGCTTTCCACAGCGACTGATCACTAGCGGTCTGCATCCAGTTTGATCCTGCGATCTTTTTAAGGTCGTCTGTCCATCTTGTTGGTGGACGTCCTACGCTGCGTCTTTGGTCGAAGGGTCTCCAATCTAGAACTTTCCTGCCCCAACGGCCATCAGTTCTTCGCGCTATGTGCCCTGCCCACTGCCACTTAAGCTTACTGACTTATACTTATACTTCTTATACTTATTACATCATAACGTTAAAGAATCCATTCAGTAGTTTTTGAGATATGGCTGATAACAAATATTATAAATTTAAAAAAGAAAATACAAATTTAAACTGACTTCAAAAAACTAACAAAGCTTAAAATAACGCATTTGTCTTCTGTTTAGGTGAAGCAAATTTATTGGGAGTCGGTGCATGATGACAAGCTTACACCAACAGATACCTAGGGGACCTTTTTGGCAAATCTTGTGGCTTCATGTTTTTTGTATCGTTTAATTTAAGTTTTAATTTGATATCTTTTTATTATTATTATTCAAGTTATCCTTGCTATTTTTTACGATGGTAAGTTGTTGAATCTTATGTCTTGAGTGTCAAAAAAGTTATTCATTCATTCGTTTAATGTATTGGGATTGGGAACGTGCGCCATCGTGAACAGTAGCGCCATCTTACAATCGCAACTTACGGGGCACATGTCAAACGGTGACTAAGGGTTTGTTATTTTCATAAAATTATTATTTCATTGGAATAGAACGACAAAAGCGAGATGTCACTAGCAGCAAACTGTGTGATAATGAGAGATGGGAGATGCGAAGAAGCAGAACCGTTTTTAGCTGGTGTCAGTCAGTTCGGAAGCCTATGAAGACTCGCTGAAAATTTCTCTGTTTTGAGATTTTGAAAATTTATATGAAATTGTGTATATTTTGAAGAAATATTTCTGTTGAAACATGGTAACTTGATCGGTGATTGATTGTTGTTCATTACAGCGGAATAACCCCAACAAATAATCATTCAACGGGTAAATTAATCCAAATCGAAGCCTCTTAATATACGACTTATATTTACCAATGCGCTTCAAATTTAAAGTACGCAGTTTGGTTATTCTATTCTACAAACGTTAATTTACGTAAAAAGTAAAGACAGAATAACACAGGGAATGCATATGTACGAATATTATGTATAATGAAATAATATTTAGGTTTACACTTGAGCTCCATGTACAATATTTTGTGTCGACTGTTTATCATGCAGTAAACTACTATATTTAACTCAGGAACATTGTTATAAATCACCTGATCGAAAGGTTATCTCATTTAAAGCTACAAATGTTACTTACATTTTTCAAATGTTACTTACATTGTTTCGTTTGACAGCTTTTACTTGTCCTTCTATTCCGTTAGGAATATTAATTTTATGGTTATTTTATATTATTTGTTTAGTATCAATATCCGGAATCCATCTTGAGTCAAGCGAGTGTCTTTCTACCTTAAGTCAGCGTTTCCGGTTCCTTTCCGATGGTGGCGCCCTCTGTAGTGTCGGTTTGGTACTTACTTACTGGGCGCTTGAGCACCGGGTTGACACTTGTCATTATAGCGTTGTTTTTCGCGCCGTTCACAAGTCAGTTCAGTTGCAAAAAACATTTTTCTTTAAATTTGTTAAATCTTGCGATTTGAATTTAAATAAATTAGTTGGTTCCTTTCCAAATAATTATTATAATATGAAGAACGGTACTCCTTCGCGATTAAGTCCTAGTAAAGTTAGTGAAGAAAATACGGAATCGCGGAAACGTGCCCGTTCTTCATCACCGAGTTCGCCAAACCGTGAGTTATGCACATTTTGAATTCTTATCTCAACAAGTTGCCTTTTTGACGAATATCATTTCAAAAAATAGCGATGTTTTGAACCCTGATAAAGACCAATTACCTACAGTTGATTTAAACCATGAGGTATTCCTACGTCGACCTTGCGAGCCAGAATCCAAAAACAGTCAACTAAACTTGTCTGAACCTAGTACTGTTGTTAAAGACCCGCTTTATACACACGCCAAAGAAACTTACATTAAAAAATTAAGAGAATTACAACGATTTACAAGTGATGATTGGTATGCTGTTAGATTTGCTGATACTCAGAAAAAATATTTGGCTACCCCCGGTTTCGTAGAGTTAAACGTTAACGACTCCCTGAAACGGTTCGAAGCTGCTATGCTACGAGACGATCCTCGTTCGTACTTGCTGGAACGTTCCTTTGCCGGATTAACAAATGCTTTACTTTTACAAAAAGAAGAATTGCAAAAAACTTTACAAGCGTTAGTAGATTGGGCCAACGAATGTAAACAGACATTAACCCCTAATACATTATTCGATAAAATAGAGTCATTGTTTTCGAAAGAATCGCCTTACAGTAAAGTAACGGATGATATATTGCAAATAGTGTGTGGCAGACGTGCAGATTTTATTACTTCACGGCGGGATGCATTATTACGTCAAATACCAGAGGAATGTCATAGGGATGTTTTGTATAAGATACCCCCCGATTTAGTTCAAAACTACCTACAAAAAATAGGCGGGGCGGATAAATTGTTTCTGTCCTCTATTGATTTATCTTCTAGTTTTTGGCAAATCCCTTTAAATGCTGCGTCACAGGAAAAGACAACATTTACAGTTCCGGGTCGAGGTTCTTTTAAATTTAAAGTTATGGCCTTTGGTCTTTGTGGAGCTCCTTCTAGACAGCAAAGACTGATGGACATGCTGTTCAATCAGAACTTTTGTAGTGATATAGAGGGCGGTAAAGTATTTTGTTACATAGATGATATAATTATTTGTTCAAATTCGTTTTCTTGTCATCTTTTGTTGTTAAATCGAGTTTTGGAAAAACTTAAAATGGCTAACTTGACAATTAACAGGGAAAAATGCAAATTTTTTAGAGAATCTCTTAAATATCTGAGATATGTTATTGATGAGCATGGTTTAAGAACTGATCCTGGTAAAATAGCATCTATAATGGAATTTAGAACACCAACTTCAGCTCATGATGTTAAAGTATTTTTAGGAATGTGCTCATGGTATCGCAGATTCATTCGGAACTTTTCAACAATAGCCGCGCCTTTAAACAGGTTGACTTCGAAGGGCAAAAATTCACCTCCGTTTAAATGGTCTGATGAAGCCGAAGAAGCCTTCAATAAGCTGAAGGATGCTTTAGTTACGGCACCTATTTTGGCTGTGCCTGATTTCAGTAAACCTTTCACGGTACACTGCGATGCTTCTGCGTACGGTTTGGGTGGTATGCTCGCTCAAGAAATTGATGGCCGTGAACATCCTATTGCTTACGTTAGCCGGTCATTGAACAAAGCTGAGCAAAACTATGGTGCAACCGAGCGGGAAGCTCTTGCGGTTATTTTTGCAGTTGAAAAATTTCAGGCATATTTGGGTTCTAGGAAATTCAAGGTTGTTACTGACCATTCCTCATTAAAATGGTTTCTTAAACTTGAAAACCCGTCGGGAAGATTAGCTCGTTGGGGTTGTCGCTTATCCCAGTTCAATTTTGAGATAGAGCATAGGAGAGGTACGGATAACGTAGTCCCTGATGCACTATCTAGACTTTTGCCTGTTAGTGTCATAAATGATGTAGAAACGTCACAAAAGGTCGATGATCCTTGGTATGACCGTTTGTTTAAAAATTGTCAGGATTACCCGACCAATGTCCCAAATTACCAAATTAAGGATGGTATACTGTACAGGTACAGTAAAGGTAAGTACAGTTTGACGTCAGAGTTTGATTGGAAGGAAGTCGTTCGTAAGGATCGCAGAGAAACAATTATCCGCGAGAATCATTCAGTACCGACAGCAGCACATTAAGGGGTATTTAAAACGCACAGAAAACTTTGTTTGAGATATTTTTCGCCCGGAATGTTTGCTGACGTCCAAAGATTCATTAAGAACTGTGATACATGCGCTGCTTATAAACACTCCACCAAGCGAACTCTGGGGTTGATGGGTAATCCTAAGGTTTGTCAGAGACCATTCCAAGTGGTTTCCGTTGATTTAGTTGGTCCTCTACCCAGGTCACAATCAGGGTTTACCTTTTTGTTAGTTGTGACGTGTTGTTTTAGTAAATTCACTTTGTTATTTCCACTTAGGCGGGCTACTAGTGCGAATGTTGCAAAAAATTTTGAAAATCATGTTATATTAACCCATGGAGTTCCTGAAACCGTGATTGTGGATAACGGGACACAATTTACGGGATCAGAATTTAGGGAGTTACTGGTTCGTTACAACATTCCGTAACATCATTACACACCCAGATACACGCCCCAGGTAAACCTTGTGGAAAGGTACAACAAAACCGTGATGACTGCGGTAGCTTCTTTTGTTCAGGAAAACCATCGTTCGTGGGACAGACACCTGCACAAGATACAATTCGCAATCAATAGTGCTGTCAACGAATCGACTGGGTTTTCTCCATTCTTCCTAGTACATGCTAGGGAACCAGTCATCAACGGATCATTCTACAGGGATACCGAGGCGGAGTATTCAGTGAATATGCCTAGGGAGGAGTATGCCGGTGAGTTCGGTTGTCTTAAGGACATTTTTGGGAAGGTTCGTGCACACATGCTAAATGCTCATGCTAGAAATGCCACTTATTATAATTTGAGGCGCAGAAATGCGAAATTTTCGGTTGGTGATGTAGTTTGGAAGACCAACTACACTCAAAGTGATGCCCAAAACTTTAAAATGGCCAAGTTGGCGCCAAAATTTATTAAGTGCAGGATCACTAAAGTTTTGTCACCATTGGTTTACGAGTTGGAGACGATGGATGGTCATTCACTCGGTTCGTGGCATATTAAGGATATTAAAGCATAAGTTCTGGTTCGACTAGAGTTTCTTTAGTTGTGTTTAAATTGATGAAAATTCTAAACACAAAAGTGAAAGAGTTCAGTTTTATTTGAATTTGGAAATAAAACTGTTTGTTTTGTATGATGAAGTATGAATGGCGAGGTTGATAGAATGGTTTGTTTGTGGATGAATGATATAACTTTGGTTGGGGATTTGTTTTAGCTGAAACCTTTAAGGAGAGTCTCTTGTAACTTATGACTTTGAATTGTTGTCTAGCTTTAGGTCATTCCAGATTGGTTTGGCGATGTTTTTTTTCAGGATTTTAACATAATTTACTTAATGATTATGAGTAAATTATGATAATAAAAAAGGTTGAGGATGTTTGTTACTGTGTTTTCTTTCACGGTAAGAAAATATAAGGATATTATATAGTCATTATGCATGAAATGGCTGTATGGATTGCGGGTTTATTTTTATTTTTTTGAGCTTCGAAGCTTTGTACTTATTTATGGTTAGGAGTTTTATTTTGAGGCCTCTTAGATGTAGTTTTTGGTTTATACTTTTGGATCCTTCAAATAATATCAACTAGTGATATAGTAAATAGAATGTCTTCTTAGGTTAGTTTGAACTTGTTGGATAGTGGAAGGAAATTATTTTGATTTTATTTTGGCATTTGGTAACAGTACATATTTTTACAGTTACGGAAGCTGGGGACAGCTTTCGGTTCACTGTAGTGAACCTCTTTTCTTTGGGAGGGGGGTATTGTAACGTTGTATATTTTTATATAAGTTCGCGTGAAACGAATTGCGTCGCCGCCATTTGTCGCAGTCTCTCCCGGCTAGTGTGGACAAAGGGTGTTTAAAAGGTACTAATGTTCGAATGAAATAAAGAAATCCGGGTATAGCATTTGGCAACAAAAGTTTATTCAAATTTGCTATTTCACAATTACCTTTTAACACCTTCAAAAAAATCAAATACAAAACTTAATAGCTCAGAATACAGTAGAGACTAGGTTAGGTTCTAATTTAGTTATCAATATCTATACTATTACAAATCTTAATGTTCACAAATTTCTAATTAAATAAAGATAAACCACCAATTTAAGTGTTTAATTACCTAAATAAATTCCAAAATTTATCCTCAAAGGGATTCCTAAATTATGCCTAAATTAATAGCTAAATTATCCCACTTTTCACTAAAGTTAAAGTAATACAAGGAAAACCAACCTTGGATTTCATCGGAGGTTACTATTTCAAATCTTTGTTGCATCAAACTACAAACAATTCTGCAACATTACCCCAAAATTTCACCGATACCGATCCATCCTTAAAACAGCAGACAAGAAGCAAATCAATCCATAAGGAAGTTCTGACTTCAAAAATTAATCCAAATGAGGTCTTAGTAAGGTCTAAGTAAGGTCACTGAAAAGAATTTACAAAAGGTTAGTTCAACGCACAAACCAAAGTAAAAGTTAAAAAACACTAACTTTTCATAATAAATATTTACCTGAGGTTACAACATGATCACCAAATTGTGACTGTTCAACTTACAGACACATATCAAAAGCGAAACCTAGAAATAAAAGAAAGTTCTAGTTAACAACCAATTTTTTTTTTCTAAGTGAGGGTGGTTATACTTTTCATCACCCTATTTATGAAATCTATAATAAACCAATTTAATACCTGCAAAAGCTGGCTCGCCATATAATTTCTGAATTGATTACTAAACAGTTATGCTAATTATTCTATTTGAGACCTGAAATGATAAAAATTACAACTCTCAATACAATATGCCCAGATGTAGGTAGGCTACATTTTCTTTACAAGGATTTCCAAAGGAGTTTCTCACACACTTACCATTTTTCCAGTCATTTATATCAAATCATTTTCGAAATTAATTCATCCAAATTGACATGTTGGCGGCGTCTGAAACGATAAAAAGAACCATGTGCTCAGACTCTAAGAAATGTCTCGCAACAAACAAAAATCAACGCAAACCTTTCTGCAGATACTTACCAGGAATAACTATCAAACTACAAAATAATTTGGGGCGTGCCCCATATTCAAATATCTAATTTTTCATTTTCCACACACGTTCCACTCCGACGCACGACCAACAGTGCGGAACCGGAAAAACGGCAGCTGTCACACTTGACAAATGTCAGTGTCACCATCCATCTTATCTATGCCAAAATATGGACTGGAGTCCTACATCCATTTAGCTTTTCGTTTCACGCGAACTTACATAAAAATATACAACGTTACAATACCCCCCTCCCAAAGAAAAGAGGTTCACTACAGTGAACCGAAAGCTGTCCCCAGCTTCCGTAACTGTAAAAATATGTACTGTTACCAAATGCCAAAATAAAATCAAAATAATCTCCTTCCACTATCCAACAATCTCAACTGACACTAAAAGGGCAAACAATTTCACAAGAACGATTCAAACTATTACTGTAGATCCAAAATTAAATACCAAAAAAAATATGTCCCAAAGGACCTCAAAAAAAGCTAACCCTATGTTATTTCAAGGTGCTCTGCTAACATTATTCAAAAGACCTACAAAAAAAAACTCAAAATCAACGCTATATTCTATTCCAAAATATCGACAATACCTCAAAAAATCTTAACTCAAAGCTATTTAAGATTATCTGTTCAAAATATCCAAAATACCTTTAAAAAAAACTCAAAAATGCCGTTTAAAAATATTCCAACTAAAAAACATTCAATACCTAAAGATCTCAACGTCAACGCCATTAAAGATTGTTCTGTTCAAAATAATCCAAAAGCTCAAAAAAAAAAACAAATCAACTACATTGAATGTTCTGTTCAAAATTATCCAAAAGCCCTCATAATAAGTTCTCAATAACAAAATATATTTCTTTTCAATTTACTCATAAAGTTAATTAAGTCAAAAATCGGGCAACAAACACATTCAAATAATTCCAAAACGACCTCATGCTAGACAACAATTCAAAATCATAAGTTTCAAGCGACTTAACTTAAGGGTTTCCGCTAAAACATACCCACAAACAAATTAATTTCATTCTTCCACAAGCAAACCATCTTATCAACCTCGCCTTTCATACTTCATCATACAAAAACTAAACAGTTTTATTTCTCAATCTAAATTAAACTGAACCCTTTCACTTTTGTGTTTAGAATTTTCATCAATTTAAACACAACCAAAGAAACTCTAGTCGAATCAAAACTTATGTCTCAATATCCTTAAATGCCACGAACCGAGTGAACGACCATCCATAGCCTCCAACTCGTAAACAAAATGGTGAAAAATACCTCAGTGATCCCACACCAAACAAAAAACAAACAAACTGGTGCCAAATTGGGCATCACTTGAGTGTAGCTGGACTCCCAAACTACATCACCAACCAAAAATCAAAACGCATTTCTGCGCCCTAAAACAACAAAATTTGTGGCATGTCTAGCACGGACACTAAAAACTTCAAAAAAAATTTCTTTAAACAACCGAACTCACCGACATAATACTCCTTCCTTAGGCATAGTTACTGCGTACTCCGTCCCAGTATCCCTGTAAATTTATGTTAAGGAATGTTGTAACAAACCAGTGCCTCCCTGAATCACGATCCCATAATATGTGTCCAATTAACCACAATCACGGTTTCAGTAACTCATGAATCACTATAAATGGTTTCTAAAATTTTTGGCAACATCCGTACCAGTAGCACGCCTAATAGGAAACAACAGAGTCGATTTACCAAAACAATGCGTTACACCGAGAAAATTGTAACTGATTTCTTGGTTTATATACAAAACAGACGCAAGTAACCTAATTTAATTCGTTTTCAGAACAACTCCAATAACGCTGACGCGTAACCACAATGACCCTACATTTACTTCATAACTCATTTATCAATGTACCCATAACAAAAGCAATAATTAAAATGCAAAATTAATTCAACTAATTCTCAACGCAAACTCATATAAATTACACTGTAATATCACTGTTAAGTAACATTAATTAATCATGTTAACTATTATTTGGTGGTTTATATTTTTACAAATTTCATACAAAACAATATAAAGTGAATCCAAAATATTACAACCAAAACAACTCAAATATCTCACAATACTTAAACAGATTGTGAGTATTTTAAATGCTAAATAAAATCAAACACAACAAATTGGGATTTCACAAAATAAGGTTTACACCGTAACAACACTTTATTTTGGTTAGTAAATACAATTTGTTTGATGCAACACTAAACTTGTGGGATAATTCCTAACCAGTTAGTAACACAGGCAAAATAAACCTAAGCTAAATAATATGGTGGTTAATTAGCATTCCAAAAAAATTCTAACAACAAAGTGCTCAAAATTGTACTAATAACTAATTCTAAAGTTGGGCGCCATTTGTCGCAGTCACTCCCGGCTAGTGTGGACAAAGGGTGTTTAAAAGGTACTAATATTCGAATGAAATAAAGAAATCCGGGTATAGCATTTGGCAACAAAAGTTTATTCAAATTTGCTATTTCACAATTACCTTTTAACACCTTCAAAAAAATCAAATACAAAAACTTAATAGCTCAGAATACAGTAGAGACTAGGTTAGGTTCTAATTTAGTTATCAATATCTATACTATTACAAATCTTAATGTTCACAAATTTCTAATTAAATAAAGATAAACCACCAATTTAAGTGTTTAATTACCTAAATAAATTCCAAAATTTATCCTCAAAGGGATTCCTAAATTAATAGCTAAATTATCCCACTTTTCACTAAAGTTAAAGTAATACAAGGAAAACCAACCTTGGATTTCATCGGAGGTTACTATTTCAAATCTTTGTTGCATCAAACTACAAACAATTCTGCAACATTACCCCAAAATTTCACCGATACCGATCCATCCTCAAAACAGCAGACAAGAAGCAAATCAATCCATAAGGAAGTTCTGACTTCAAAAATTAATCCAAATGAGGTCTTAGTAAGGTCTAAGTAAGGTCACTGAAAAGAATTTACAAAAGGTTAGTTCAACGCACAAACCAAAGTAAAAGTTAAAAAACACTAACTTTTCATAATAAATATTTACCTGAGGTTACAACATGATCACCAAATTGTGACTGTTCAACTTACAGACACATATCAAAAGCGAAACCTAGAAATAAAAGAAAGTTCTAGTTAACAACCAATTTTTTTTTTCTAAGTGAGGGTGGTTATACTTTTCATCACCCTATTTATGAAATCTATAATAAACCAATTTAATACCTGCAAAAACTGGCTCGCCATATAATTTCTGAATTGATTACTAAACAGTTATGCTAATTATTCTATTTGAGACCTGAAATGATAAAAATTACAACTCTCAATACAATATGCCCAGATGTAGGTAGGCTACATTTTCTTTACAAGGATTTCCAAAGGAGTTTCTCACACACTTACCATTTTTCCAGTCATTTATATCAAATCATTTTCGAAATTAATTCATCCAAATTGACATGTTGGCGGCGTCTGAAACGATAAAAAGAACCATGTGCTCAGACTCTAAGAAATGTCTCGCAACAAACAAAAATCAACGCAAACCTTTCTGCAGATACTTACCAGGAATAACTATCAAACTACAAAATAATTTGGGGCGTGCCCCATATTCAAATATCTAATTTTTCATTTTCCACACACGTTCCACTCCGACGCACGACCAACAGTGCGGAACCGGAAAAACGGCAGCTGTCACACTTGACAAATGTCAGTGTCACCATCCATCTTATCTATGCCAAAATATGGACTGGAGTCCTACATCCATTTAGCTTTTCGTTTCACGCGAACTTACATAAAAATATACAACGTTACAACTGCAACCGACCGCTCGTTCACAAACAAAAGATATTTTCTATCAAAATCAGAAGCCATCGACTAGTAAACAAACTGATAACACCTTTTTTTCGACGAAACACTTCTTCAAAAAGACATGCACCGCGAACGTCTAACCGAAAACGTCAGGATAAGCCGGAAAACAATAAACAGAAAGGAAAGAAACTGCGATCCCACACTACCTATAATAAAAAGCGTCGCGAATGACTATCGAGTATTTCAAAGCGGCTGTCTAAAACGATTTCAAGCTGTCTGGAGCAACTTGGGTGCACCAAAACAAATGTGCAAATTACTAAACGGGGCCCGTTTACCCTTTATTCTAAAGCCACCACTAATATTCCCCAATCACGTTGCAATGCAGAATTACAGAACCAAAACTTCTGTCAATATGACTACCCAGATCCAAAACATGTTAGACTCGGAAATTCTCGAACCAGCGGAGCAAAGCCCCAGTTACCTTTCAAATTTTTTTCTGATACCCAAGCCAGACGGCAGCTATCGCCCGATCTTCAACTTGAAACAGCTGAACAGTTTTGTTATAACAAAACCATTCCAACTATTCAGTCATTTTCCTGTACCAACTTTTTTACAAACCCAAGATTGGATGGCGAAATTAGACCTGAGCCAGGCGTACTTTCACATACCCATAGCACCACAACATCGCCGCTTTCTAAGGCTCAATTATCACCACGATCTGAATCGCCACCAACTGCTTCAGATGACGTGTTTGCCGTTCGGACTTGCATCGGCCCCGAGAACATTCGCTACCGTGACGAATTGGGTCGCCGAGCTATTAAGAAGTCGCGGCATCAGGTGTATAGTATATCTAGACGATTTCCTCCTAGCAAACCAATCGAGAGAAAAATTGCACGACGACATAGCAACAATGATAAACACCATGCAGTTACTGGGTTGGGAAATAAATTACGAGTAGTCTGTTCTGACTCCGACGCCATGCCTCGAGTTTCTCGGCATAACATGGGACACAAAACGCAACGCAATGTCCTTGTCGGAGTCGAAGTGCCTATCGCTACGCAAAGCACTTCAGGAGCAGCTCAAAGCAGGCAAGTGGTCCCAAAACAGTATCAAACGCTAATGGGGAGACTCAACTTTGCCAACTTTGTAACCAAAAGGGGTCGCCTTTACTGTCGAACTCTACAATACTTCAGTCGACAGTTGTCAAAGACCCATCCCTACCGTCGAGTGAAAATACCGCAACCAGTTCGTGCCGACATAGAATGGTGGTACAATTCGATTGGAGTAACCATGCCCATACACATGAACGAGATGACTCATCTGCTGACCACAGACGCATCCGACATCGGCTGGGGCGCTCAAATCAACGACCGATTCCTAACAGGTACATGGGCGAAGCCACAAATGTCATGGCACGCAAACAGGAAAGAAATGTTCGCAGTATACGCAGCAGTTGTACACGAACAAAACCAACTGCAAAACGCGCAAATTCTCCTGCAGACAGACAACCGAACAGTAGTGTCGTACATCAACAAAGAGGGCGGCACGAAATCGAAAAAGCTTCTCGAGCAGACTCGACAGCTTCTAGCGGTTTTAGACAAACTAAACGTGCATCTTCTTGCTCAATACTTTCCCGGAAGATTCAACGGCGAAGTGGACGCTCTATCAGATGTACACGATCAGCAGGCACAAAGTCACAACGCGTTCTGTCACCAGTGGCATTACGACCTTGCATGGCTATTTCCACCTCCGAATTTGATTCCGAGAGTTCTCAGTCACCTGAACCAAGCCAGCGGAAATTATATATTAATCGCCCCGAAATGGAACAAAGTGTTTTGGCAAGTCGATGTTCAACGACGAGCCCTACGACCGCCGTATCAAATTCCAGACCTAGCTCGAGTCCTAGTGGACACGCGAACGGGCTTGCACCCACCGGAGATTCAAGATCTACACTTGGAAGCGTGGTTGATTTCGGGTGGGATGAATTGCTAACAGAGTGGAGTGACCAGGAACAAAAACTACTGATGTCGAGTTGGCGGCCCTCGACGATGAAAACTTACAAACCAGCATGGACAAGATGGAAAAAGTGCGGATCAAGTTGCCCGTTACCTTGCATATTTACACTGTGACGTAGGTCTAGCTTATAAAACTATTTTAGTGCACAAATCCGTAATTGCGACATTTACTCATTTAAATTCTAACGTAGATTTGACCTCCAATTTCTTTATTAAACACATGTTAAAGGCTATATCAGTAGCACGTACTAAACCTATAAAGCCACCTATTTGGAATACTAAGTTGTTATTGCAGTATTTGTGTGATTATAAACCAGATGAAAGTAGTCTTTATCAGGTCTCTAAACACACTGCTACCTTATTACTACTCACCTCAGGTCGAAGGGTTCACGATCTCACCCTGTTACGTATTGACAGGGAAAGTTTAATTGATGAACAAACTAGCATTGTAATGTGGCCAGCTTTTGGATCCAAGACTGATGATGCAAATCACCGTCAGTCAGGTTGGAGGATCAGGGAACATCCTAATAAAAATTTAAATGTAATTTTTTGGATAAGACAGTTATTGCAATAATCGTTAAATCGTAGGCAAAGCATCAATAACCTGTTTATAACAGCTCGAGGTGAGGCTAAACCCGCAACTAGAACGATAATCGGTGGCTGGGTAAAATCTCTTTTAAAAGATGCAAATATTGACGCTACTCCCGGCTCAGTACGGTCGGCAGTAGCTTCCCTAAATTGGATAGAAAATTTTCCTTTTGATAAAATTCTTGCTACTGGTAATTGGAAATCTGTACATACTTTAGAAATAAGTAATCAAAATCCTAGTAACTTGGTATCAATTTCCTTGTCAAATTACTTTGATGCAGTGAATGATTCATAAGCTGGGTTATAATTATTGTGATTCATTTATTTAATTGTTTTTATTTACCTGTCGTGATTTTGGTAGTTAATATACTTGCATTAAAAAATTAAATTATAACTAAATAATGCATTTAACCTCAAACCTATCCTTACACATTATAGCGTCTATAACTTCGTTATTAGCACCAGGTGATAACAAACAAATCACTCAAGATGGATTCCGGATATTGATACTAAACAAATAATAGAGAGTTTTACCAACAAATAAAACTTACCTATTATTTTTTATTCAATATCCGGAATCCAGGTAAGGTCTACCTGGTGCATCATGAGTGCCATAATGACAAGTGTCAACCTAAATTGCTTTAAAAACTGGTTCAGAATGTGTAAAACACTAAATTAATACCCAGCCCAAAACTTTGTCGTAAATTGCAAAGGGAGCATATTACTTATTAACAGAATACTTCCCTTGCTTATTAGCTCCGATCACACATAGACTGACTCAAAATATCCCTGGCACACTTAAATCTCTCAGATTCTCTGAACTAATATTATGAAGCTAAGAAGTTTGTATGATAAAGCGCACATTACTGGTTTGATTTGAAAAGCAGTGAATAATATTATGAGTCTGATTTTAAATCAACCAATATAATAAGAGAAGAACATGTACTAACAGTCAAGTCATCGCTAGCGAATACCTTCGTATACTGGAAACCAACAAACACTAAGAATATACCATATTCAAGTCTTCCCCGGCTGCGCATGTACTAAATCCATCAGTATGCGCTGCCGGCGGCGTATTTGCAAACAGATCAGCGGCAGCGGCACTAAATTAAATTTGGCGTACGTCAATCATTTTCTATTGGATTTTGGCGCGCGGGGCGAAAAGAGAGTTATTACGTAACTTAGCGATCGCTATGGAATGAGGGTTTTTGATATTTTTTCTGCCACCAGACGGCGCCACGTAAGCGCCAGGTCCAAACAACTTGCACATAGTATTGATTTCTACCGAATTTCGGTAAATTCTACGTATTTGTGAATTCAATGTGCTTTTATAATGGTTTAGAGACAGAAAAAGGTTGCCGAAATAAATAATGATCTAAAAAACAGAGGCGCCAAAGAAACTGGCACTAAAGGAAAATATGAATAATAGGAGATACTATAATAACTAATGAAGAATAGGATTGTGTGGAATTTTGGACAGTGCTACCATGCAATATGTGATACATGACCATGACTATCTGCCTTTTTCTTTACATCATCAACTTATACATAATAAAATATATGTAAGCCTATTCCAGGTGCATATTAATCACTATAGTAGCTATGACTTGTAATAACACTGAACTGATAAAAATTGTAGTAACTTTTTTTTATTCAATATGTATATTATGTAATTATCGATAATAGGTGATCGTATTTGCATAGGGATAGTAGATAGTAGGAGTAAATTTATCTCTGTGAATAGCTACAAGCCACTGTTTCAATCGGCTTTTATCAGTTATAGGGAACATATGCCCTCCTGTTTTATTTGCACACATAGGCACTGTACAACACTGTAGTATTTTAGAAAACAGTACTCTTTTTGCAACTATTGTATGAATAAATAAATAATAAAAAATATCAGAAAATACAACATATTATGTATGTATTTTGACAAGTGGTTGGACCTGACGCCTAGGTGCTGCCACCTGGTGGGCGTCATTTTTGACAACCCTCATTTCAAAGCTGTAGTTAGATGTATAAGCTCCCATACATGAAACAAAAACCTAAAAATATTTTTTTGTAAAACCTATGCGTGAAGGATGTCTATGGATAGAAAATGGTTTCAGGAACGTAGATGTCTTAAAATGACATCTACGTTCGTGAAACCATTTTCTTTAAAAATCTAATGTTTGAGAGGAAGACGCTTTCAAAGTGGTTAAATGGGCGTCCCCCCCTCCCCCTCCATCTAACTTTGAAACTAAGCGAGTGTAAATTTAGAAAAAGAAACATGATGTAGATCTTGACATAGACTTTCAAAGAAAAATTGTTTGAACGAGATCCAACTTGTCGTTTTAGAGATAGAGCACATTTTCAATAACCGCAACCGAAAACCAAAAAACTATGAAAAACAAAGTTATATTTGCCGCCAACAAATTGCTGTATTTCGGCTTTGTACTAGTAAGTGGATTTCGACTTCAGTTAAAGTTGGCACGGAACCCATAGTGTGCGAGTCCGACTCGGACTTCGCCGGTTTTTGAGTTAACTAATAGCCCTGCGGATGTATAAAACGAACGAAAAAATGTTGATCATTGTGTTATGATTAGAAAAAAAACAGGAGAAAATAATTATTACAGTTTGGAAATTCACAAAAGTTTCAAGCCAATTTAAAAAAAAAAAACTGCTTGACACTCACTCAATAAATCAGTCATTATGGATATTTTAGTCCATGTTTTGATTTCATAGTGATTTCAGTTAAAGTTTCAATGGCACGATTGCTTTCTAGTGTCTGAAGGATATTCGGTTACCACTGAAGCCTTCGCACCGGAAGGCGGGTCTGCAGCGCCATCTGCTTCCTGTAAAGATTGTGGCAAACTCTATTAGTGTTTATTTTTGGTTGCAATAACACAATAAATTGGTAGTTTCGCCTGTCAGCGTTTTCCGGGAGTTTTGAAATTGACCTATCTTAGAGATTTTGATGTGTCCTTTTCGAATTTCAACTTTGCCACTTCGTATCTCAGCCGCTCGGGCCGCCATCTTGAAAAAATGGCGTCCTTTAGTCCTTTTCAGACGTTATCTCCTTTTCGGCTCATTTTACGATAAATATATCTACCACAAATTTAATAAGATACAAATAAAGCATTAGATAGCGAAGCGACATCAAGTAAAGAATAACTGCTTGGGCCATCTGTTTCATAGACAGACGGCTAGATGGCGCTAAGCGTCACGCAATTGACGTTTTCATAAGAAACCAAACATTTCGCAGGGTCGGACTGACAGCACGGTAGCTCAATTGGTAAGAGCGTTTGGCCCGGTCTGCCAAAAGGTTGCTGGTTCAAGTCCCGCCCGTGCGCAAATTTTTGGTTTCTTATTTCATCTTTATGAATATAAAATATGACACTGTGAGTGTTAAAAACATTCTGCAACATTTTTCATTTAATTAAAAGTTTTGGCGTAGCAGCTCCGCAAAGTGTCAAGTAACTTGCGATTTTGCCCAATTCCAATATGCAGCCTCATACTCCCTTTATTGCTTATAAAAAAAGGAAAGTTAGCCTGTAACGTCCCACTGCTGGGCAAAGGCCTTACCTCAACTATGAGGTAGTTTGAGCCATACTCCACCACGCGGGCTCAGTGCGGGTTGGCGGAGGGGTGTATGCAAGGCAAGCGACTAACCCTGCTGTCAGATGTTATCAAGCCGCCCATAAGGCCTCTGACTGGGCTTAACGACTAATGTAACCGATATTAGCCGGGAACAACGGCTTAACGTGCCTTCCGAAGCACGGAGATGCTCGTGATGTACGTCACTTATATGGTCGGAATGGTCACCCATCCAAACACGACCGCGCCGTAGGTTGCCTTACTTCGGTATCACTACCAAAGCGCTACTACCACTGCCCTACGAGCACTTCATTATTATTGCTTATAATAAGTAAAAAATTTGTTCTAAAAATAAATTTCTCATCTTGCATTACACGAAAACGATTCAGAATGTCGCTTATATGGGCTGTTGCCCGAGGAGCCCTGTGAGGTAGATGCAAACAATTTCGTCCTCCTTTTTCTCACTAGAGAGTTTGCAACTCTTGAGTAAAGGGCTCCATTAGCTCAGAGGATCATAAGATAGATCTATACAAAGCATCTTCCTACCTTGACGACCCGTCTGGTGTAGTGGTCGAGAAATCGCCTACTACGCAGCGGGTTGCGGGTTCGATCCCCGCACAATACAAACATTTGTGTGCATGAACATGTCTGTTTGTATTGATCCAGGTGTTTTCTATGTGTATCATGTATGTATTTACAAACAAAAAGTATTTAAGTATTATATCCGTTGTCTGGCAACCGTAACACAAGCTTTAAGTAGCTTACTTTAGGACTAGATGGCAATGTGTGGGAATGTCCAAAGGATATTTATTTATTACTAGCGGACCCAGCGAACTTTGTTTCGCCCTCAGCCCCGTCCCGCCCCAGCCCCGTCCCGCCGAGTCCCGTAATTTAAAATGTTAAGCATTCCCAGCGAACTTTGTTTCGCCCTTAAATTACTAAAATGGCTATTAAAAAATAAGAGTATATCGTGGAAGGGTGAAAATTGAGGATTGTATGTGTTTTTGTATGTTGTGTCATAAAAAAATAGAAATTAATAATTTTGTTTAAAAAATAAAAATAAAAATTTAGGGGTGGACTACCCCTACCATTTAGGGGGATGAAAAATAGATTTTGGCCGATTCTCATAGATACCGGATAAGCACAAAAAATTTCATCATAATCGGTCAAGCCGTTTCGGAGGAGTATGCCAACGAAAACTGTGACACGAGAATTTTATATATTAGATTCCTTTGTTAATGATTTGAAAGATTGTGGTCGACTAAATTCCGCAGAAGGTGTCACTGGCGCCGCCATTTTGGCTAATAAAACTTTTAAGCAGTCGTTCTTCCGTTCGACTGTGTGGCATGCCCGCTGCATATCCGACAACCCCAGTCCCTTCCAGTGTTTAAAGCTAGGGTAAAAGCGCACTTCCTTTCACTTTAAAAAACTGACCGAAGTTTTCTTCGATGGATCTATTATTTCATGTGTGATAAGAATTTTAATGTGAGGAGCAAGGAAATTAAATTTATCAATTATATCCTGACGGGAACCAGACGAAACCTTATCATAATAAAAAGTTCGCATTTTGAAAGGTTCAGTTCTAAGCCTTATTTCTTAAATCCTTCTATTACCAGGACAAGATCTTGGAAAACAACATCTGCTTTGTCATCCAGATACCAGGCATTGAATTTAGAATTTAAGCATGAAATGACAGGATGAATGCCTAAACTAAAAAACCGGCCAAGTTCGAGTCGGACAGCGGCACCGAGGGTTCCGTGTCAACTATAACTGAAATAAATAGGGAATCCACTGACTTTCACTTAGTGAAATACCACAGTATTTTGTTGAAAACAAATGTAACTTTATTTTTCATAGTTTTTGTATGAAGAATAAAGTTATGTTTGCGGTTGTTGAAAATGTGCTAATCTCAAAAACTTCTCGCTCGATCCCGTCCAAACCAATTTTCTTTGAAAGTATTTGTTAAGATCTACATTACATATTTTTTTCAAAATTTACACTCGCTTAGTTTAGAAGTTAGAGGGGGGGGGGGGGGGGGGACAAAGGGATAAATCTGAGGAGTGTGAGTCTGAACTTCGTTCAGCAAGGCAGACCTGTCAAAAGAATTGAAAGCATTCTTCACATCAACTTTCAAAAAAACTTCAGATTCGTCACAGGAGAGGAAATTGCGAGCGGAATGAACCACGGCCTCGCAACTTCCCTTACTGCCGAAACCAAGTTGAATGGGTTAAAAATACTCTTTCAAAGAAGAAAAAAGATCACGACAGGCTAATTTGGCTGCAAGACGACGAAACGTTGAGCCAATAGCAATAGGGCGAATGCCACCATCTTTTATTGTATTTATTCATTTATTTTATTTTGTTTGTGATATTACATGTATTATTTTATTTTATTATGAAACTATCTTCAAAGTGTAATATTACAATATTAGCAATATTTTTGCACACCGCTTCTACCTTTCTGATGAACGTTGTTTCCTCTACCCAATGGTTGTCTGGAAGAGATCGCTTTCAGAGATAAGACCGCTAATATTGTACTTATGATTTGTTTGTAATGTTTTTGTTTCTTGTGTCCTTACTTGTGCAATAAAGAATATTTATTTATTTATTTATACAATAGAATAGTTCTAAGCACCTAGTGTCTTCTTATTCTTTTCTACAAAAAATGCAATAAAATGTCCTGCGTCATAGAACAGCCAAAATCACTAGTAAGTATTTTCACACATTTTTCTTTTTGCTCATACGGGGCGAGGCCATTTTTTGAGATTTTCGATGATCTCTTTTTGGTGGAACCTCCCGCACACTGTCGCGTCATTACGCTTAAAGAATACTTTATTTTCAGTTTATGGACTATAACTCCGTAATTTGTTTACTTATTATAGCCGTGATATTTTTATATGCATATGCTATACATTTTCCACATGTCTACCTACTACCGTTTAATATGAGAAAGACGATACTATAATGGATCAATGTTGAACAACGGAATCTGAAATGTTTCTGATATATACTTTAAAACCTTGTGAACAAAACAACAAGGTGCAAAAATTCCTTTCAAGTGAAAGTGATTTTTTATAAATATGGCGCAACATTTTTAAACGAGAGAGGACCTACATCATCCGAAAATCTCAGGATTTACCGCGATGTAATTCCTAGCAGCGCCATCTATCGGTGACACAGGGCGTCATCAGTGCACTGTAAGTACGTATTACGTAGGTACGTACGTAGTATTGTGTATCATAAAACAACCTGTTTTCTCTTAGTTTTAATTTTCACAACTTATTTTTATATTTTGTAAAAGGATGTAAGTGAAATATTGTACATATTTTAATGTAAATTTCTCCACGCGACCGTGTTTCTCACGCATTATAGGTATTAAGGCGAATTTTTCAATGGTTAGATATTTTCATATTAATTTATTTGCCAACTAAGTGTTACATACATACATATAGCAGGTCTTATGCTA
The DNA here is from genome assembly GCA_963924145.1 of Pyrausta purpuralis. Lineage (NCBI taxonomy): Eukaryota > Metazoa > Arthropoda > Insecta > Lepidoptera > Crambidae > Pyrausta > Pyrausta purpuralis. The sequence goes on along the minus strand of OZ001670.1, from coordinate 1,451,834 downwards.
GACAATTGCACTTATGACTTCGTAACCCTTTCAGTTTGGGTATTGCAAAATTATTTTAGGGCTATATTAAATTATGTGATAATGTGATAAAACTTATCAGACTGATAAATTACTAAGCGACAGATTTAAAAAAAAAGACAGGTACCTATGATTGCTGACAATTAGGTAAGGTTTTCAAATTAGCCATATCGTATTTTGTTCGACGAATATTTCTTATCTGACTATTGAAAAATCAGCCCTTAGTGTTATTAAGATGTGGCGTTGCCGGCGACCTTCCCGTGCTATAGAATACGTAGAAAGCAATGAATAGTTTTGTAATTTTTTTTATGTCATTGTCGAATATTTTAATTTTCCGATCTATTCCACTCTAATCCCCAAATCGAATACAATCTGAATTTTGATTCAGGCGCGGATCCAGCTCTCCTAAAAGGTTGTGGGCACGTTATAGTTTTTCAATAAGGGGGGGGGGGGGGGGTAGTTTTTAACAAAATACGAATGGCGGGGCCCGGAAGTTTAATTTCCGAAGCAAAATTAAAAATTATATTTAGGTACTTTAAATGCGAGCTTGCTGCAATTTGGTTTTGACGCTTATCACACCAAGATCACGATATAAATTTAAGTGCGAGCGAAGCAAGTGCGCTTTAATTTGTTTTCGACGTTCAGCAAACCATGAACCATGCACATATTAAATATCCAATGCAATGCGGCTTTTGACTCTGACCCAACCAAAAACATACAATACACTTTGACGACCCGTCTGGTGTAGTGGTGGAGAAATCGCCTACTACGCAGCGGGTTGCGGGTTCGATCCCCGCACAATACAAACATTTGTGTGCATAAACATTTCTGTTTGTATTGGTCTGGGTGTTTTTTATGTATATCATGTATGTATTTACAAACAAAAAGTACCTATATTAGTATTATATCCGTTGTCTGGCACCCATAACACAAGCTTTGAGTAGCTTACTTTGGGACTAGATGGCGACGTGTGGGAATATGGGAATATCCAAAGGATATATAACATATTACACACACACACACACACACACACACACACACACACACACACACACACACACACACACACACACACACACACACACGCACCCGCACACGCACACGCACACGCACACAAACACGCACACGCACACACACACACTTTCCTTACACTAACAGATTGCTATGTCTACTTAAGTGTGTAATTAATTATATGCGATATGTGTCCTGGAGGTGGAGACCTGGTGTCTTGTAGCACAGATTGTTCAACAATCTATTTCAAGCGCCAGTCTTCACAAAAGGGAAATATATACTTACATTTTTATTGTTAATTGTTATTTTTTTGCATTTTCTGTTTTTCTTTTGTGGAGGAAATAAAGAGATATATTATTATTATTATATTATATTAGTTTTCGACTCGAAACAAAAGAAGAATATGAGTAGGATGGCTACAATTGTGTTTACGAGCAAAGTGAGAGCGAAACTTTGTTTAGGATGCTTCTTAATTTAGTAAAATGGAAATAAGTTTCTACCATGCACTTTGTATATTGTGATTGGGTGATGGTTGTGGGCATGCCCTCAGTGCCCACAACGGTGTATCCGCGCATGATTTGATTACACTCATGAAAATAGACCTCTTCCCAACCAATAACCAAACTGAAAATATTAAAATATAGTTTACAATCGATTCCGAACGAATACCATTTTTTTTTTGTTTTGGTACTGTCAGTCACAGAAACAATTTATTTTGCTTTCTAATTCTTCTTAAGTACTAGAAAAGTAGAAATTTATACAGGTATTTGAAGCTGTATTGCTTAATAGCAGGTTACATATAACTTTAAAAATTGGGAAATATTGCAATGTTTTAAAAATTATTCTCACAAAAAACTCAATGTATGTAGGTCTTTTAAAATTACATAGATGTTCCTAGAATCATTTTCTTCTTAAGTCTAAGGTATAGACGCTTCCAAAGTGATGAAATGGGCCTGCGTATTTCGTACTTTCGTCCCAGTCTTCTACTGTCCCGACAAAGATTTCTTACTTGACACGTTTCGTTTTTCCGTTAAGCAAATTGGTTCCAATGTCAAAAATACAGCCTGTATTTTTAAGGCACAAATCCTAACTTGTCAAGGTAGTGCAACCACACCATACGTCTATAGTATAAGTCACTTGTATCATAATATTACATTATGATGCAGGTGTGCTAAGGTGACCATTATAAATACGCGGCTTTCTTATGGCCACAGAAAGCCGCGTATATTATGGTCACAGGCACACGTGTTTCATACGACGTTTTTACAACACACTTGCGAGGAAAAAACACAAATTACAGAAAAATTTAAATGAATTTGAGTTATTATTTAGTAATGAAGCTGGATTTACCCTTTATTGAATTAATTATGTATATATTGTTATTTTTCGCATAAATACTGTTTGTAGCTAAAATAAAAGTTATAACCTGACTAAATTATATCGCTTCTTATTCTTCTTACTTACGACTTGTTAAGACACGCGTGTTTAATATTTAGGATTATGAGCCAAAAAAAAATGGTTGAAAAAGTCATTTATTTATGCAAATTGGTCCATTAGGGGCACTTGTAAGTCCCAATATAGACCCTACAGCTTTGGGACAATTGTGGGGTAGTGCTGAGAAGCAGCTGCGTAACAAACTCAGTCACTATTGTCAATGTCTCTTTCTAAGATTTGATTTAATGGTTTTCCTAAACACTAAGAATCCATAACCAGACCTTGACTTTTAAACATGTTTTTTAATCACTAGGTATCTGACTATGATCACACTTGGTGCCCTGGTGGTAAGTTATGAAATGGCAAAATCGCTCAAAAGTAAAGTTAGCCTGTAACGTCCCACTGCTGGGCAAAGGACTTACCTCAACTATAAGGTAGTTTGAGCCATACTCCATGCGGGCTCAGTGCGGGTTGGTGGAGGGGTGTTTGCAAGGCAAGCGACTAATCCTGCTGTCAGATGTTATCGAGCCGCCCATAAGGCCTCTGACTAGGCTTAACAACAAAATCGATTTACAAACGACTGAATACGATACAGTTTTTTTTTCATATAAACAAAACCAATTCGTGTATGATTTCAAATTGCTCTCAACACGACCATTCATTCTAACCTTACATACCATACCATACATTCTAACCTCAAACAAAAGCTGAAACATTTCGCTGAGTTGCCAGCGAAGCTTATAAAACATTCACATCCCCTCCCCTCACTTCAAGGGGCGTGGCCGGGGGCGGGACCGGAAGTAATGTTGTTTGTTTTCAGCTCAATTTGACGGAAATTTAATGAAGACGTGGATTTGCTTGTGTTTGAGTTGCGTTTCAATAACAAGGGTCGATTCGCTCGTTTTGCGATGATAGTTACTGTTTTTATATAAATTAGGGTGGATTCGACTAAACGGGAGGAAATGTTAACCTTATAATAAATCGCTAGTTATTCGAGAGTGTATAAAGTATCTTTACCAAAACTCTATAGAAACTCGGCCCACTTTGCGTCTGCATGCGTCTTTACAAAAGAATAAGGACAAAACATTTTTTTTTAAATAAATAGGGATTTTCGTGGAATTCAATGGCAGATAAGGCATTTTGAGTTTGAGGTTATGTTTTGTGATTGCAGAGTTATTGCACCTGACATATTCATTTTGATACATTCAGAAGGTAATTGTTATATTTTACTCAAGTATTTCAATACTTACTTAGTTACCCTTAAAATACCAGTGCAATTATAATTCAAACAAGAATTTTGAAATATAAACTACAAAGACGCAATGTGGGCCCGGCTTTGGTCAATATCCTTTTCCATTTTACCGGATACTGTTCTAGAATATCGCGTTTATACGGAAGTAACTCTTAGATATTTTACACACTGCGACTGTTAGCAGCGATGCAGTCGCGATGCTAACGCGCGTTAGCATCGATGCAGTCGCAAAATGTCAACTTTTACACTCTGCGCTACTTTTAGCATCGATACCGTCGCGACGCAGAAGCTGGAATTCGACAAATTATGTACTGAATTTTGGCGACTGCATCGATACTAACGCGCGGCTTCGTCAACTAAATCTGTTCATTGCGTGAGTCGCGATGCTGAAGCGCGTTTTCAAAACGCGCGACTGCATCGATGCTAAAAGTCGCAATGTGTAAGGGGTGTGTAAGGGGTAACACTTAACCCAAAGTGTTGCGTGTATTATGAGCTTATTCAAGAATAACGGTATGACGTCTGCTTGCTATATGATTTGTGTCATTACTTCAGCATGCTTTGACAAATTCAAAACTTTTGACAGCTCGATACTTTCTCACGGTATTATTGTAAAATTAACAAGATTTTAACTTTCACACCATACTGCTTTGGTGCAGCATAGATTTGCCGGATAATAATACAGTTCGATCATACGTTCTTTTAAGCGAGTTTAGTAAATCCTATTACAATTTAACAACGAAGTATAAATCGAGAGACAAAATAATTATCTTTTGCATATTTCCGCGCGTGTAAGCCTAGGTTAGGTCGCATCAAACTTTTAAAAACCGGCTAAGTGCGAGTCGGACTCGCGCACTGAAGGTTCCGTGCCAACTTTAAAACTGCATCGTGGATACAGTTACTTCCAATTAGCCAAATTACCACAATTTTCTGTTGACAGCCAATTTAACTTTGTTTTTCATTGTATTTGTATGAAGAACACGTTTGCGGTTATTGAAAATGTGCTCTATCGCAAAAACTTACACTCGCTTAGTTTAAAAGTTATGGAGGGGGGGGGGGACTCCCATTTTACCACTTTGGAAGCGTCTCTCTCTCATTTCTCACGATGTCATTTTAAAATACCTATCCACAGACACCCTACACGCATAATTTTAGCAAAAAAAAAATAGGTTTTCATGTATGGGACTTTTTTTTATTTGTATGAGAATCGTAAAGCAGTTAAAAGGATTCATCTACCTACTAAGTTTCAACTGTGTAATGCTACTAGTTTCAGAATAAAGTTACTGTGAAAAACGGACGTACAGACAGACAGACAGACAGACTGGACGAATCTATAAGGGTTCCATTATATGCCAATCAGCTACGCAAGCCTAAAAATTGTACAAAAATAAGGATACGTAAAAAAGGAAAGCAAATAGCGAGTTACTTAGCTTGTACTGATATGGGATGTGATCCCATTTAGCGCTGATTTTCAGCCACTCCCATCTCTCCATAGGTATTAGTTATTAGTACGTTTAAAAAATATTTTTAATAAATTAATTGCTCTTTTTCTAATACAGAACACATGGTAAATCATTTCTAATATTATACAACTGAAGAGTTCAGGGACAGGAACTAATGGACCGATTTGAAAAAAAAAAAATGTGTTGGATAGCTTATTTATCGAGGAAGGCTTTAGGCTATGAAACATCGCGATATGACTTATAAAAACCGAGCAACAATGAAAACTTTATTTAATATTTATACTGCACTGTGCTGGACTTGTTATTAGAAAAGTCGTTTAATGAATTATGTCCACGATTAGGTTTCAAGGTCTTATGATGAAGCAGGAAGACAGGACTTAACTTTGGTATCACTAAATAAATATCCTTTGGACATTCCCACACATCGCCAATTCGCCATCTAGTCCCAAAGTAAGCTAATCAAAGCTTGTGTTATGTATGGGTGCCAGACAACGGATATAATACTTAAATACTTTTTTTGTTTGTAAATACATACATGATATACATAGAAAACACCCAGACCAATACAAACAGACATGTTCATGCACACAAATGTTTGTATTGTGCGGGGATCGAACCCGCAACCCGCTGCGTAGTAGGCGATTTCTCGACCGCTACACCAGACGGGTCGTCAAACTAGCATTATATGATGTAATATCGTATCAAAGGCGCGTTAGCACTTATTAAAGGTCAATGCATTTATGAAAGCGTGTTTTGCTAGTGGTTTAGAATATTTTTAACACGCACTGTCTCATATTTTATATTCATAAAGATCAAATAATAAACCAAAAATTGCTTGCGAGCGGGACTCGAACCAGCAACTTCTTGGCTAACCGGGCCAAACGCTCTTCGACCGTGCTTTCGGTCCGATCTTGCGAAATGACTTGTCTATAAGAGAACACAAATCGCGCGGTCGGACCGACAGCACGGTAGCTCAATTGGTACAGCGTTTGGCCTGGCTAGCCAAGAAGTTGCTGGTTCGAGTCCCGCCCGTGCGCAATTTTTGGTTTCTTATTTTCATCTGGGTTTTTCTAGTGTTTTTTTAATACTAATTTATTTTAACACAAAAGACAACGTAGTTTTCTTTAGTGTTACCTTCACACCTGCGGAAATTTCAAACAAAACTATCTTTTTCCCCAAACTCTGTTAATCCACTATCGGCCACTAGTCCCCTGTCATTAGCTAATGGCAATCGAAGCCGCGGGGCGCGCTCTGTATGTGTCATGTAGACAGGGCTACCAATTGAGAAAGAAAAAATTGTAAAGACAGTCAAATATGATAGAAACCGTAGTAAAATGGAATGTACATGAACTTTATGTTTGATATCATTATATTTTTATCAACAAAATTAATTGAAAAAATTAAGTCTTAAATAAACTTTTTACCATTGCAAGGAAAAGAATCTATTTTATGCAAACAATTTCTCTTTGGAGTCAGTGCTGTGATAGTTGATGTGCTTGATGGTCAAAGTGATGGCACCGACTCCAAAAATAAATTGTTTGCATAAAATGGATTCCTTTCTTTGCAATGGTTAAGAAAGACTTTTTAGTGCATTTTGGTTTTGAAGTCGGTTTTCACTTTTTTTTAAAGTTAATTTTATTTCTTCATTTTTGTTCTTTAAGAAGCTACAAACTACCTATTATAAGTAGTGTCATTATAAATACTGAACTCCTAAGCGTTAAGGAGTTCTACTATCAGCCCTGCTCCACAAGATGTTGACTATCAGACGTACAGCACGTCAACATTAAGATTCTAGTAAAAACACTATACGTGCCTTAAAAGTTTGAGGGTTTTCCTCGATTACACCAAGATCTCATCATCAGATCCCGAATTGGCAACAATGGGACCAACTAGAAGGTAGACCCTCTAAGTAGGCGAAAATTTTTTTCGAATCGGTTGACAAACGACTGAGATATGAGGTAACATAGATACAAAAAAAAAACAGTCGACTTGATAACCTCCTCCTTTTTTGAAGTCGGTTAAAAATTTTTAATAAAATAAAAACTAGCTGCCTCTGCGATTTTGTCGACGCGATTTGATTTCACTCCGTTGCTTGTGTGATGTAATAGCTATTCAGTATTAGAAACAGAAAATTTTATTAACAAATGTCAAAAATATAACATATTATACAATATTAGGATGTCATTTAATTTTTTTTGCCAACCTAGAAGTATTCCTTCTAGTTGGTCCTATTTTTGCCAAGTCGGGATGATGATGGGATCTTGGTGCAATCGAGGGAAACCCTCTCATTTTAAAGACACGTATAGTGTTTTTGTACTAGAATCATAATGTTTACGTGTTGTTACGTCTGATGGCCAACATTGTGTCGAGCTGAGCTGATGGTGGAACTCCTTAACGCTGAGGAGTTCAGTGATTTTAATGACAGAACTTATGATAAGAAATTTGTAGCTTCTTAAAGAACGGACACATAAGGTGCAACGCCCCCCCCCCCCCCTCATGTAATCACTAAAAATTATAAAATAAAACTAACTTTTAAAAAGTGAAAACCGACTTCAAAACCAAAATGCACTTAAACTTAAATAAACTCTTGTACCTTTAAAGGATAGGAGTTTTAGGCGAACAATTTCTTTTTGTCAACCCTATTTATAAAGATGGGGTGTGACAGCAGGGGCCAATTCAACAGAAAAACAATTAGTTGCCTCATTGTGAACGGGAAATAGGTGAGTCGGACGTGTACTTTTTGCTTTAGGTGTCAAATGACAAAGGACAGAAAACTGAGTCTTTTGTGGTCATAGAAAGTTTACGAATAAATTCGTGTGTGTAAGTATAGGAAAACTGTTGTTACTAAAACGTTACGTTTTAGGCGGCTTGATTATAGAAAAACACTGCTTTTTAATGAACGGCCAAGTGCGAGTCCTTGTTTGTCTAATTAATAAATAAATAGTTTGTTTTTCATAGTGTTTGTATGAAGAACAAAGTTACGTTTGCGGATGTTGAAAATGCTATACTCGTATCTCAAAAACTACCACAACCTCAATGTCATTTTAAAATGACACCACCACACCCCATTTTTTTTTTGTTATAGTTGCATGTGTGATGATTTTTGTACTTAGATTCAATCAGTAGCCTCTTGTAATCTTGACTCCGCATAATAACAGTTAACGTTATTTATATTTATATAAAATCGAGTATTGTTACTTTATCGAATAACGTTATCGCTATTTAAAAATGGCAACACTGGCTGCCCCTTCTTATTTTCTGACTTGCGAAGTGCACTCGAAAGGCGAGGCAGTCTAGTGCTGACCGCCGAAGCGAAAGGTTAAGGGAAGGAACCTATGTTAAAATGTAGTTATAATTATTGATGTGGCTAGAGATAGTGATTTCTATCAAAGATAAGTGTGTTGATCGATTAAAGAACTTTATAAACTCAACCGAGTTTGATTCACTACACTTCAGAAGCGAGAAGAAATCTACAGCCCACAAAAGGTATGTACTATTATTTTCAAATAATAAGAGCAAGTAATATTATTTAAGAAAAATTTCTTGAAGATAACGCCATAAATACCACGATAGGATAGCATTGGTTGGGATAATATTCTGCTGCGGTTGAACTGTAGCAATATTATCCTGATTTAATCGTGTTAAGTTTCCAACTGATCGTTTGGTCAAGGCTACTCCTTGATAATGATCTGTGGTGACTAATACGAGTATGCTCATAAGCAAAGTAGGTAGGTAACAAATTGTCGGGCTAGCCCTAGGTTGTTCTTAATATGAACTGGGTCTATGCTAACTCGACGCAGTCGTGCTAAGCTATCATCAAATCATTTGGGCAAGGCTACCCTTTGCTAATGGTATGTGAAAGCTAAATGCGCGATTTATTAAATTTGGTCAACTACGTAGGCATGTTTAACAAAATATTATATATTTTTTTTTATAATTATCGGGGTAGTGTTAGGTTGCATTGGTTGGTATAATAATTTGCTGCGGTTAAGCTGTTGCACTATTATCCTGACTAAATTGTGTTAAGTTTCTAACTGACCATTTGGTCAAGGCTACTCCTTGATAATGTGGATACGAGACACGAGTACGTGCAACTAAATAGCTAAATATAATAAATGACCTCAGTAGTTCCTCCATCCTAATAGGAAATACGAAAAGAAATAGGTATTAAATATTATCATGTCACTGCCTATTGTAGGTAGCTATGTTTAGTTGATTGAGAATAACCGTTCAACCTGCAACTGTTCTAGGGCTAATATTTTTGTGTTCATAAATAATTATACAGTAAAAAAATCTTTATTTCAGACTTTGCATTCATAATTTGTTAACAGACTTATAAACTATGTTAGTGAGTTCAACAATTGTGTGTTTTAATCAATTGTGTTAAATTTCAACCAATTCAATCCAATTTAATTATTAATATTCGAATCATTTTTTATTTCAATTCAATTTCGTTATATGACATGAATTGAGTGCTCTTTAGGGTATTTACACCCATTGATTATGTAAGTGAGTTAAACAATACTGAGTTTTTTTTTATTTATTTAACTGAGTTCAATTTAAGCCAACTCAAGTAAATTAAATTAAAATAATTTTTCTTTCACTTCATTTGATATGACTTGATATAAAGGCTTTTTTAGGTAAATGCCTTATTGCCAATTCAACCCAATTTGAATTCATATACATTTTAATTTTAAATTAATATACCTTCGTACTCATTCAATATATAACTTGAAATAAAGGCCATAGTGTCAGATTTTACAAAGAAGTTTTAGCGGCCAGGTGTGTCGCGTGGGCCAAGTGCGTCCTTAAGTAGCGGCCAGGTGTGTCGCATGGGCCAAGTGTGTCCTTATGTAGCGACCAGGTGTGTCGCGTGGACCAAGTGTGTCCTCAAATAGCGGCCAGGTGTATCGCGTGGACCAAGTGTGTCCATAGTTCTGTACATTTTTTTTATTCAAAAGCAGTAGTAGTGGCCAAGTCAGTCAATCAATCAATCAAATAAATTCATGTATTGTGGAATACATGTACATCAGTTATGTATACTAGCTATGTATTTTTCTCGATTAGATCGGGCCATTTGTGCCGTGAAGAAGCTATGTATGTTTTACAAAAGGTCAAGTCTAACTGTGAATTCTTTTACTAGAAATTTTCATTAGCAACGGTCATGTGAGCCATATAGGCGCACTTACTTGCGTTCAGGATTATTTGCAACATTATTCCTTTACTAAAATTATGCTCTAATAAATGAAGATATGGCTCCATAGTAATTAGGTTTAAAGACATTTATTCTCATAAATACATACAGTTCATTTACAAAGATAATTATTTAAACCATAGCTTAGTAAATAATGACCATATACAAAGTATAATTTTGTTGATAACAACACTAATGCTGGTATTCTTTTTCTTCCGAGGTGATGAGACTGAAGAGCACGAGACCAAATCAGGCTGGTTGGGCCTAAAAAGACGAAAGAGCTCGCGATCGAGGTTGAGGACATCGACATCTTCTAAAGGAAGTCACAAATCAAAAAGTATCGTTTCGGCGTCATCAACGCTCGAAGCCGTTGAGACACCTGAAATTACCGTTTCACACAATCCGAAGTAACTGTTTGGCTCCGATCACAAAGAGGAAAAAATAACAACTACTATGTTTTAACTGTAGTATATTCATTCACTGGATAAGTCCTTGTACACACAATCCTGATATTTTTCGCGGAGGTTTATCTTGATTCCCGACGTTTTAACCATTGCAGCGTTCGTGGTCGCGAGTAGGCTAGGACGTTATTTATCATTTACAAAAGAAAAAAAATATCATCACTTCTTCTTAGTTGAATATATGTACAGTCGACAGCACATCAAATTACCCACTTTTGTTGCAAACTTAACCTAAGATACTGCAGTTTTTACCTTGATGTGCTGTTTTCCGTACAACTGATAATTTTGGTAAATGCATAAACATCCGAAGCCCTTTTCACCGTCTTGTATGAGATCACTGTCAATGCTTTAATTAAAAATAAATTAGTGTAATATTCATTTTTTAAATCGCTTCCACAGACCTAATCTTATACTAAGTTGAGTTTGCGAAAAATACCGCGCATTTACCACGATCATGAGAAAAATATACCTATTAGCACACGATGTCAGTAAATTCTTACTTGAATTAACGTCGTGACTTATTTCAAAACAAAGATTTAATTAATTCATTGACGCGGTAATTTTAATGTCGGGTTACTTAAACGCCATTAAAGTCGCGTAACGCGTTACAATGCAGTTCGTTTATACAACATTCATAGAAAATACCCTTACTTCCTTTATATAAATTGTTCTGTCGTTTTAACCATACTAGAACTGTTAAGAGTAGCAGATTCCGTTGCAATTTTGACAGCGCAGTTAACCGCCAAACTTGTAAGACATAAAATGTATATAAAAAGTTTATCAATTATCATTTATTTTATGAAAGAAATACACAGAAGATAAATAATTAATTACAAACTTAACATCGCTCGCTACATGTGCACACCCGGTAGGTTACAGCAAAGTAAAGCAATTTTATAGGTGAGTTTTACCTGTTAATAAATTGTGGAGTAATTATATTAATTTTGGAACAGATGGTCCTATACTTATACATATTAATATTTATTAATGACTACTTTAAACATTTAGGAACCAAATAACTTACTACACAATATTTCTGTAATACTGCACAAACAATAAAAAAATAAATAATTGAAATTATACATCAAGAATGAGCTAAGGTAGCTATACTTTACTTTTACTTATTAAATAACCTTCCTATAAGTACTCCTGACTAGTAGACAGTCAGTTAAATTAATGTATCCTCAATGTCTATATAAATTTGTTTTAAATGACATTGTTTATCTATAAATCATTACTCCGACAATTTGTAAAAACATTTGTTTTGTGATATTATTTTTATACTTATTGTCTCTTAGCACTTTTATTATATGCGTCTGTCTAGTTTTCGCTCAATTTAGTACTTATGTAAGAGACGAAAGGCATTGTCGCGGGTCAGGGTGCCCTTAAAGAATAATATTTTTTTTGTTAGGAAAAATAAAATCGTATGCGGGCCAGTTTTCAAAAAAATGGGTCCTCTTTCTATGTTATTGTTTGATGCTCTGTTAAAATATTATCACTTATAACGAGGTGATCTTACATTATGTACTAAGCATTGACTTGAAAAGAAATATATTTTCATTTATGAATATTATATTGACGCCAAACACGACGTTTGCTCTGCAATATGCTTGGGTTTGGGATAACTAAAGACGCATCGCAATACATTTAAATGGGGACTAGGGACGTCTACACGCCAAAACGTCAGCGTAAATAGGAGACCGTGATCTCATAGGTCAATTAATAGATAATTATGCACAAAGGCTTTATTTCAAAACTAGTTTTTATTCTAGTTCCCCTCTTTGATATTTTTCTGTATTCTTGGCAATATCATGCAGTTTATTCTTTATTACATGTAACAGCATAATATCGTTGAGTTTACTTTGCGGAGTAAATTGTATTCGTGGTAGGGTTTAATTATTAATGTCATTTGACTATTAAATCTAATCTCAATTCTATTTATATTAATTGTATAATGATTAATAAAGTGAAGTAGGTACTTGTTCCTGCTACTAAATTAAGACCACACCTTCATGTACCGTTTGTTAATAATTAACAAATATGATTAATATGGACCCTGAAATATTGATTTTTTCTCATCCGAACACACATAATATTAGGGAAAGTTAAACTACAAAGTAATATTTTATGTGAACAATAAATTGTAAGATCATAAGAGATTCTATAAATAATAATAATGATCCCTTAAATGTCTGTATCTCCGTTAACAGTATTTATAAGGGATTGAGAACAGACATTAAGGTAACCATTCAATTCCAATAAAAAAACCAAAACCACATAATAGCTTAATTCTTCTCGTATGACTTTAAGTGCTAAGATTCATAACTTTCATTGATATGCGCCACGCAAATTACGAAATTTAACTTTTTTTATAAGTTATCTAAGTAGCTTCAATAATTCTTGATTATGTTCTCCACGATTAATAAGTGACATTTATTTTGGATGCTTTAGTGACTTTCTAATATCTATTTCAATACATACATAGTTTTATACATTACTCAATATGAAAAATTCAAATCATGAGACTGTGTTTCAGAAAGGAACTTTTGTTTTAACCTGATTATTTTATTTACCTTATACATATCATTATACAAATTGTGAACTATTATCATATTGCTGGATATGTGATTGGTGTCCAATTAATTTGTCTTTTACTGACTTGACTGATTTATTACTTTTTAAATGAACTGTTTATGTAGATAAGGTCTCTTTTAAGTTAGGATCGTTTATATGTCACACACTTAAAACTACAATAGGTTACCTATACATTTTCATTCATTCATCAATTTAAAAGTCAATTTAGTTAGATTCTTGCCATATTGTTATCTTAACATCAGATGTTTTTTTTTTTAAAAATCTTGTTATGTATATTAGAAGATAATAGACTGTAATAAAATAAAATAAATATGGCTTCGATAAATGACTTTTTGTCATTCATAGACAGGAGTAAAGATTAGTCAAATTAATATTTACGATTGTTATCATAAGTATAATAACATAACCATTCTTAACTTATTAGCCTGTAGAACGAAGTAACTATGAAACTATAGGTACATAATAGATTATGAACCCGGTTACATAAAATGTATAAAATGTTCGTTGCCACAAGTCTTATAAGGCAGGTAAGCAGGCAAAGTATAATCAATCTGAAGATTCAATAGATCAATCTATATTGGTCAAAGCTACAGCAACTCAAGTCAACCAAAAATAGGTTATAATTATTAAAAGAACTAGAAATGTGATAATTGTAATTAATTAAACTTAAATGCCGAATGTGATGATTTTCTAATGTGTACGCTAAAGTAAACTTAGAATTACTAAGTTAGCCCAACAGCTTAATTTTTATTGCTTGTAATATGATAAATGTAGTATGCTGTAGTAGTATTGTATAAATGCGCCATTGTAAATATTTTTAAAAATGCACCAGGAGGTGCATTAGGTCGGATGGCCGAATGTGATGATTTTTGTACTTAGATTCAATCAGTAGCCTCTTGTAATCTTAACTCCGCATAATAACAGTTAACGTTATTTATATTTATATAAAATAGAGTATTGTTACTTTATCGAATAACGTTATCGCTATTTAAAAATGGCAACACTGGCTGCCCCTTCTTATTTTCTGACTTGCGAAGTGCACTCGAAAGGCGAGGCAGTCTAGTGCTGACCGCCGAAGCGAAAGGTTAAGGGAAGGAACCTATGTTAAAATGTAGTTATAATTATTGATGTGGCTAGAGATAGTGATTTGTATCAAAGATCAGTGTGTTGATCGATTAAAGAACTTTATAAACTCAACCGAGTTTGATTCACTACACATGTATGGTCGCATCCTCTTAAATATCATTATTTTTTATTTTTTGTATGCGAAATTGTGAACGGTCATCAGAGTACCTACCTATAAAGTTTCAACTTTGTTTTGCCAATATTCTGAAAGAATAAAGCGGACGGTAGTATCGTCAGGCTTGACGAAGCTATAAAAGTTCCGTTTTTTGCCATTCGGCTACGGATCCCTAAAACCATCAGTTTTTCCATTACTGGCTTTAAAACGCTTTCAATAATGTCTGAAGCCTTCTTTGTTAAATAAGCTATCCAACACAAAAATAATTTATCAAATCGGTCTAGTAGTTCCAGAGATTATCGCATTCAAACAAACAACTTACTTTAGCTTTTTAATTATAATAATTATTTTTAGTATATAGATTACAACTACCAGGCCAGTCACAAAGTATTGCGAAAAAAAATATTTAATTATATGACACTGGCCGGGTAGAATCTTTTTCGAATATATTATTATTAATAAGTAAAAGTAGGTGTGTTCCATTTTCAAAATTTCCTTCCAAATTTTTTGTGAGACAATTCAAAGTATCGTGTCTGACTTTAAAATGAATCTGCGCCGGGAACATTTTAGAGCTATGATTTTTTATGACTTCAAGTGTCGCCCGAAACCAGAAGAATCGTTCGATAGACTTCAAATGGCATTTATGGATAAGGGCCCCTGAAAGGCCACCGTGTATCGTTGGTATAACGAAATCAAGCGCGGTCGACCAACCTTGGGGGATGAAAAACAAATCGTTCGCCCTTCGACGACTATTACGGAAGAAAACGTGCTAGCAGTAAAACTAATAATCCCAGATAATAGGCGAATTACATATCTGGAGATTCAGCACATATTGAAGATTAGATTAAGATATTGAAGAAAAAGTGTTTTGAAAACTAGTTCCGACGCATGAATCTTTGTATAGAGGCTTGTGGAGAGTACTTACGTTGAAAAGATTTCAAATACATACACATGATTTATTTTAATGCCTAAAAATAAAAGTAGTTTCCCAGCGATAATTTTTGTTACATACGATTCGGTACGATGTACCTAATGCGAGGTTTAAGGCTTCGTTAGGCCGTTTGTTACACCCTGTATGTACCTGTAGATCTATTTTATCGTGTAGCAAAACTTTCCGGGTGTCCCACGTATAGTAATACTTTATTTATTTATTTAGCATTTTAAGTAACATGACATGTCCCAGAGCTTTTTCAACGGACTGAAGTGCTGTTTTGTATTTTCAATAAGGATACACTTTATATTCATAAAGATGAAATAAGGTACCAAAATCTGTTGCATAAACAGACGGGTAGATGGCGCTAAACGTCACGCATAATGACGTATCCATAAGAGACCATACATTTCGCAAGGTCGGACTGACAGCACGGCGGCAGCTCAATTGGTAGAGCGTTTGGCCCGGTTAGCCAGAAAGTTGCTGGTTCGAGTCCCGCCCGTGCGCAGATTTTTGGTTTCTTATTTCATCTTTATGAATATAAAAAATAAACTTTAAAAAAAGTAAAAACCGACTTCAAAACCAAAATGCACTAAAAAGTCTTAAATAAACTCTTCACCATTGAAAGGAAAAGAATCCGTTTTAGGCAAACAATTTCTTTTTGGAGTCGGTGCTGTGATAGTTGATGCTTGATGGTCAAAGTAATGGCACCGACTCCAAAAAGAAATTGTTTGCCTAAAACGGATTCTTTTCCTTTCAATGGTGAAGAGTTTATTTAAGACTTTTTAGTGTATTTTGGTTTTGAAGTCGGTTTTTACTTTTTTTTAAGTTTATTTTATTTCTAAATTTTTAGTGATTACATAAGAGGGGGGGGGGGAGTTGCACCTTATGATCCCATTTTTTTAAGAAGCTACAAAATACCTATCATAAGTTCCGTCATTATAATTACTGAACTCATAAGCGTTAAGGAGTTCCACCATCAGCTCAGCCCCACAATATGTTGACTATCAGACGTAACAACACGTCAACATTAAGATTCTAGTAAAGAAACACTATACGTGCCTTTAAAATTTGAGGGTTTCCCTCGATTACACCAAGATCCCATCATCAGATCCCTAAATGGAAAAAATGGGACCAACTAGAAGGTACACCCTCTAAGTAGGCGAAAAAATTTTTTGATTCGGTCGACAAACAACTGAGATATGAAGTAACAAACATACAAAAAAAAAAAAAAACATACAGTCGAATTGATAACCTCCTCCTTTTTTGAAGTCAGTTAAACAGTACACTGTGAGTGTGAAAAATATTCTAAACCACAGAATACACTTGCTCCTAATCAATGTGATTGCCCTTACAAGCTGAATGCATAGCATACACCACCGGGGGTCACTTTGCACCGAATCCTTTCCTTTGGACATTCTTTGGACATTCCCACACATCGCCATCTAGTCCCAAAGTAAGCTACTCAAAGCTTGTGTTATGGGTGCCAGACAACGGTTATAATACTTAAATACTTTTTGTTTGTAAATACATACATGATATACATAGAAGACACCCAGACCAATACAAACAGACATGTTCATGCACACAAATGTTTGTATTGTGCGGGGATCGAACCCGCAACCCGCTGCGTAGTAGGCGATTTCTCGACCACTACACCAGACGGGTCATCTCAATCAAATTTAACCCTTAACCAACACAGTTACAATAAACCAGTTAACCCAGGGCTGTCACCACACTCAGTGGCCACCTGTAGCTGTCAAGTACAGATATATGTCTGGGTAGATGACACGAGTCGTTCAGATATAGCGGAGAGACGAATATTTGTTGAATAATTCGTGCGGATAAACAAGTCACCGCCTGAGATATGTGAGCGGCAGACGGAGGTTGTAGACCAACGTCACTCACTTTGGCGATTTTTACTCGCCTTTTAAACCTTCCCTAGACCTCCACGAACATTTCAAGACTAAGATAAGATAAATCCGTTCAGCCGTTCTCGAGTTTTAGTGAGACTAACGAACAGCAATTCATTTTTATATTATAGATAACCTTCCTCGATAAATAAGCTGTGCAACACAAAAATAATTTATCAGCTCGGTTTTTAGATTAGCGCGTTCAAACAAATTAACTCTTCAGCTTTATAATATAAGTATAGATTTGTTTATATATTTTATTTATTTGGTAGAAAAGTAGAGGTCACCAAACTGATCACTTGGTGGTCCGCGGTAACCGAAGCCTTAAAGTCTGCCTTTACAAATATCACAAAAATCGACTGTCATAGCGCCGTAGTATAAGAAAAGCCGACCGCATAAATCAAATCAAAATCTTTATTTGCATTAAAACATGGTGTTACATGATGTTAATATTATAAGGCTCTAAGACATGTTTTGCCTAATTAGATATAAGCATGCAAATTTAGAACACAATTACAAATTTATCGATTCATTACATTTTTTGTGTTAAAATAGTCCTTTATGTCTTGTTTTAAATTCCACGTCATTTAATAGTTTAAGGTTTTTGGGCAAATTATTGTATATTTTAATACTCATAGCCAGACAGTTTATTTTATACTTTCGTAATTTTGGGTCAACGCCATATACCAATCTCTGAGGGTCTCGTTGCAAACGTGAACTCATTTCGCAGGCTCTCTTAAACAAATACGAATGCTTTCTAACAAACAAACATACTTCATAATTATAAAGCGAAGGCAGTGGTAGTAAACCAAGCGATTTGAATAAAGGTTTACAAGAATCGCGAGGCGATTTCCCGCAGATAGCTCTTATGCATTTTTTTTGGTAATAAAGGCTCTAGAGACGTCAGTGCTATTCCCCCACATAATCAAACCATAGCGCAATATAGATTCGACGTAAGCATGATATATTACAATAGCCGTTTTGAAATCTGTTATATTCTTAATATGTCTAAGGGCATACACAAATCTATTTAGTTTCGCAGATACATTTGTTGATCTATTAAAACACCTAGAAATTTAGTTTCTGTGACTTTTTTTATTGTTTCGTTCAAATATTTTATGTTCATGTCAATATTTTGTTGTATTCGATTATTGTCATTAAATTGAACGTAAACCGTTTTTTCAATATTAATTTTCAAATTATTCATGTCAAGGTATTCAATAATATTATTTATTGTTTGGTTATTGTCAATTTCATGTTCTTTGATTGAATTATATTTATTATCAGATGTTACAACTATAGAGATGTCATCTGCGAATAGTATACATTCATGGTTAGATACATTAATAATGTCATTAATATAAAGCAAGAACAAGATTGGGCCCAGCACGCTTCCCTGTGGGACTCCACTATTGTTTTATTTATAATTTGATAAGTAGGTCATTTCTTCATTATTAACGGAAAGCGGCTAGGACGATGAATTCTCGTCATTTAGTACACAAAACACGATCCGTTTCCAAAACGCACGACTGCGTTCATGCTAAAAGTGGCTCACCCTTATTTAGAATAGCGCAAACAGTCTAATAAACCTGTTTTAACCTTTACACTCTTTTGTCTCGATCTTTCTTGGCGCTGTCATCATTAGACAGAAAGTGACAAAACAGTGTAACAATAATTGAGATATTATGAATAAGGGGGGCAGTGTGTAAGGGGTCTGTAAGATACAAACTGCGTCATCTATTAACATACATATCTGTGCTGCCAACCCTTCAGTACACTTATTGGCGGTGTAGAGTGGTCAGGGGGTATAATTGATATTAGTTTGTCTTGCAGGGTGTAATGTAAAAACCGGCTAAGTGCGAGTCGGACTCGCACACTGAGAGTTCCGTGCCAACTTTAACTGAATTAGAGACATCCACTTACTTCGACTTAAGTAAAATATCACAATATTTTGTTGACAGCAAATATAACTTTGTTTTTGTATTGTGTTTGTATGAATTACAAAGTTATGTTTGCGGTTGTTGAAAATGTGTAGAACATTTTCAACAACCGCAAACATAACTTTCATCATCTCAAAAACTACTAGTTCGATCCCGTCCAAACCAATTTTCGTTGAAAGCGTTTATACAAATCTGCATCCCATATTTGTTTCAAAACTTTCATTCGCTAGTTTAAAAGTAAGAGGTGCCTATTTTACCACTTTGGAAGCGTCTATCTTTCAAACGTTAAACTTTCGGAGAAAATGGTTTCAGGCACCTCGATGTTATTTTGAAAGACCTATCCATAGACACCCCAGACGCATAGGTTTGACTAAAAAAAAAATTCGGTTTTAGTTTCATGTATGAGAGCCCCCCCTACAATATCATTTTTTTTTTGAGAATCGTAAAGCAGTTAACAGGATACATGTTCCTACCAAATTTCAACAGAAAAAAGACAGACAGACTTGACGAAACCATAATAAGGGTTCGGCTTTTTGCCATTCGGCTACGGAACCCAAAAATGAAGCAATACAGATTTTTATATTTTATTTATTTGTAATTCTCCGACATTCGCATATCATAGGGTTATGAATGATAAGTAATTATTTCACATTATTAAAATGAAATAATAACGAAGTCGATGCCTATATTTTGGTTTCCTGTAAATAATTGTATTTACGTCCATGATATAAGATTGTGTTATGGAAATTCCAAAAAATCATCATTCATCAAATCATTATTGTGGTGAATATTTGCAGTTAATTGTTATGATGATACATAATTAACTAAACCTATAGTGTTTTTTTTTACTTTCTTTAGTCAGAAAGTTGCAGGTTCGATCCCGCCCGTGCGTAAAAGTTGTCACGGAACCCTGAGTGCGCGAATCCGACTCGTACTTAGCCGGTTTTTAGGGTTTTGCAGCCGAATGGCAAGAAACGAAACCCTTATAGTTTCGTCAAGTCTGTCTGTCTGTCTGTCCGTCCGTATGTCACAGCCACTTTATTCTGTAACTGTAAGCATCACACTATTGAAATTTGGTAGGAAGATGTATCCTATTAACCGCTTTGCAATTTTTATATATAAAAAAATAGGATACTTAATTTTACATGAAACTAAAACCGATATTTTTTTGGCAAATCTATGCATGTGGGGTGTCTATACATAGATAGGTCTCTTAAAATGACATCGAGGTTCCAAATAACATTTTCTTTTAAAGTCTAACATTTCATAGCTAGACGCTTTCAAAGTAGTAAAATGGGCATCCCCCATCTAACTTCTAAACTAAGCGAGTGTAAATTATGAAAAAAATATATAAGGTAGATCTTAACAAATACTTTCAAGGAAAATTGGTTTGGACGGGATCGAATTAGTTGATTTTGAGATATAGCTCATTTTCAACAATCGCAAACATAGCTTTGTTCTTCATACAAACACTATGAAAACATCAATAATGTGACGAAACCGAGTCGCTACAGTTCCTTTTTAATACCGAATAATGCGTAAAATAATTATTCACTTTGTAATATTAAACAGTTTTAAACCTCCCCGCTATTATGTTTTTTGACCTGTTCACTTCTCCACCTTTTAACACAAACAAATTAAAAGTATAAGCTGAACCCTTTACAGAACACGCCCTTTTACCCGTTTCCAGACTTAAATCAAACCATCACAGTTCAAATTCGAATGACTGTGATAATCCGATTTTAATTTTAACTCTTGACTGCTAAAGAGCGATCCATTACGCGTCGTTGCTACTCATACACAATTCAGTAGGTTTACGTACGATACAATACTACCCTCGGATTTGTAACGAGAAAGCCCAAAGGGGCTAACTCTGTTTTACTCGCTAGCGAAGACGCAAAAAAAGTCTATGGAATATTGCACAGCGCCTCTAGCGGTCAGTTGCGGAACTAGAATTTTCCATATACTTTTTTATGTCGTCGCTAGCGCGTAAAACTGCCGTAAATTCATTAATTTCGCCTCATAGTTGATACCAACTGCTATGCCACTTTAGTTAGAACAGCTAACTTGGCTAGTATGAGCCAACTTATTTAAAAAAAAGGCCAATTGCGAGTAACGCACTGAGGGTTCTATGACAACTTTAACTCAATAGGGGTTCCACTTACTTCCACTTCGCCAAAATACCACAATATTTTGTTGACAGCAAATATAACTTTGGTTTTCATAGTATTTGCATAAAGGACAAAGTTATATTTGCAGTTGATGAAAATGTGCTGTATCTCAAAAACCATTAGTTCGATCTCGTTCAAGCCCATTTTTGTTGAAAGTATTTGTAAAGGACTACATTGTATATTTTTTAAATAGACGCTTCGTTATAAAATTTGGGGGTTCTTAGTCGTATCTCGGTGGATGATCTTACGAGGCGTTTCCACGCGAATATATCTTCAGCTTTTCCAAGAGCGGCATTCACCGGGAGCCCCGTGATTTCTTTGATAGAGTCAGACCAGCGGTTCGGTGAACAGCCTATAAGTCTTTTGCGAAGGCAAAAGACTGTGACTGTGTGTGGCAAAAGAAAGTGGAAGCACTTTGCCGACTAACACAAGTTTTTCAAGTTTATCAGACTCTGCGGCCAAAGCAGGTGAATACGTTTTGATAGCACACAGTGGAGAGTCCAGTTTTGATTATGACGTGGTCAAGAATCTAGTCTAGGTAGCATGACAAACAACAGTGCTCCGAAATCTACCTTTAGTGTGACGGAAACAGCACTGCAGCAGCCGCAAGCCGTAATCCGCATTGAGCAGTGCGACCTGGATCTTTTAGGCGACGGCGAAAATCAGAACTAACGCTGTCGTCTTCGAAAATGTTGTCAGATCTAGTGTAGGTAGTCAAATCTCCCCGGTCTTGCAGGAGATTTTCCCATTTTTCCTAATATCTCCCTGAAGGTTCATGTTCGTTACACTTTTTGTTTAAAATACAATGCTTCTTTTTAAATGCCGTAAAGTTAAACATCGTAATAATTTTTAATTGTTTCTAATTTTTATTAGTTGCTAGCGGTCTTCCGCGACTTCGTCCGCGCGTTTCGAGTTTGCTCCCTCCCCTCCCGTCGCACCGTAATGTTTTATAGCTTAAAGCCTTTCTCGATAAATGAGCAATCCAACACCAATCATTTTTTTAATTCGGTCTAGTAGTTTCTGAGATTAGCGCGTTCAAACAAACATACAAACTCTTTAGCTTTATAATATCAGTGTTGTTACAATCGTTTTGGTTTTAAATCAATGAGTAACATACATGATATAGTGTACCATCATCCTTTTACTAGTTTAAATAAATACCCTTCTCCTTGCCTTTGCCATGATTGGGTAAAAATAATAGTTTTGTGAACAGCGTTCTAAACTCCCTGAATCAAGGGAGATTTTTTGCAACGGCTACCCTGATTGAATGCTAGCGCCTCCCTGTCAATGTCATCTGACCATAAAATTATTATCCCTTTGGAATAGAACGACAAGAGCGCGATGTCACTAGCAGCAAACTGTGTGATAAGAAGAGATGGGGGCAGAACCGTTTTTGGCGGCTGTCAGTCAGTTTGGAAGCCCAAGAAGGCTCGATGCAAATTTCTTTCATTTGATTTTTTTAAATGAAGGTGAAATTGTGTATATTTTAAATAAATAGTTCTCCTGTAACATGGTGACTTGATCGGTGATTGATGGTTGTTCATTACAGCGAAATAACCCCACAAACAAATAACCATTCAACAGGTAAAATAGTCCAAATCGAAGCCTCTTAATAAGCGACCTATATTTACCAATGCGCTTCAAATTTAAAGTACGCAGTTTGATAATTCCATTCTATAAACGATAATTTACGTAAAACGTAAAGACAGAATAACACAGGTAATGCATATCTACGAATATTCTGTATAAAGATATAATATTTAATTTGACACTAGAGCTACATGTTCGATATTTTGTGTCGACTGTTTATCATGCAGTAAACTAATATAATTTAACTTAGGAAGAATGGTATAAATCACCTGAACGAAAGGTAATCTCATTTTAAGCTGCAAATGTTACTTACTTAAGTTAGTTACTGACATCTTAAATCGGTTTCGTTTGACAGCTTTTACCTGTCCTTCTCTTCCGATAGGAATATTAATTTTATGTATAGACCTGACGATCCCTGTCTCACTCTACCCTACTACCTAGTGCCAAAGCGAATTAAAAACTCGAGTAGGACCCCAACCTCATGGGACTTCTAGACGAGGGGCGGATATGTTGCTAAATAGATAATGGTCATTTACAGGGCATTACTTGTCGATCGGCTTGTAAACCATTTGTTAGTACAGAATGCTCTTTTAACATAGGCTAAGTGGCAGTATCTTAATTTGACATGACCGTTACAGTCGCTCATATTTTTATCGACTTCAAATAAAGGAGGTAATCAATAAAATATGTATGTATGTGAGGAATTTGATAATATTTGGGTATGTTAATCTAGAAAGGCATGAATCATCAAGGAAAGGTATATTTGTATGTTTTAATTTAAACGTACATGGTCATTAATATAAGAATAGATTATAACGGGATTGCTACCATGTACCTTTGTATTTTCGAATTTCCGATATTTCGGCACTGTTGCAAGTGCCATGGTCACGGCTTTACTGAAACTCGAAACTTAAAAATAATAAGGTACACGGTAGCAATTCCGTTACAATCTGTTCTAATATTTGTATGTTTTTCCACGGATTTCTCGAAAACAAGATGTCATAGTGAGATTATTCTTGTTTAAGGTATATTTCAACTAAGGAGACAGTGTACGTTTCCTTCAAAATCAGTCCGGTAGTTTTTGAGATATGGGTAAATAACTAAAAATCATAAAAAAATAATAATAAATAATAAATATCCTTTCGATATTCCTACACATTGCCATCTAGTCCCAAAGTAAGCTACTCAAAGCTTGTTTTATGGGTGCCAGACAACGGATATAATACTAAAATACACTTTTGTTTGTAAATTCACACATGATATACATAGAAAACACCCAGACCAATACAAACAGACTTGTTCATGTAAACAAATGTTTGTATTGTGCGGGGATCGAACGCGCAACTCGCTGCGTAGTAGGCGATTTCTCGACCACTACACCAGACGGGTCGTCAAAAACTTATTTATTTTAAAAAGTATTTAATTTTGAATCAAATTGCTCTTTACATCATTTGATTTCAATTAATATCTTAGAAACAATCACAGCTTTAAAATAACTGTGCACTAAAATAATGTTCGCAGCTTAAGTACCTACAACGCGAGCTTGCACTAACCGCTATGGTTGCTGAATCCTTACAAGGAAAATATGTGTTTTGCGTTGAAATATTTTACGAGAAATCCGACTGTACGCGGACAACGCCGCGGGGGACCACTAGTATACTATATCGCCCACCAAAAGCACAAAATATGAACCAAACAAACATCTATAGTTACCCCTACCCTCCCTAGGGGCGCATCCGTATTGAAGGGTTGATTGTTTGTTTTTAGCATTATGCTGTTGATACAACGTTAATAATTGAGGGGATTGTTATTAAAGTTAAACGATTAGAAGGAGTTCACTTTATAGATGATGGAAATCATTTTTGTTATTTTTTTAGAGAACTTTGTAAAATGGGGTTGAGAAAACGGATGATGGGTTTTTTAAACGACTTCAAAAACGGAGGAGGTTATCTATTCGACTGTATGTTTTTTTCTGTTACCTCATATCTCAACCGTTATTTGTCAACCGATTCGGATTTTTTTCACCTACCGAGAGGTTATACCTTCTAGTTGGTCCCATTGTTGCCAATTTGATCTTGGTGTAATCGAGGGACCCCCTAAAATTTTAAAGGCACGTATAGTGTTTTTTTACTAGAACCTTAATGTAAGAAAGAAAGAAAGAAAGAAAGAAAAACGTTTATTGGCCTACATCACAAACACACACATTCACAACATTACACATAATAATATAAATAATACCAGGCCAATAAATGTGCGTCTGTGTGCGTGCGTGCGCGCGTGTGTGTGTGTGTGTGTGTATGTGTGTGTGTGTGTGTGTGTGTGTGTGTGTGTGTGTGTGTGTGTGTGCGCGCGTGCGTGCGTGCGTGTGTGTGTGTGTGTGTGTGTGTGTGTGTGTGTGTGACGCCTATACCCAAAAGGAGCCTCACTCAGCATAAGCCAGGTGCCCTGGAGAACCTGACGCTGGTTTTCAGTGTGCCCCTGCTGAGTGAGGTACACAGAAATTGGCGCCAACAGCACGCATATAAATGTCATGTTGACGTGTTTTTACGTCTGATATTCGACATTGAGTGGAGCTGAGCTGATGGTGGAACTCCTAAGCGCTTAGGAGTTCAGAAAAGAGAGTGTCAGTTATAATGACAGATCTTATTATAGGTAATTAGTAGATTATTATAGAAGAGAGTGGTGAGAGTGGGAAAAGATGCAACCGCTCCTGTAATCACTAAAAATTAGCTAACAAAACCAAAACGCATTAAAAAGTCTTAAATAAACTCTTGGGCGCGTATTGCGATGCAGTTTTGATATGTAAGCGGCTGAGCTTTATACTGTCAAATTAGTAATTCGTATTGCCTACTTTCTACTTACTTGCTACTAACGTACATTTTAATACATATGGCAACTCCGACAAAACACGGCAAAACATATTCCTGTCTATGGTTCACCTGTAGACGCCATAACGACCTCACGCGGCGACTTATTGAGCAAGTGACATATTTGCTACAAGTCGGGAAGAGGCAGGACAGGGCGGCCATGATGTTTGAGTTGAGAAGGATAAATGATAGTGTTTTTTGTTTTTATCATAAGGCTTTATTGCACAAATCATAGTGAACAAAGGTGGATCTTATGCTAAAGGCATTCTCTGCCAGTCAAACCTTTAGTTCATGCAGAGAGATGGCAATAGGTGCAACGATAGGAGAAACAGAGAAAATCATCAAGAAAAAGCAACAATTAACTAATATTATAAATTGCACTTGTAAAAAGCAACATTTGGCTGTGACAGACGAGGAATCGAACCCCGTGTCTTAAGAAATCCGGGCGTATGAGTATGCCACTCGGCCACAGTCATATTAGCAAGCCTGTTGAATTTTGCAAGCGCTTACTTTACCGCGTAGGCTGGTGAAGTTTATATTTTTAAGTTTGCATAGTGACAAAACACTATAAAACAAAAATGTAATTATCTAATGTTTCTAGTAACAAATAAACCTACTTAAATAACCGCAACAACATATTTTGTATACACATATGTACTTAAACTAACAAATAATAAATACAATAGATAAAAATATACATAAATAATATATATTGTCGTGAAGCGACAAATGTGGAGAGGTAGAAGAAGGTTAAAGAAAGAGGTAGAAGAGGGAATAGAATTTATATTACAACAAAAAGAATACAGTACCGAAAAATGAAATGAGGTGATGTCTGTATGAATGTAAGTAAAGTGCAGTGGGCGTGAGTAAGTATCTTCAAATCTTCAATAAGTATTGTCCTGGAGGCAGCAAAGGGCGGCGTCGGAGTGCAGAGCCGACACAGCGGAGGTAGCAGCGACGCCGATGTGCAGCGGTGACAGGCGCCGTGAAGAGCAGTGACGCCGATGTGCAGCGGTGATAGGTGCCGTGAAGAGCAGTGACGCCGATGTGCAGCGGTGACAGGCGCCGTGAAGAGCAGAGACGCCGATGTGCAGTAATGAGGGTAACGGGCACTATATAGAAAATGTTATGATCAGTTGGAGTGCCAGAAGTACTTGGTCTCGGATCCTCTTCCGAGAAGGAGACAGGTCCCTCCCCTAGAGCGAGGAGGTGTTACTGCAGTCAATGTGCTTGGATACTCCTCCGGTGTCCGGTCCCTCCCCTAGCGTGAGGAGGTGTTTCAGTAGTCACCGGCGGTTCTTCAAGACTTCTTGAGGGAAGATGTAGAGTATTTATTTATTGGAGTGTAATAGAACTGTTCGAGCTTAGAACTCGGAATCGAATGAATTGAATGAAAAAAGTTAAAGCTTATATAGGGGGCCGGGGCCGTTCAAATTTAGATCGAGGTAGGTTCAAAAATAGAACATGAATACTGGTGGTTTACAGAGGATAAACCCGAAAAAGTAATAAACTTTGATAGAAGTTGTCAGACTTTGAAAGATATTGTCATAACAACGATGTCAATAAAGATAAAAATACTGTCAAAAAGTAATAGTTAGGGAGGCGAATAGGGGAATTTTCGGTAATACTCGAGCGTGGCAGTTTAAGATATGAGAGATACCTTGGACCTAATAGAACAACCTTGTAAAGTATTTAGCTCTATATGTAGTGACGCGCGCCTAGGATAGACGATCAGATTAGTAAAAAAAAATCGATAGTCTGTAATACTCGAGCGCGTCAGATTAAGATATTGGGGGTTGATTTTAGTGTTTTAGGACTAAATTTAACTAATCTGACGATAAGTCCTTGACGCCGCCGAGTTATAGGGTCGCGAACTTGTAAAAAAAAAACGTTAATCCGGCATTCTCGAGCGCGATTTTTTTTATTTTTATTTTGAAGAATATAATCTAAAACGTACTAAAAATACAAAATCTGCCGGTTTCCGCATGACCAGGAGTGTGGAGGAGCCATTTCGTCTTCCGAAAAACGGGTTGCGGCATATAAGTCGCGAACGATACATTTTACAAAAAAAAAGTTTAAATAAACAAAAAGGTAATTTTATTTTACACAAAAAAGGTCTCTTTACATTTTTGTCTAAAGTTAAAACTTTTTGACTTGAAGCTTCATAAAAACTCAAACTCCCGGTTTGTTGAGTATATCTTGAAAACTGAGGGTGTTAAAAAAATGATATGAAATAACGATGATTAAATTATGTTACTTTAATCTCAAAAAAACAATTTTTTTCTAAAGCTTCTCGACAATTTTCGTCGACTTGGAAAAGGTTACGCGTATCTGTATACAAAAGTATTATTAACATGTACAGTTTCATGTATGTATATTATTCAATAGCCTGTTGATCCTCAAATTGTTTTTTGGACGTACCGTCAGCAAAACGAAGTGAAGAATAATTAAAAAGAAAGAAGAAAGGAAAAAACAAGAAACCAAAAAACCTTTCCGGTCAGATTAAGAGAACCCACCAACATTTTTGTCAGATTAAGAAAATATGCTTTCAGGATACCGAGATGAACCTCCCCTATGAAAATCTGACGCGCTCGAGTATTTCAAAATAACAATTTTTTTTTGCATTTTCAAAAATTCATCATAACTTATGGTCACGCCAAAATCGTCAGTTTTTTTTAAGGGAGCTTCCTTGGGGCCTACTTAACACCCCTTCCAAAAATCTGACGCGCTCGAGTAATTTTTTTTTTTTTGCATTTTTGACTACTTTATATGCCTACCCCCACCACGCAAACCGGCAGATTAGTATACCGTTGTTATCAGAGGCACTTGGGGCATACGTAGTATGAATATCTGACGCGCTCGAGAATGCCCAAGTAACTGTTTTTTTTTACATTTTTGAAAAACCGTACACGCCAAACCCACCGCTAAAATGGTTTTTACCATACGAGCTTTTCTTTTCGAAATTATTTTATCTTTCGATTTTGATAGGTCTCGACGGCGCCGTTGAATTACGCCATTTAGCTACCTCGCCTCCCTAACTATAAGCAAATTACGAAAATACACGAAAACGAATCATCACCCAATGCAAATTAAAGGAAAATTGCAAACAAAGGTAAAACACAACTTTTTTTACAGTATTATGTAAAGAAAAGTAGAATAACAGAGCTTTGAAAGTTTGACATTTTTAGATTCACAATAAATATTGTTCAAAAAGGATTAGAAAACATCAATAATCCAAAAATACAGAGTAATAGTAATAAGAAGAGTAGAAAGGCAGGTAATGCCTATAGTTTAATGTCTACAGTACGACTTTTTAGGGAGAAAATACGAACTGCGTTATGGTAGATAGAATCTATGATTAACTCTTATGTTCGTGTTTACAGCAAACGAACCAGCAATCTTTGGATGGAAGCATGGAAAAACGAAGATAATGTGATGAAAATGTTAATGTGGATCCGATGAATACTAAATATATTAAGGTACTCAATTTATTACACATAATACAATATGTACAACAGTACAATATAATCTATAAATTTTGCAGTTATCTATTCTTTAAGATATTGACGGACTTTAATCTTCGACTCGGCCCACCTGACACCCAAGGGAAGAGAGTTCCACACTGATTCGCGATTGTATTGCTGTAAAATGTCGTGATTAGCCTATAATGGCGCTTAATACAATAAACACAAATGTGTTTGATTATAAACAGGTGATTTTACATCTCCATATTACGTCGAGGATTTCTTGTAAGTAAATAAAAACTTGTGGCAGAATATCCCCGCTCTCCATATATTTACTCAACTATAGTCGACGACGCTTAAATTAAGCTGGAGTTTCAATTTAACAAATATGTTTACTTTATAGCTCAATAAAAACAAAACAATTAGTAGGACTATTTGAGTGCCGCCACTAAAGTGACTTCTAAAACTCGATTCTTAAGTTACGGTCGGTGTAATGCTATGTTTTATTTATTTTTCCGTCCCTAAAAATCATCACTGGACATGCACTCGTACACTGGATTTTGATATCAAAGAAACAAAAGAAGTATTATTTATTACATAATTTTACATAAATACATAGCTCCTAAAATTAAGAAAATAAACAATGATATAACAAAAAAAAACGATTGTTTCGATAAATACTATGTATAAAATCGCTTTGTTGCTGAAATTGCGCGAAGTTGCTCAAAGTCTTTTTGCCGAGAGCATTTTCTTCCAGTTATATTGCATTCGATCATGCAATACCGTTACCATGAGTTTACGGCGGTTACTAGCTAGCGACGATGTAAATAAAAATCTATGGAAAATTACACAGCGCCTCTAGCGGTCACTTGCAGAACTGAACTGTTTTTAAAAGTCGTGGCTAGCAAGTAAATTCGCCGCAAACTCATGGTAACTGATGATGATGAAACGGAAATGCATACGTAAGTTTGACTTCCCTTAAAATATTTTATCATATTATTTCCCAAACTCAACTCTAATAGAGACACCCTAAGCCCCCCGTCGCGCGCGAATCAAAAATATAATCTCACCTTTGATCTTCACCGCAAAAGTCTATCTTTTTCCCCAACCAAAAATCAACCTTACTACCCTCAAAATACGATCTTACATCCGTTGTGTGGTAAACTCGCGACGTTTAAACAGATTAGTATGGAGATTGACAGTTTATTTCGTAGACAGTAAAGGAAATTGTCGAAATATTGGAAAGTAACGTTGTAATAATCTGTTTTGGGGATTAACAGTCAGTTGCAGGTATTCGGTACTTTTGACGGGTGAGCGGATAGATACTGAAGGAGAAGGCGTCTTACAAACAGGGCTTGGAAACCGGTATTTTTTTTGAACCGGTTTGACGAAAATACAGGTGGAACTTTTTGAAAAAGGTTATGTTCCTTTAAACCGGTTTTTAAACCGGTTTGGAAAAATATGGGTATTTTGCATTAACCGGTCCAACTTTTAGTTCAGGCAGGACAACCACTCTGAACTTCGTTAAGATCTGCAAGCGGTGAGCGCATCTGACGTTTGTTTATGAACTTGATAATTAGTTTAACATCTTTTGAAGAATATTCGGTCTAAAAACAAGTCGCGTTGCGATCGTCGCGAGCGGCTACGAATTAACCGGTTTATTGAGGTTCACAGTATCGCTCTTATTTGGTTCCGCTCTGGAACAGAATTTTACGATAAAACCGGTTTAACCGTTATAATACCGATAAATCTTGAACCGTTTTCAAGCCTTGCTTACAAATACTTATATTTTTGTAATAAGTGACATAAATAAATACAACGGCCAAGTGCGAGTCGTACTCGCACACTGAGGGTTCCGTGCTAACTTTAACTAAATTAGGGTTCCACTTACTAGCCACTTCCAAGTTGCAACTTTGATAGCAAATATGACTTTGTTTTTCATAGTGTTTGTATGAATCTTTGTTTGCGTTTGTTGCAAATGTGCTATATCTTAAAAACTACAAGTCTGATCTAGTTCAAACCAATTTTCGTTGAAAGTATATTTGTAAAGCACTTAATAGTGGTTTTTTCTTTCAAAATTACAAGGAAAATACGGTTTTAGAAACTTCCATGTCATTTTCAGAGACCAATCCATTGCAACCCACATGCGTACGTTTGAGCAAAATTTTGCTTTTGTTTTTCCATATATGAGAGACGAAACTTTAAGGGCTCCATTTCTGCTATTCGGGCTACGGAACCCTAAAAAATGCTCAAGAACATAAAGCACCCTGACCTATTAATAGAAAAACGAGTGCTACAATTATGGGTACTCAAACTGACAGTTTTTAGCTTGATCAGTTGCAGCGACGTGCAAGAGCTGTCTTATACAACGTACGATGTTAAATGCGCAAAACCTCAGACATTCAATTTACCCAATTCTAAAAGAAAAACTGTGATAAAAAAATATTTAAGGTGTTATTTCGTGTTTTAGTTTTACTGGCACTTCTGATCATTTCTTGCTCTGCGGACGACGCTCTGTCGGGAGTGGAGTTGATAGGTATTCACCGGCCCGCTGTATCGCGCTGACATTATTATTATTACTATCTACGCTCATAAAGAACTAATCATTGCATGTTTACGTATTTGGCGGGTTTGCGCAAGGGATTGTTGAAAAATTACGATGAACGGTGGCTTGTCTTATTAATAAATAGACAGGGCAACCCATATAAAAAGGAGTTCACTTGATTCTGTTCGTTATTCCAAGCAACCCATTTTAAGGTTTTGCGCATTTCACGTTATACGCTGTATAATGTCACCTTATTTTAATTGATAATAGCTATTTAAAGGGCAGATTCAGCACAATACATAATAATTTATTGTAAAAATCACTTTGGTATTTATACGCTAGTTTAAGAGAACTTCAGAGATTATGGGTGCTACCACGTGCACGTTTAAACGCTCCGCTGTCTACCCACCCATACCTATTGGATTAAAAATTTATTTCTTGTCTATGGCAGTTTCTACTCTATATGTATTTTTTTTCCTTCCTTCTTCTTTATGGAATGGTGGACTGTGTAATGTTTGGTGGAGTTTCATTTTCAATAAATAGTGTTCAAAACGTGCAGAATTCTTGTTTATTCGTGTAACCTGAAAAATACCGTGTAGATATTCCATCATTGTGAACTAATCGCTTCTCGTCATACTTTATAATCTCTCTACTTTAGAACTCTTTGCCCGTATCAGTGTTCCCAAGGAAATATAACCCGAAGAAAACTCTTTATTCAAGTTATGTACACTTACAAAAAATAAAATTACAGCTTAAAAGATTGACGCGTAGGTAGGTTAGGTGGTACATAAATGAAAAGGCAAATCTATTTAGCGTATGCCGCAGAATCAAATATTCTGAGGCGCTGGTCTTCCGTAGACGCAAGTAAAAGATTTTCAAAGTTAGAGTGAACAGGCTTCTTCTGAGTGAGCTCGCTCGCTCCATCAACCTCGCTAGAGTCAAGAGCAATTCCATTTCGAATATAAAAATACGGTTATTATTTTTTGCAGTAATTGTTTTTTCGAGAAAATTAGGGATTGAGCATTGAAATGAGAGAGGCAAAGCTGATAGCGTATCTAACTTTTAAAATCGTCAGAGTGCTGTTTAAAAAAAAAAAAATCTAGTAAAAAATTTTGACATTTCGCGTAGACAACGCTGAGACAAAATCGGTGTTTTCTGTTTTTTTCTTGTATTTATTGCTTGAGAAGATTTTTAAATGAAGCTTACAAAAATAATTGTTTTTTTTTAAAGATATATTACCTAAAGATAATAGCTACGTAAGTAAAAGTGATATTTGATGAAACAGAAAATCTGAAAATTCTAACTGTCCACCAGATCTTTGATGGCATTGCCATGGTAACTGCCATGCATACTATGTCAATTTAGAAAATGTGTTCTGAACAGTGTGTCTAGTTTGAAAAAAACATATGGCTATGCCCAAACTCGACTGCGTTAGGTTTATTCACCTTTGATCTCCTTGACAACTACTATTTGTAGCTTCCTTTACCCAGCAGTCGAAGTACTTATGATGCAACATTTTTTTACATTTCGCGTGAACAATTTCAAATTTCTGATTTACTGCTGCATCAAATATCATCTAACATAGATAGATGTAGATTCAGATTCAAATTCATTTATTTGCTTTTAAACATAGTACACAGAAGATTTACAATCAATGTAATGTCTGGCCCATTTAGCCATTGACAAAAAGCATGCAAATATTTTTACTTACGTAAAAATAACAATAAGCTTCAATTAATTCACAGATCTCATGTTAGATCTTATAATTATTAGTAACACAATCTGCTCTTAAAATTATTCTATATCAATAAATACACAAGACACTACAGTAAATCTTCTGTACATTTTTTTCACAGCGTTTTTCGAGCGCCACCTGGTGGTTTAACAGGAAACTATGTCGATGTGTCGTATGTCACACAAATGTACCTATGTCTTATCAGCTCGGGAAATCCATGGTTATCGAAATAACAATATTATAAGGGTTATCACTAATTATCATACTATTTTAGGGAACGTCGTC
This sequence comes from Pyrausta purpuralis, assembly GCA_963924145.1. Classification (NCBI taxonomy): domain Eukaryota; kingdom Metazoa; phylum Arthropoda; class Insecta; order Lepidoptera; family Crambidae; genus Pyrausta; species Pyrausta purpuralis. The sequence goes on along the minus strand of OZ001670.1, from coordinate 1,417,728 downwards.
AGCATTGGAAACTTTTTTTTACAATTTATTTGCGACTTTGTCCGCATAAATATAAGGTCACCTTGTTTTAAGTGATAATATTTAAAGGACAGATTTAGCACAATAAATGAATCATTTTTCGTATAAAAACTTTAGGTTTTTTACGTTATAAGCTACTTTTTAAAATAGTTAAAAATAAAGGTAATTGTTTTATACAGATATTGTTTTTTTTTTATTTTGAATAGAAGAATGGGCCTTGAAATGAGGAAAGAGAAAACCGATGACGTAGTTTTTTTTTTAATTTATTGGCTGTTCTTTTATAAATTATATTTTAATTTGTTAAAGGAAATAAAAAATAAAAAATCTTGGATTTCCAAAAAATTATGCCAATATTAAATATTATCACAAGGAGAAGGGAAAACAAGGGCTAGTTTGCAACAAAAGTGGGTAACATGATTTGCTGGCCACTGTACCTACAATCTTCTATCCCCCTATTCTAATAGGGGTGAACTATAGAATCAATAACACATTAAATAAATAAATAATGAATAATAATAAATAAATTCTTTGGACATTCCCACACATCGCCATCTAGTCCCAAAGTAAGCTACTCAAAGCTTGTGTTATGGGTGCCAGACAACGGATATAATACTTAAATACTTTTTGTTTGTAAATACATAGATATACATAAAAAACACCCAGAGCAATACAAACAGACATGTTCATGCACACAAATGTTTGTATTGTGCGGGGATCGAACCCGCAACCCGCTGCGTAGCAGGCGATTTCTCGACCACTACACCAGACGGGTCGTCGTATTTTAATAAAACCGACTTCAAAACCAAAATGCACTTAAAAGTCTTAATTAAACTCTTCACTCTTTAAAGGAAAGGACTCCATTTCAGGCGAACAATTTCCTTTTGGAGTCGGTGCTCTGAAAGACGATGAATGAAATGGCCAAAGCGATGGCACTGACTCCAAAAAGAAATAGTTTGCCTAAAATTTAGTTCTTTACTCTAAAGAGTAAAGAGTTAATATAAGACCTTTTGTGCATTTTGGTTTTTAAGACGGTTTATACATTTTCGTTAAGTGAATTTTATTTGCTATTTTGTAAGTGATTACAGGAGGGGTTGCACTTTTTGACTGTGTTCTTTAATAAGTTACAAATTACCTATCATAAGTTCTGTCATTACAAGCACTACCACAGCTTCGGGACAATTGTGGGCTAGTGCTCAGAAGAAGCTGCGCAAGAAACCAAGTCCCTATTGTCAATGCCTCTTTTCAAAAGGTTTACAATGTTTGTAGTGATCATGCAAGTCCTTAAATAATTATCTTTTAAGCGTTAAGGAGTTTCACCATCAGCTCAGCTCCACACAATGTCGACTATCAGAAGCAACATCAAGTCTTCATTAAGATTCTAGCATAAAACACTAACCGTTAAAATTCGAGGTTTTCCCTCGATTGCACCAAGATCCCATCATCAGATCCCGACTTGGCGAGAATGGGGCCCACTAGAAGGTATAACCTCTTTGTAAGCGAAAAAATTCTGAAATTTTTTGAATGACTGAGATATGACAGGTAGGTAACATAAATAAAAAAACATGCAGTCGAATTGATAACTTCCTCCTTTTAGAAGTAAGTTTAAAAGTTAAAAGATTTTTATTTAAAAAAGCTTGTGATAGTTCTTTCATATTCACATCAAGATTTGAAACGAAATAATTGAAGTACCAAATCAGAAGATTTATTAAACTTATCTACGAGTATTATATAAACTAACAGTACCTAATTAATGAGTTTGAGTACATACAATTGATTATTTATGTGGTATCCAAAAGAAAGTATCAGTTATAAGATTGTATGTGATACTTAAGTAAGTTAATTAAACTTCATTTACTTTCCTTTTTTTGTATTTTTTCTTACTATTTTTTATTTTATTTCATTTATTTTATTTTATTTTTTTAACCACCCCAATAAATCTGCAATTTTATTATAACTTTGTACTTTTAGCCAGTCAAATATATATATTTTTTAATTTTTCGCTGTATAAGTTTATGAATTTCAATATGTTTATTTATCAAGTTGTAGACTGATTGTATTATAAACTGATTTCTATACAGCTTTGGTTTTTTGTCGGATATATTCATCTATCAATTTATCTTTTCTTCTTTTGCCTTTTTGTTTAACATCACAATCGATATAGCCGTTTTAGCCAAACAAACCATGAACACTTGAGCTCTCTACGACGACCTCTGTGGTGTGGTGTAGTGGCTTAGCACGCCGGGTTTCAAGGTGTCGCCGCTCCGAGGTCCCGGGTTCGATTCTCGGTCGTGTTAATGACAATATTGTCTCGGGGTAGGGTGTTGTGGTACCTCCCGTTGTTTTTGATTTCCTTAACGCAAGTACTTTGACTTAATATTTATCTAAATGAATACTATAAAGCTGAAGAGCTTGTTTGTTTGTTTGAACGCGCTGATTTCAGGAACTATTGGACCGATTTGAAAAATTTTGATGTTGGATCTATGTTGGAAGGCTTGAGGCTGCTGAATATGTTCAACTGCGTCCGTGTTTTGTGTTTTCTCCCCCTTCTGTTGCAGTGTGATTTTTTATAGACTAACTAAAGCTTATTTTGACAAATAAGCTATTTAAGATCCTAAAATTACTGCGTACAATCAAACAAACTTTTCAGCTTCATAATATAAGTATAGATTGATGACAACAATTAATGTAGAGTTTTTATTACATACATCATAGGTAAGAATGACGGATCCATAATAAAAGTTGTAGGCTGGATGGTCACATTAACTTCCTTATAATTAGTTACTGTTAAAAATAATTAATACCCTGTGTACAAATTCTAGTTATTATTTTTTTGAATGTGGGATTTTGCTTTTGTATTATTTGTTTTGTACAAGTTATCTTTATCGGAGACGAGATGCCTGTGGAATAGTAAGAGACAATTTTACCAACGTTAGATACGAAAATGGCGTCGAATACAACACAAAACCTAAATAATGGTTTAGAATGTTTTTATTACTCACAGTGTCATATTTTATAATCATAAAGATGAAATAATAAACCAAAAATTTGCGTACGGGCGAGACTTGAACCAGCAATCTCTTGGCTGACCGGGCCAAACGCTCTCACTGTGAGTGTAAAAACATCCTAAGCCATTACATAGCGAAGTGTCAACAATTTCCAAGTTGAATTTATTCTGTAAAGAATAACTTCAACTTGAATAATTGTGGAATTCGTATCTCTAACCTAGAACTTTAAGCCCTCATGATCTGGCTGAAAACTAGCGCTGAGTGGGATCACATCACATCAGCACACTCTGAGCCACTGACCATTTGCTTTCCCTTTTTACTAAGCCTTAATTGCTCATGTTATGGTACCATTTTTTTTATGAAGGCAATAAAAGTTTTTCTATTCTATTCTATTCTTTAAAACGCCTAATTCGTAAACGTCACCTATTTGTCAGCAATCATTTTCGTAAACGTCATTTTAAAACCGGTCGTTTCATACTTATTCGGTCGGATAAGTCCCATTTGACGTTGTTTAAATCGACCCTTACTATTTCTTATCGTTCTGTATACCTATTCAATTCTATTATAAATACCACATCTGATTTTTTTCGACTAGTATTTGTTAAAGAAATAAATCAATAGTTTTGTTTGTCATAATTACAAGTTTTTTTTTCACATAAGCGAATTTGTACGTGACTTTTTAATTTGTAATTCTGACAAGCTCAATCGGACTGTCTTAAGTTGCTAATAAAGAATGTTGAATTCATTAAGTTTTAATAAACGGAAATCAGTGATTTTATGTGCAAAAATGTCTAGTGCAAAACGTTTTAAGGTGAGTTTTTGTATTTTAATTACTCATTTATTTATTGTAAGAATAAAATGAAGTACAATTAATGGTGGACTTAATTCTTTGAAGCATTCTCTACCAGACAACCAATGGGTGAGACAGAAACAGTTGAGGCGGCGTAAAATAACAAAATAACTAAAATAATTAAGAATATACTACTTACCTACGTATATTCTTCTTAGAGCTGATTTTTCAATGGTCAGATAAGAAATATTCGTCGAATAAAATACAATATGGCTAATTTGAAAACGTCCCCTAATTGTCACCAATCATACATAACTGTCATTTTTTTAAATCTGTCGCTTAAAAATATATCAGTCTGATAAGTTTTATCTGACCATTAAAAAAACGGCCCTTAAATTAACAAACAAATCCAAAAAAAAACATTTGACTTCACGCTGAACAGATATTATGTTATTTATTCTCTTTGAGAAAAAGATTGCGTATTTTCCGTATTTTTTGTACACTTTTTGATTTCGTATCTGCATGGGAGAGAGTTCCAAAGTTTTTTTGATGATTTCTCGCGATTTCGTCCGCCCATTTCAGCAACATATTGCCGCTCTCCTATTAGACAGATTGGCTTCATGTCAGATTGATAAGATATGTCACTCCGAAAATAGGACACCTATGGTCTTATCCATATTCTTCACTAACGTTTGCTGCAGCTACCGGCGAGATTGTTGTATCTAATTAATACTAGCTGTCCCGGCCCCGTCCTACCCCGATCCTGTTTTTAAATTTAAAATCGGGAACCCTTATAGTTTCATCAAGTCTGTCTGTCTGTCCGTCCGTATGTCACAGTCGCTTTATTCTGAACCTATTAGTCCTATCACACAACATATGTTTTTGCTCCAACCTTTGCCTGTGAATGGGGCTGTGTATGTATAGGTCTTTCAAAATGACATTAATGATCCTAAAACCATTTTTGAGAGATATACCTTCATACAAACATTATAAAAAACAAAGTTATTTTTTCTGTCAAAATATTGTGATGTATTCGCTGGGGAAGTAAGTGGCACGGAACCCTTAGTGTGCGGGTCCGACTCGCACTTGGCCTTTTTATTTGGTTATTATGAGTCAATACAAATAAATCAAAAATATAATAACGGAAATCGTTCCGTTCAAACTTTGACATGTATAATATTAGTAGGATTTTCTAACTGCCTGTTCACTGAATGTTCACTGTTTTCACTGAATGTTCTAAATTCTTATAAAATCTGTTATTTTGTATCTAAGATTGTGCTTTAATATGTTTTTCATAATAGTTAGTTAGGTGAGTTTTGTATTTTGTATTTGTATGACTGCCTCGGTGGCGCAGCTTGTAGCAAGTCGCACTTTAAAGCGACGGCTGCGCCAGAGGTCCCGGGTTCACTAATTCTCAGGATAAAGCCGTTGGTCCTGCGCCTGATGTCTCTCCGGTCGAGTTTCGCTGTCCCATCGGGCTATAAGTGTAAAAGGAATAGAGAGTGCACCTGTTTGCGTACACACTTGTGCACTATATGTCCCGCGCAGTCGGTTAGTCGTTGTGACTGGCCACTGTAGACATCAGATTTGGGTCCTATTAATTATCATTATTTGGGTGTCTTTTACATTAAAAAAATATTTTTATCTTACCTTCAAAACACAGAATTTGCTGTCTGTCTTTCACTAACACAAATAAAAACTTTCCCTTTTTTATTGTTCACTTACAACAACACTTATATAAATGTCATTTCAACTATCACATAGGAACCAACCGCTACTTTTTTCTCACTTTAACTTGTAACTAAAAGTTAATCAAGATTGTTCAAGTATCTATGCAATGGATTTTTATTGAAATCACACTTAATTTTTCAGTATCACATAACTTTAAGAAGATAACGAATATCTGAACCGCCCCGCGGTGCGTTAGCGAAGCGACTGGGGGTGTATTTGAGGGTAGGAGGGGGCGGGGCATGGAGTAGGCGTGGCCTGTGAGGGGCGTGGTCTGTGGGAGGGTTGACAGCTTTGTTGGTTGACTGAAAAATAATAATTTGAAAGTTTCAAAATTTGAGTTGCTCGAAGCGCAGTGGTAGCAGCGCTTTGGTAGTGATACCGAATAGTTTAGTTAACTGTCTCGTCCTACAGCTAGCTATTTATAGGTATAAGCTAAAACTAGAAGATTCCTAACGAGAGGTGTTTTAAAGAAATTAGAATATCAACTGTAGCCTCTTAGTGTATTTATAAAAAAATTATATAAGTACGCAAAAAATGAGGTGCTCGTGGTAGCAGCGCTTTGGTAATGATACTGAAGTGAAGCAACCTACACTGTCGTGTCTGGATGGGTGACCATTCCGACCATATAAGTGACGTACACCACGAGCATCTCCGTGCTTCGGAAGGCACGTTAAGCCGTTGGTCCCGGCTAATATCGGTTGATATCAGTCGTTAAGCCTAGTCGGAGGCCTTATGGGCGGCTTGATAACATCTGACAGCAGGGTTAGTCGCTTGCCTTGCAAACACCCCTCCACCAACCCGCACTGAGCCCGCGTGGTGGAGTATGGCTCGAACTTCCTCGTAGTTGAGGTAAGGCCTTTGCCCAGCAGTGGGACGTTACAGGCTAACTTTATTTAGTTTAAGCAAAATTTATATTTTTTGTAGTAGCTTCGTTCTCGTTCGGTTTTGTAACCGATGATCATGTTAATTAATACTCTTGTTCCTCGTATTATAATGAACACTAAACAAACTAACAAACAGCGGTCCCCCGCGACTTTGTCCGCGCGTTTTGTGTTTGCTTCCGACCCTCCCGTCGCAGCGTAAAGTTTCAAGGCCTAAAGCCTTCCTCGATAAATAAGCTATCCAACACAAAAATATTTTTTCAGATCGGTCTAGTAGTTCCTGAGATTAGCGCGTTCAAACAAACAAATCTTCAGCTTTATAACTTTACATATATTTGTTAATAAGTTACCTTTTAAAGTAAAAAGTCGTATTTTTTTCCATTCTCGCATCTATAATAATAATTATAAATACGCAAGACAACACACTAATTGCCGTGGTTTCGAAGTAAGGATTTTACATGGTTTTTTTTGTCAAACCTTTGCATGGGTGTCTATGGATAGGTCTTTTAAAATGACATCGAGGTTCCTGAAACCATTTTCTATTAAAGTCTAACGTTTGAGAGAAAGACGCGTCCAAAGTGGTGAAATGGGCGTCTCCCCCCTCTTCTAAACTAAGCGACTGTAAATTTTGAAAAAATATATGATTTAGATCTTAACAAATAATTTACTTAATACTTTCTGAGATATATCAAATTTTCACATATATAACTTGTCTTTAATATAAATACTATGAAAAACAAAGTTATTTTTGCTGTCAACAAAATATTGTGAATCAGTAAAAGTTGGCACGGAACCCTCAGTACGCTAATCCGACTCGCACTTGGCCGGTTTTTCTTTGTATAATGTGAAAGAGAAAGAGACGAAGAATACAATTTATGATGAAATTAATTTTAAAATTATTCACTAACAATAGGAAATAAATAGTTATTAATGATGGTTGTACTCTATTATATAACTAGTTATAAATCAAAATGTAACACAAAGCGAACGATGACTTCATATATAAGTACGTGTTAAATCATAAAATAAACAAAATGATAAGTTTATGGAAATAGCTGTGAAGCAATAAATAATCTAAGTAAAGTCTGTTTATCTTTGCTCGTTCAATAATGTAAACAATCTTTTTATAACTTTTAAAATATACACAGCGATAAAAATGAATTAACTATTTGATTTTAAAAGATCTCAGTATTCCACGATGTATAACCTTTGTGGGTATAAAGTTATGTCTTAATCTTATTTTTAAATTAATCATTTCATTAAAAAGGAATTTCTAGATTGGTTTCAATTTTCGACAAGCAACGAAAAACAGACTTTACGGTCATAACTTCCAACTTAGAATTCATTATTATTTACGCTTATACAATATGTTACAATGCGTTTAAAATTAACATGCTATGTAACTAAATTCGAAAACGGGAGAAAAATCAGCTGTTCCATACAAAAACTCATTTCATCTCGGGGAAAATGTATGGAACAGCTGTTTTTTTTTTCTCGATTTCAAAGTTGGTTCCACAGTCAAAGTTATTCAAAACCATCATTAGAACACTCTCTAAAAGTTTGATCAAGTGTAAAATGAACACATTGTAGAGTTACAAGGAGAACATAAGTTCTATCCCAACATAAATCCTTGTGGGGAAATGTGAGCTGGTGTCCTCAAGAAGACATAAACACTTCAAAAGTAGACTATCAACGTCAGATAAGGAATGTTCGTCAAATACAATAAAAACGCCTTAGAGTAAAATCGGCTCTAAGTGCCTAAAATTACAAAGAAAAACCCAGGTAACCTCAAATTTTTACATAAAATGTTTTTTTTTTATTGTTATAAATTATGTTAGGATCTTGACCAAAACTTTATATAAACTCGGCCCACTTTGCGTCTGCATGCGTCTTTACAAAATGTTCGGATAAAATATATAAATATTTGAAAAAATAAACACAAAAAATATTTTTGAGAAATAATCAGGGGTTTACGAGGAATTCAATGGCAGATTAGGCATATTGAGGGTATGTTTTGTGAATGCAGAGTTAATGCACCTCACCTACATTCATTTTGATACATTCAGAAGGTAATTGTTAAATTTGATTAAAGTTATTCAATACTTACTTAGTTACCCTTAAAATACCAGTACAATTATAATTCAAACAAGATTTTTGAAATATAAACTACAAAGACGCAATCTGGGCCCGGCTTTGGTCAATATCCTTTGCGCTATTATAATTATTATAAAAAACATGAATACTCGGACCCGAGCTGGTGGTACTAAAATGGTTCTCGCGCACTAGAGCCGTAAGAACCAACCCTAATACTTATTACAAGGGGGTGTGCCCAACCCCCGAAATGCTTGCTAAAATATTCAACATTCAACCCTTCCCTAAATCCAGACGGCGTTGTTAGTTCATATCCAGTCTGTTTTATTTCCATTCTATCTGTAGCTCCGATTTTATGAAGAATAAATAATTAGTTCATAAATAAAAGTTTAACGCAAAAGTTAGAGAAAAAGAGATTGCTTAAAATATTTAATAAAAGAGTTTTGTCACTGCACAAACTTAATAACATAAATTGCACTTGTTAAAAGCAACTGTGTAAGACGAGGAATCGAACCCTGTGTCTCACGCTATCTGTACCGTTGCCATAAGTTTACAACGGTTTTATTCGATAGCGACATCAAACACATCTGCCGGCAGTGAATTCCATTCCCTCACCGTGCGCATGAGAAATGTAGATCTCAAATTTAAAAAAAACTCAAACTCAAGATTTTATTACATACATTATTACTATGTATAAAAGCATTTTTCCAAAAAGCCAGTTATTCAATCGCTTCTTAAATAATTGCCCTTTAAGTGATTTTAGCTCTGCCGGCAGTAAGTTATATAAAACAATACTCTTATTATATGCATTTATTTTATATATATCCTTGTGACAGGGGTTGATGCATTAGGTTAATGTATTGCTGCCTTAATTGCCTACCCGCGATTTCTCTGCGTGTTTTGTAATAGTTGGGAAAGGACCTTACAAAAAGACAAGCTTTTCTGATGTAGATGCATGGAAGTGGAAGCAACTTAAGCTATTTAAAGAGAGGTCTACAACTGTCTAGATACCAGACGTTACACAAAGCGCGAATGCATCTCTTCTGTATTTTGAAGGTTCTGTCTATATCTACTGAATTGCGTTGCTGGTAAGTCTTCGTTGTAAAAGCGGATACCGCACCTGCGTTTATTGTTTCGCTGATAACTTACAAGTCAAGCTAGTTTAAAACCCAATAAATCATTATCATCCACAGGACGTCATGCGACCGATTGCAAGCATCTACATTTACTGCAATATTTACAATTTCTTCTGTCCACCTTGTTGGTGGACGTCCTACACTGCGCTTAAAATCGAAGGGTCACATTCTGCCGGCCCGTTACCATTGGTTAAACTTGATTTTTAAGAAATCAGTTTCTTAAATCTCATACCACAAGTATCGACATACTTTTGAATTGGTTAAGTGTTTTTACCGACTTCAAAATAAAAGGAGGTAATCAATTTAATGTATATGTATGTGCTATCGTTGGAATTTGATAATATTTGAATATGTTGATCTGTTAAAGCTTCAAAACACGTGTGCTAAATTTCGTAAGTGTACGAGAACGTATGTTTTTTTTTATTATTACAACAAAATCCACAGCTCTCAAAATTACAGTTTTACATGTTTCTTAATATACTCGTAAATATACAGCCAACATCGGATTTACATTTTATAAAAAAATAACATATGAGTGAGTGAGTGATTTATGTGAGAGAGTGACTTATGTCGTCAACCTTTCTATGTAACCAATTACAACGTGCGTGCGTGCGTGCGTTTGTGTGTGTTCTAGGAGTTAGATTGCGTATGGATCTACTGAGTGAAAATGTTTGTATGTTTATCCACGGATTTCTCGAAAACGAGAAGCTATAGCGAGATGATTGTTTTTTATTTCAATCAGGTATACTTCTAATAAGAGTATAGTATAAGTTTAATCAAAATCGGTCCAGTAGTTCGGTGAGATATGAGTAATAACTCAAGTATGTAGATTGTTGGTTTAGGTAGGTAAGCTTATTGACATCATGTACTGACTCCAAAAGAATTTATTTCTCCTAAATAAAGGACAAATGCGTTATTTTAAGGTTTTTAGTAGTTTTTTAAAGTCATTTTTTTACCCGATTGTGATAAAGCCTAAAAAGGGTTATTTTTAAACTTAGTTGAGGCTATTTTACGTCTGAACAATTCTCCTCATATTTATTGAGTCTCATGTTTGAATATTTCAAACAACGTTTCAGCCAGAAAGCATATGAGGAAAATAATTCGTTATAACAGCGATAATTTTAGTTTTCCATGCAACTATTATCCTGGTATCCTGGTAAAGGACTTCAAATATGTGATATGAAATGCATTGTATAAATTTAAATCCAGAACCAATGTATTTGCCATCCAATTTGAAACCTAGAAGTTATACACCTTTTAGTTGGTCCCATTTTTGCCAATTCGGGATCTGATCTTGGTGTAATCAAGAGAAAAACCTCAAATTTTAAAGGCACATTTGGTGTTTTTTAGGGTTCCGTAGCCGAATGGCAAAAAACGGAACGAACCCTTATAGTTTCGTCAAGTCTGTCTGTCTGTCTGTCCATCCGTATGTCACAGCCATTTTATTCTGTAACTAAAAGCATCACACTGTTGAAATTTAGTAGGAAGATGTATACTGTTAAACGCTTTACGATTCTTATACAAAAATAAAAAATAACAATATTTAAGGGGGGGGGGGGCTCCCATACATGAAACTAAAACAAAAAAATGACAAACTTATGCGTGGGTGTCTATAGATAGGTCTTATAAAATAAAATAAAGGTTCCACAAACCGTTTTCTCTAAAAAACTAACGATTTCGAGATATACGCTTCCAAAGTGGTAAAATGGGCGTCCCTCCCTTGAACTTCTAAACTAAGCGAGTGTAACCTTTGAAAATAATATATACTGTAGATCTTAACAAATACTCGTACTTTCAACGAAAATTGGTTTGGACGGGATCGAATTGGTAGTTTTTGTGATATAGCACATTTTCTACAACCGCGAACATAACTTTGTTTTTCATACAAACACTATGAAAAACAAAGTTATATTTGCTGTCAACAAAATATTGTGGTATTTTACTTAGTGGAAGTAAGTGGCTACCTCATTCAGTTAAAGTTGGCACGGAACCCCCAGTTGGCAAGTCCGACTCGCACTAAGCCGGCTTTTTTTTACTAGAATCTTAATATTGACGTGTTGTTAGGTCTGATAGTCAACTTCTTGTGGAGCTGAGCTGATGGTGTAACTCCTTAACGCGTCAGTAATTCTAATGACAGAACTTATGATAGGTAATTTGTAGCTTTTTAAAGAACATAGTCATTTGGTGCAACTCCCCCCCCCCCCCCCTCCAGTCATCACTAAAAACGATTATATAATTTTAGGTACGGTCATCTGATAACATGACGTGTAGTAATGTCTTTTGTGTGTATGTTTTGTTTAAGGACGAGTGCAGAATGAAAGCGTGTTCGTGACTCATTTGTATTTATTTTGATTACTAATAAGTGCAAAAAATCCCTGGCAAATCCATGACCATTGTGTCAAACAACATTATTTTTACTAGCAGATAAGGCTATCTTACAAAACAATTTTAATAAAACACACTTCAAACCATTTTAACACATTTATTGAAAACAGCACAAGATTTATTCCAATTACATTTATTTTCTGCCATAGTAAACACTAAAAATGTCAGGTACACTTACACGAATTATTCAGAGAACGTTTCTAACATTATCAGACTACTAGGATATATCACACACCTACTCAAATAAATAATCACAGCTACTTACAGGTTCGACTGCTCACGATGAGGTCCCACCAAAAAGTGATTCGAACGACATCTTGTCCCTCACCTCGCTCTCAGCCCCCCGTTACCGCTCGGTGTTGCCGGTGAAATAAATTCGCGTTTCGTTCGGAAATAGAACAGATTAAATAATTCATCACTTTAAATTCGGTAAAAATCAAACTATTTTTGCAAAACCTAACATTCGTCCATCCTGACGTCGTGCATGTCCTCATGCACGAGGTGAGAATGAACTAACCTAACATTGGCCATTCGATTCACTTTACAATATTTACTCAACTCAAAACATGTATACCATCCTTAAACATAATCCACCAAGATCCATAAACATAGTAATAGTAAGTGAACCCTCCTTCTCACTTGCTATATGACGGCTGTGAACCCTTCCTTCTCACAGGACGTCATCATCACAATTCTCTCTCCAAGACTATTATAACGAAAGTGAACCCTTCCTTCTCACTTATCATTATAATAGGCATCATTACTGCATCCTAAGATTCCAGTGAACCCTTCCTTCTCACGGGTAATCAAAAGATGTCATCAATCATCAATCATATAAGAAACTAGTGAACCCTTCCTTCTCACTAGTCATCAAAAATATATTGTACTAATGTAAATATTTCTTATACATTTATTCCAGGTCAAATTCAATCTACTCAATAATACATTATCATCATCATAAGCACATAATTCACGTGATTTTACTAAGATACATTACATAAGAGTATTACGTACTACTTGTTCTAATTATGTTTTAAACAGTTCCTTCCATAAATTATTACAATGATTACGCTCAGTAAGATACAGTTAGTTATTAGCACAAAAATAATCATTATATTATGTAGGTATAGCACAGGTTGTCCGAGTTACAATGGAATTAATATTACATTGTATTCAACTAAAATAAAGTCTGTAAGTATTGTGTAATGTATATATGTATATGTTTATTTTATCTACAACATTTAGAAAGTATTTACAACCGTTTCCCTTTTTTGTATATTGTTAATATTTTATTGATATCATATCAACATTAGAGTGGTTGACGTCACTTGCATTCGTTAAGTATTTAGCCAGATTAGAAGTTATTATGATAATTTAATTGTGTTAATTTAATAGGATTTACAATAGTGCATATCTACTAGTTTAAGTCGTCAACTACTCTATTACAATTATTCTGTTTGATCACTACTTTCATCTTCATTAACATCAGATTCGTTAACAGACAAAGCAGCTACATGGACCCATGGTAACATACGATCTACAGCTACGGTAGTGTTACGTTTACATTTCGAAGAGGTTAACCCAGGTATAGCGGCTATATGGTCCGATAGGGACCGATATGGTCGACGTACAGCGTGTGGAGTGGCCTCCACCTTCGCTATTGGGTGTGAAAACCCCTTCTGTAGTATGCAATCGGTTGGAAAGGTTCGTCCTCACTAGTACGTTGCATCAGGATGCCACCAACGCAGATTTTGCTGGCATCCGTATGCAACTCCGTCTCCGCGCTTGGATTGTAGATGGCCAAGACTGGCCTGTGAACTAGCCTATCCTTGAGCAACCTAAACGCTTCCTCCTGAGCTTATCCCCAAACAAACTCTACGACCTTTTTCAACAATTTCCTAAAATACCCTCCTTAATAAACTTCGAGTTAGATTCAGTGGTACTAATACGCATTTTTTTCTGGGCCTGTATATTATCGGACTTGCTAGGGTTTTCCGAACTATTTGGGTTATTAGTAAAACAACTGTCACTCTTATGTCCAAATCTACGACACTTCGCGCACTGAATTATAGGCTTAGGGCACTTCAAGTACGGGTGACCCTTTTCTTTGCAATTAAAACAAAAGATATTATAACTAAAGTTACTATTGATTCGAGTGGGTCTAGGATCAGGTTGACTATAGGTATTGTTAAAATCTGATGTAGATTTTCCGTTTACATTGTTACGTTCAAAATAGCTTGGCAACTCTTGATTAGTCATTAGAAACTGTAAAATCTGCTCAGGGTGAGTACAACGCAACGCGTTAGCACTAGACCTAACCGTTTTGTCTGTTAACCCGTGAATGATGCAATCCACCGCACGCTTGCCATCAATATTACACCGATTCAAAAGAGCGAGTTTTTCATAGTAATAATTTTCTAAAGGCTCATTAAACCTACTTTTTCGCTTAAGCATATCTTCTTAGGATTGGCCAAAGTTTTGCTCGAATGGAAAAGCGTTAATTAGTTTCTGTTGCCACTCTGGCCAAGTGTAAAGTATGGAATTTAAGCTTTCATACCAGGTTTTGGCCAATCCTTGAAGCTTTTGCATAGCAAAATGGATAACGGTTCTTTCATCCCAGCCGTACACAGTGGCACACTCGTTGACTTTACGGAGCCAAATATCAGTAGTTTGACTTTTTGAGGAGGGGTCGAATTCAGGAAGAATGTTTTTGTGACTAAAGTTACTAGATTGAGCAGGAAGTGGCACTGTGGACGATTGAGGTTGAGTTTTTATTGAATTAAGAATATCAATGACATCTTTAGGAGTAAAGGTTGGTGCGACTGACCGTCTACGCTGCTGTGGCACCGATGCGCTGACACCGTGCTCCAATTTACTCCCATTTGGCTGTCGCTCCGAGCTGTCCACGCAGCGTGTGCTGCGCTGATGGCTCCGTTGACGACTCCAGTAAAGACTCCTTTCACGATGTGGCGTCCCATCCTCTTCATGTTTTCTTCGTTCGCGACAACGTGACTCCCTTGCTGGCGTCTTGCGTAGCGATTGGCGGTCCCTGCGCAGTTGGTCTTCAAGAGTTTTTAACCGTTCGCGCTCCCGCTCCAGTTCTAATTCACGTGCCTGCAGGCTTCCACGGCGCTGAGGTCTATCAGGGCCGCGTGAGAGGCTGCGGTCATGAAAGCTGCGACTAGATCTGCGTGTGCGACTGCGACTGCGCCTCTCTGGGTCCGCTTCACGACGTTCGGGTGTAGTCAAACGTCGTTGTCGTGGAATCTCTTCGTCACGAGGCATGTTTTCTGAAACTCAAAAACCAAAGCTGTGTACTTGTCCTTTGAAATCCTAATTAAACATTGCTGCGTACAAGTTAAATAAAAATCTCCTGTTTTTATTTTTCTAAAAGGCGTTTATAATTATGCAAATATCTCAAAAACTAGGCGTCGTAGCCTGAAAGTAACGAAATTTTTCCCCCCGTATACCCCACACAAACACTCGACGCAACCGATTGACTAAGGAGGCTAAGGCTTTGATGGCCACTAAGGTTTTCGAAAACCTTCGATTGAAAAACCTACTTTGACGACAGTCTAATGAAACTGCTATAAACCTGAATAGGTACCTACAGTCTCAAACGAGTGGCGTGAATGCCGAAGCGGCCTCTGACGCAGTTTGATATTTAAAATTATTCACTACCCTCACTTGTTAATAATTTAAAAAAAATATATAGAAATGTTCTCTGATCGCCGTACGACTGTATGAATCCCTTCTAAAAACTTCGCGAAGTCACTTTTAATCGAATTTAATTTAAAAATGGCTGTTTTGAATATTGAAACGGTCACAGTATTCATAAAATTGAACTAACCAGTGTTTTCATCCCACTTCTGAGATTTAATAAAACACACTTCAAACCATTTTAACACATTTATTGAAAACAGCACAAGATTTATTCCAATTACATTTATTTTCTGCCATAGTAAACACTAAAAATGTCAGGTACACTTACACGAATTATTCAGAGAACGTTTCTAACATTATCAGACTACTAGGATATATCACACACCTACTCAAATAAATAATCACAGCTACTTACAGGTTCGACTGCTCACGATGAGGTCCCACCAAAAAGTGATTCGAACGACATCTTGTCCCTCACCTCGCTCTCAGCCCCCCGTTACCGCTCGGTGTTGCCGGTGAAATAAATTCGCGTTTCGTTCGGAAATAGAACAGATTAAATAATTCATCACTTTAAATTCGGTAAAAATCAAACTATTTTTGCAAAACCTAACACAATAAACACTCTATTTTTACAATTACACAACAATAGTATAATTTATCTATCTATAAATAATATGGTTATTCCAAACGAAGAAATGATTAAAGTCTTAAAATGGATGTGGTCTGAAATTAGAAGCTAAAATTTTAAATATAGGCCCTTGTAATAACAAGTTTGCCATTTAAAAACACATCAACACATTTATATAGTTTATGTGACACCGCTGAAGAGACCTAAGCACCGCCCAAGTTTTTTTTAATTTTAATATTGGACACCAATCACATACATTGCTCTGATCCCAAAGTAAGTAGCTAATTGCACTTGTTTTATGGAAATCAGACACAACGGTGGTCTCAACACCCAGATCCGAGACAATAAAGAAAATTTTGATTTCTATATTGACCCGACCGGGAATCGAACCTGGGACCTCGGAGAGGCGACGCCTTGAAACCAGCGTGCTTAGCCACTGCACCACGGAGGTCGTCAAAAGTTTCGATCGAATCAAAGGCCTTCTCATTGTCCACAAACGCTTAACATAGTGTTTGAGATTGGAGAACTTTCGACCAAGACATAGGACGTCCACCGACAAGATGGACAGACGACCTTGTAAAGATCGCAGGAGCAAACTGGTCGCTTCTGATCGGTCGCTGTGGAAAGCCGTGGGGGAGGCCTATGTTCAGCAGTGGACGTGCTTTGTCTATTTTCGTGATCGTCATGATAAAACACTTCTTCGGCTACAAAACCTTTACCTAAATTTATTTGTCCGGGTTTAGTCTGAGGAACGGTCCTCATGCTAACGTCTTGCGGATTGGACTGACGCGGATCTTGACTTTGGCTTTGTTGACGATATTTTGTTTCGAAGAACTTGTGTTGCGGTTGATTAAATGGATTGTTTGGTTTAGCCTGCCATGGATGCCGTTTATAATAATATGAGCCATTGTTTGGTTTAATGGGATATTGTGTCTGGTATCCGTGTTGCGGGCCGGTGTTATGGCGCGGAAATATTTGATTTACAATACGTGGAGGTGGTAAAACATTGGAAAACTTTTGCTTAATGTGTTCGAATCTACCTTCGGCTTCTAATTGCGATATTTTGATAACAGTTTCATTAAATGTACAGTTGGAAACATAAATTTGGTCATGATATGGTAAACTATTTCGTAAAGTATTTTGAGCTGTATTTATATAAGGCTCCATTATCTCATCGACTAAAATACTATTATTTCCACGATACTTATCTATGAGTTTACTTTTGATAAAAAATAATTTTTGTTTTAATTAAAAAATTAAGTCTCTATAACTACCTTTTTTTTACATTACCTAACTCTACTAACAAAGTATTAAATTCTCTGTTGTCTCCACATTCTTGTTTTAAACTACTTTCAATTATATTCCAGTCAAAATTATGTGCTATCATTGACACAATTAAGGCGGCTTTACCGTCTAATTTTCCTAACAATAACATAACATTTTGCGGGGTGCTTCCGCCTGCAACTTGTAAATATTGCTTTGCACTATTTAAATAATTATAAATTGTAAAAGCGTCTCCATTATATGATGGGACGAACTTAATTAAAACGCTAGGATCTATATTAGGCTGAATGGCTTGCCCAGGGTTTGAACTAGTGACAGGTGCTACAGATGGCACTTGGTTATATCCCTCCATCGTAGGATGAGGGTCGGATATACTACTCACACAATTATTATTATCACACTTATATTTATATACAAAAGTCGCTGGCATGAGGAGAGGAATTTTGGAAACAAAAGGAGAATGCGTATTAGGTACTCACAGCGTTTGCAGCACGATGATGAGGCCGGAACGACGAAACATTATTTTGATGTATTTGTATTTGTTGGAACCCTTTTGTTCTGAGTGACTTGAGAGTCAGAACGAAGATCTTGAGCGAATATGGGTTAATTGCCGATACTCTAGAACTCGGAGATAATTGGATTCAGTTCCAGTTAAAAAAATACTTTTTATTACAAGTTAAATATTAATTACAAATGATTCTAAAAACTAAGCACAAGTCGCGCGACTTGTGTGATATTGTGAAGTTGTGGAGTAGATATGTCTTCGTTTACTGGACGCAGCCGGCTTTTATACTACTTGGTGGCCAACGCCTTGCTATTGTTTGTTGGATATTCTTTCGTAGAAGTCCATGGGTTGATCGCAACCCGAACCACGGAGTGTGGGAACGACTCATTGTTGAGGTAACTGTCAACATCATTTCTTGCTAATTATATTTTTATGATGTCCTACGCTGTGGGTGGGTTGACTTGCATCTCGTTTGCACTTGTAAGTTTTGCGGCTTGTCGTCTTGCTTCCGCGGGGAGAGCGAGAGGTCGGGTGGAAGTAGGATAGCGTAAATTTCATTCGTTCATTCTAGTAAAGTTTTTGAATAATATACCATCTAATTCTTTACACAATGAAAACTGCGGCATTTTTGCCAAAAACGATCGCACCCAGATACGCCTATTCCTTTTCTTTTTTTTTTGTTTTTGATAAATAATAAAAAAAGCGCTACAAGTCGCCGCAGCAAAAACAATGCCGTCCATAGCGAGCGAATACTGAAATGATCGTGTAGGACAGTATTGCCTAGTTGATGAAGTTGCGCCATAGCGCTCAATATTGTATTGCGCAGAATTGATGCTTGTTGCCGTTGCCGTAAATTGCTTGATGTAGTCATGACGTCATAGTTGACGAGTATTGACTGGAATTGAGCAATTTTAGTTGCCCGTGTAAGCGCACCTAGTTCTGCAGTATTGACACGAGCGGTTGACGCGTTTTCGCTATCTCCTGAGATCTGTCTAGGCTAGGGCATATTAGTAAAGTAAAAAGTAAAGGTAACCTGTAACATCCCACTGCTGGGCAAAGGCCTTGCCTTAACTATGAGGTAGTTTAAGCCATACTCCACCACCCGGGCTCAGTGCGGGTTGGTGGAGGGGTGTTTGCAGGGCAAGTGACTAACCCTACTATCAGATGTTATCAAGCCGCCCATAAGGCCTCTGACTAGACTTAACGACTAATATCAACCGATATTAGCCGGGACCAACGGCTTAACGTGCCTTTCCGAAGCACGGAGATGCTCTTGATGTACGTCACTTATATGGTCTGAATGGTCACCTAGCCAAACACGACCGCGCCGTAGGTTGCTTCACTTCGGTATCACTACCAAAGCGCTGCTACCACTGCGCTACGAGCACATCATATTATTATATTATATAAGTATTTATACATTAATCTTAGTTTAGTAGGCTCCCAGTTCCATGTAATTATTATTTTTTGCTGCTTTTCTCGCATTTGTCACCTTGTTGGCAAAATTGTATTAATTATCTTTGGAAACTTTAAAAATGCTAATGCGTGACTTATTAATATTAAGTCAAATGTAATATTGTAAAGCTGTTTGTTTCCTTAATAAATATTTTTAAAAAACATAGTCTTGAGAATCAGTAAGCTCAAGTGACAATGGGCAGGGCATATAGCGCGAAGAATTGATGGCCGTAGGGGCAGGAGGGTTCTAGATTGGAGACCCTTCGACCAAAGACGCAGCGTAGGACATCCACCGAAAAGATGGACAGACGACCTTATGAATATTGCAGGATCGACTTAATTTTACTATAAATATTAGTTAATTGTAACTTTTTTTTGTTGATTTTCTCTGAATTTCTTTTCGCTGCACCCATTGCCATCTCTCTGCATGACCTAAAGGTTGGACTGGCAGAGAATGCTCTTAGCATAAAGTCCACCTTTGTACACTATGATTTGTGCAATGAAGTCTTTAAATAATAATAAAAATCAAACTGGATGCAGACTGCTTGTGATCGGTCGCTGTGGAAAGCCGTGGGGGAGGCCTATGTTCAGCAGTGAACGTCCTTTGGTGATGATGAATACTTCAATGGTATTAATATTTATGTTGTTTTGAAATCACAATACGAATTGATAATTTAACAGTAAAGCTGAGCTGCTTACCTATCAAAACAGCATCGCAATTCGCTATTTTTGAATCACTCGCGTCAAGATGGTGTGTGATATTCATTGAATATACATCAATTTTGTAATAAAAAACAGTTGATATTGACAAAGGAGTGATATGAAAAAATTAAGCTTACTCAATTCTATATTTCGCATGATTTTCGTCATTTTTTTATTGGTTTTCGAACGAAAATCACACGCCATATCCAAGCGAGTGTATAACAGTGCGCAGTGCTTTTGGTCAAGTTTACTTCATATCTTTGTAGAATCATTGTATCAAACTTCCGCTACCATTACAGACACGCTGTAAAATCTCCACATTGCAATAACGCTGGGAATTCTAATGTCAAATGTTACTAAAGAGCCCCGATAGTCCGTCTCTGCCTAAGGGGCTCCCCGAATTTTTAACGCGCACACTGACGCCACTTTAGTAGATAAATCATAATCATAATAAAAGACCAGTCGAAAATCTGATTGATACGATTGTAGCTCTGGTTATGTGGTTTAGATACGATGTTTAAGTTCAATAAAACAGAGTTATCTGCAGTTACAGTTAGAAAAATTGCCAAAATAGCCATATTTAGCAGTTTTTCTAACTCTAACTACAGTAAACTACTTTTGAAACAATTTAAACGTACTAAATAAACAATAGAACCTGTACTACAATCGTGTCTACCAGCTTTTTTTTGTATTTAAGGAGTAATAATTATTATAAATAGAGTAGCGCTTGTGTGGGCGTCAAAAATTCGGGGAGCCACGCATTTAACGCTCTTTAGGTCTAGAAGGGACCGATTGTAGTTATTGTTTAAGTTACAATGTACATAATTAAACTAAAATAGTTACTAAACCCTTAATTAATGGATTTATTGAAATTATAATGGAGAGTATCAATTTATAAAATCAATATCGTACATAAGCACACACTGTAGGGCACAGCAAATAATGGTACTTATCTTCAGATATATTTAATAACTAGTGTTAAATTCAATGGTCAAATTAAAAATTAAATCAAATTATTATTTTTCAATTTAATTATTATTTAAATCAAATTACCTTCTCCTCCGTGTAACAAATACTTTAGTATCGATCCAGCCAAACGCGAAATGTTCGCGGACAAACACACATACATACAAACAAACAAACAAACCGGTCAAACTGAGAACCTCCTTTTTTTAAAGAGTAAAAACCGACTTCAAAACTGCACTAAAAAGACATTAATAAAGTCTTTCTCTTGACTCTTTAAGGATAGTTCTCAATTTTAAGCAAACAATTTATTTTTAAGTTCCCAATAAATTACTTATCTATTGCAGAAAACTGCATGTCAATCGGTCAAGCCGTTCTGGAGATGCATGGGAACATTTGTTTGCGGAACACAAACACACAAACTTCCTCTCACCCTAAACGCATAAACGTTCTCTGTTCCATCGCGGGTAAAAAACCAGCCAAGTGCGAGTCAGAATCGCGCAGAGGGTTCCGTGCCAACTTTAACTGAATCAGGGAATCCTCTTACTTCCACTTAGTATAGTTCCATTTTGTTGACAGCAAATATAACTTTGTTTTTCTTAGTGTTTGTATGAAGAACAAAGTTATGTTTGTGGTTGTTGAAAATGTGCTATATCTCAAAAACTTCTAGTTCGATCCCGTACGAACCAATTTTCGTTGAGTGTTTGTTAAGATCTACATTATATATATATTTTTTTTAAATTATTACATTATATATATATTTACACTCGCCTATTTTAGAAATTAGATGGGGGGGACGCCCATTTTGGCACTTTGAAGGCGTCTAGCTATGAAACGTTAGACTTTAATAAAAGATGTCAGTCTAAGAAACCTATCCATAGACACCCCACACGCATAGGTTTTTTTTTGGTTTTAGTTTTATTTATGGGAGCAAATATCATTATTTTTTATTTTTTGTACAACAATCGTAAAGCGGTTAACAGGATACATCTTACTACTAAATTTCAACAGTGTGATGCTTATAGTTACAGAATACAGTGGCTGTGACATACGGACGGACAGACAGACAGACAGACTTGATGAAACTATAAGGGTTCCGTTTTTTGCCATTCGGCTACGGAACCCTAAAAATGGACGAAATTCCGAAGTCTTTTTTGTCAATAAAGTGAATGTTCAGGTTATTGTTTATATTTTGATGATGACGTACAAGCATATTTTTTTATATATCTCTAACGTTAAATTTTTGGCAAAATCAGACAACGCTTTAGGGGTGGAAATCGTTGTCTCTTTTTCTATGGGACACACGATCCTCTTAAGTTTGTTTAAGATTGGAAAGGCAACAAATACAACATTTAATGTTAAGTGCGCCAAACCTCAAACACCTCATACTTTGAATTGAATAGAAAAACTAATTTAAAAAAAAAACTTTTAACGTTTTATGTGGTGTTTTAGTTTTACTGGCACTTCTGATCATTTCTCGCTCAGCGGACGACGCTCTGTCGGGAGCATAGGAATATTAATTTTATGGTCGGGAGAGGAGTCGGTAGGTATTCTCTGGCCGCTGCGCCGCGCTGACATTATTGTTATTATCATAACTATCCACCCCCATTAAGAACTAACCATGCTTATAGTCAGTGTACAGTATTTAAGCCGTTGGTCCCGGCTAATTTCGGTTGATATTAGTCGTTAAGCCTAGTCAGAGGCCTTATTGGCGGCTTGATAACATCAGACAGCAGGGTTAGTCGCTTGCCTTGCAAACATCCCTCCCCCAACCCGCACTGAGCCTGCGTGGTGGAGTCTGGCTCAAACTACCTCATAGTTGAGGTAAGGCCTTTGCCCAGTGGGATGTTACAGGTTAAGTGGGTTTACATGTTAATAAATAGACAGGGCAACATTTTCATTCAGATTTAAACCTATATTAAAAAGTGGTTTCATTGATTCTTCTCGTCGTTCCAATGATCCCATTTTCAGGTTCTGCGCATTTATACATTTTATGATTGTACTTCTTACAACAGTTTTAAAAGTACACATAAATATCGTTTTGGCATGTAAATAATTAATTTTCCTTGTGTCCGATTAAAACTATTTGTCGCTTATAACGCGTTTTAGGCCGAGTCCCGACAGAATTGTAATAACGGGGTTTTACTGTAATTAAAATCAATATTGTCAAGATACTATTAAATGATTAAAGCTTATAAACAGATGATAAGTGTGATTCAATCAACGTTTTAGGTTATCTAACCTAATTTTAGCGCCATGATCTCACAACATGCCTAGAATATTGTCAGTAGTCTTAACACGCCAACGTTAAAGGTTATATTTATTGAAAATGCCTATACCCTAAGGTTGTCAGTGCCGTTACTATGAATTTTTAAAGATATAAAAAAAATATGTAATAAGCTCTCTCAACTAGTAATCAATTATTAATGGTTTTAATTAGATACAATAGGTTAGTAGTATTATATTATCTGGGAAGTTACGAAGTATCAGATCAGTAAAGATCTCCACTGGCTCTTTGACCATAAATAATTAATGTACCTCGCTGACCCTACTGTTTGTCGTATCGTATGAACGTATTAAATTAAATATGGACAGAATTCAGCCTCAGTCTGAGTCTGGATCCTACAGGCATGCCACGCGCGTTTTTGTTTTATTTGCAAATCGTTTTGTGTTTATTTTGAAAGCGTTAATTGTTTACATTTTAAAAACTGTCAATGTTTACGTTCAGTGATGTCGTAATATTTTTTGTTTATGGATTTAAAAAATGCCAGCATTGGAAAGCTTGTTCCGAATTGTGAGTTTAGTTTTGTTTATTTTGGTTAGTGATGCATGATGAGAATGCTGATTTATTTATGGGGCTTCAATTGATTTAATTTTGGGTTTTCCAAAGTGCTTTCTCTTCTTACTCTTTAGTACAGGTGATCCAAAACAATCCATGTTTTCCTTGTGTTTGCACATTAGTTAAGATTTAATCATTTATAGAAATTACAATTAGTACCTAATAATTGCGTATTAATTTAATAGGATTCACACATTTACTTACATTTGCATGAAACATACAAAGGGTTCATCACTCTCACAGTAATTATGCGTATAATTAAAATTGTATATTGTAATTTTTATTATAAATAAAAGTTTAGTGTTAATCAAAATAAAGAAAATACTTTTATTTGAATACACATTGAGATTAAATTGCACTAGCGGTTACCCGCGGCTTCACCCGAGTAAATGTCAGATTTCAAACGTATCACTATGAATGGTAGCCTATACATTGTTCTGATGAATGAGCTATAATATAGTAAAGTTTCATCAAAATCCATCCAATAGCTTTTGCATGAAGGAGTAACAAGCATGCACACTCACAAACGTTCGCGTTTATTATTTATAAGTGAGATTTAAAATATATAAGTAAGATTGAGTGCAGAGAAGTGAGACAAAAAAAGGGGTTAGTAAGAAATAGTTCTTATTACGTCAGTTAAGTTATTTATAGACTTAAATTATATGGGAGCGTAGAAACAGCCCTAGGTGTGCAAATCTTCGTGAAAGGGGCGAAGAATTTATTTATATTAGTTTGTAATAAAAAAACATACGAAGTCAAAAAGTTGGACTCAGATAAATATTTAAAAAAAAAAACCGTTTTAGATTTCTTAACAAAAAAGCATATTAACGCACAATGTAGTCAAATACCTGCCTAATTTAATATAAAAAATAGAACTTCTAATTTTAGAATACCTAGGCAAAACATGTTTTTCTATGCGATGTCAGTTTAAATACTAACTTATTATTATGGGTTCCCTTGGTATTCCCTCTATCTGGCAGAATCTTTTTGCTCCGAAAGTCACTTGGCATAACACACTTGGCATAATTTTCTTTAGTCGAATATTATTCAGGCAGAATTTTCTGTTGGCATAATTATTGTTTGGTCGAATATTTATGTGCCCGAATTTACAATGGCATACTTTTAAGATAGCAGAAATTTATAAGGCATAATTACCTTTGGCAAAATTTTACTTTGCATACTTTCGCTAAGCATAATGTTTATTAAGTACGATGTTTATTTGGCATAATTTGACTAGGCATACTATGAAGAAAGCAGAATTTCGTTTCGAATAATTTCACTACGCATATTGCTATTTCTTTTAAATAGTATTTTACCCTACAATTTAATTAAAAAGTCATTAAGTTGTGGTACAAAAGTTAGTGACAGGAACGAATCGGTGCAAAACCGACTCCACGCAGTCTTGTTTGCCCCACCTCTAGAGTGTAATTTAAAATACGTAGGCGCGGAGGGGCGAGGCAGCCCGCGGGCTGCTCCTCAGCTCGCGAGCTGAGGAGCAGGTGGTGAGCGAAAACCATCTGTCATTTATATTTATAATTGTAATAACGGGGTTTTACTGTAATTAAAATCAATATTGTCAAGATACTATTAAATGATTAAAGCTTATAAACAGATGATAAGTGTGATTCAATCAACGTTTTAGGTTATCTAACCTAATTTTAGCGCCATGATCTCACAACATGCCTAGAATATTGTCAGTAGTCTTAACACGCCAACGTTAAAGGTTATATTTATTGAAAATGCCTATACCCTAAGGTTGTCAGTGCCGTTACTATGAATTTTTAAAGATATAAAAAAAATATGTAATAAGCTCTCTCAACTAGTAATCAATTATTAATGGTTTTAATTAGATACAATAGGTTAGTAGTATTATATTATCTGGGAAGTTACGAAGTATCAGATCAGTAAAGATCTCCACTGGCTCTTTGACCATAAATAATTAATGTACCTCGCTGACCCTACTGTTTGTCGTATCGTATGAACGTATTAAATTAAATATGGACAGAATTCAGCCTCAGTCTGAGTCTGGATCCTACAGGCATGCCACGCGCGTTTTTGTTTTATTTGCAAATCGTTTTGTGTTTATTTTGAAAGCGTTAATTGTTTACATTTTAAAAACTGTCAATGTTTACGTTCAGTGATGTCGTAATATTTTTTGTTTATGGATTTAAAAAATGCCAGCATTGGAAAGCTTGTTCCGAATTGTGAGTTTAGTTTTGTTTATTTTGGTTAGTGATGCATGATGAGAATGCTGATTTATTTATGGGGCTTCAATTGATTTAATTTTGGGTTTTCCAAAGTGCTTTCTCTTCTTACTCTTTAGTACAGGTGATCCAAAACAATCCATGTTTTCCTTGTGTTTGCACATTAGTTAAGATTTAATCATTTATAGAAATTACAATTAGTACCTAATAATTGCGTATTAATTTAATAGGATTCACACATTTACTTACATTTGCATGAAACATACAAAGGGTTCATCACTCTCACAGTAATTATGCGT
This sequence comes from Pyrausta purpuralis, assembly GCA_963924145.1. Lineage (NCBI taxonomy): Eukaryota > Metazoa > Arthropoda > Insecta > Lepidoptera > Crambidae > Pyrausta > Pyrausta purpuralis. The sequence continues at coordinate 1,391,149 of OZ001670.1, read as the reverse complement.
ATAATTAAAATTGTATATTGTAATTTTTATTATAAATAAAAGTTTAGTGTTAATCAAAATAAAGAAAATACTTTTATTTGAATACACATTGAGATTAAATTGCACTAGCGGTTACCCGCGGCTTCACCCGAGTAAATGTCAGATTTCAAACGTATCACTATGAATGGTAGCCTATACATTGTTCTGATGAATGAGCTATAATATAGTAAAGTTTCATCAAAATCCATCCAATAGCTTTTGCATGAAGGAGTAACAAGCATGCACACTCACAAACGTTCGCGTTTATTATTTATAAGTGAGATTTAAAATATATAAGTAAGATTGAGTGCAGAGAAGTGAGACAAAAAAAGGGGTTAGTAAGAAATAGTTCTTATTACGTCAGTTAAGTTATTTATAGACTTAAATTATATGGGAGCGTAGAAACAGCCCTAGGTGTGCAAATCTTCGTGAAAGGGGCGAAGAATTTATTTATATTAGTTTGTAATAAAAAAACATACGAAGTCAAAAAGTTGGACTCAGATAAATATTTAAAAAAAAAACCGTTTTAGATTTCTTAACAAAAAAGCATATTAACGCACAATGTAGTCAAATACCTGCCTAATTTAATATAAAAAATAGAACTTCTAATTTTAGAATACCTAGGCAAAACATGTTTTTCTATGCGATGTCAGTTTAAATACTAACTTATTATTATGGGTTCCCTTGGTATTCCCTCTATCTGGCAGAATCTTTTTGCTCCGAAAGTCACTTGGCATAACACACTTGGCATAATTTTCTTTAGTCGAATATTATTCAGGCAGAATTTTCTGTTGGCATAATTATTGTTTGGTCGAATATTTATGTGCCCGAATTTACAATGGCATACTTTTAAGATAGCAGAAATTTATAAGGCATAATTACCTTTGGCAAAATTTTACTTTGCATACTTTCGCTAAGCATAATGTTTATTAAGTACGATGTTTATTTGGCATAATTTGACTAGGCATACTATGAAGAAAGCAGAATTTCGTTTCGAATAATTTCACTACGCATATTGCTATTTCTTTTAAATAGTATTTTACCCTACAATTTAATTAAAAAGTCATTAAGTTGTGGTACAAAAGTTAGTGACAGGAACGAATCGGTGCAAAACCGACTCCACGCAGTCTTGTTTGCCCCACCTCTAGAGTGTAATTCAAAATACGTAGGCGCGGAGGGGCGAGGCAGCCCGCGGGCTGCTCCTCAGCTCGCGAGCTGAGGAGCAGGTGGTGAGCGAAAACCATCTGCGACGATAAGCTCGCGTGGGACTGCCGGAGCCCCGCAGCGCCGGAGCCGTGACAGAAACCATGCATGTTGCATATTTGCTTGCATGCTGCATGCTTGTTTGCCGTATGCTTGCTTGCTTGCTGCATGCTTTGCTTGCTTGCTTGCATGCTGAATGCTTGCTTGCATGCTGCATGTTTGATTTCCCATGCATGTTGTATGTTAGTATTGCTGAGATAGAACTACTTGGGATACACAGAGAAATTAAGGTTTATAGGATAATATTAAATATGAAAAATATGCCAAAAGACGATTCGGACTGTGAACTTTCTGCGTTAGGATGATTCTGCTTTAAGACTATTATGGATATTAAATTTCTGCCTAAATATGATTCTAGCTTACACGATTATGCGTTATGAACGTCTGATAAATGAGTGAATGCTAATTGATGTTCTGCGAAAGTAAGTTTATGCTATTTGATGATATGCCAAATAAAATTATGACAATAAAAATTCTGCGAAACAAGGTAGACCCAATTATTATTATACTCACCTTTAGATTCCTGAAAGACATCTATATCTCATTTTATCTTAAAAACAGTTCACTCCGCATGTGAACAAAAAACCCAGATATTAATTATTGTAAAATTATTACGTTTTGTGTTTTGAGTTTGCTCCTTCCCCTTTCCGTCGCAGTGTGATGTTTAGTAACCTAAAACCTTCCTCGATAAATAAGCTATCCAACACAAAAAATATTTTTTCAGATCGGTCTAGTAGTTCCTGAGATTAGTGCGATCAAACTAACAAACTCTTCAGCTTTATAATATTAGTATATACATATTTATTAAGTGCATGCCAATATGACGATATAAATGATAGATGGAGAGGGCTACGCTCCATGTTTCTCTATGAGATAGTAAAAAGTCTTTTATAAATAAACTTTTCTATAAATAAATTTAAATCAGCTGTAATTAAATTGCTACCGAATGAGTTGACCTAGGTATCTCTCTTCTGTGTAGCACACTAAATTAGTCTTTATTTAATTTATTTTTCATTATATCAATTTAGTTTATTTTTTCACAAATTAAAATCAAAACATAGTATCAAAACATCGCAAGTACGTCTCACTTGCAAGTGATTATGTGTTTGCGCCGTTTGGCGATGAAACGTTTGGGCCGTGGGGACCCTCTGCTAAGTTGCAGTTAAGAAAAATTGCGCCAAAATTAAATTCTGTAACAGCCAATAACAAAGCTGGCTGGTTCCTAGCTCAAAGGATTAGCATAGCTATCCAAAGCGGCAACGCAGCCAGCACCATAGCCTCCTTGCCGCAAGGAAACGGTTGCGTTTTTGAAAAGGTACATTTTAAGTAATGTATTTATGTTGCATGTCTTAGTTTATGTTTTTTGCTTGTTTGTTATAAATAAAGATAGTCCAAATAAAAAAAAGTATATAATTGATATTATATAATGTATAATTCAATTTAATTCACCAAATTACACTGTTGGCCTGAAGAATTCTGTGTGTAAACGCTCTTGGAGCTGCAACAAATTATAATGTCAAATTTTGTATTCTATTGTAATGAAATGGTTGTCGATCTGTAGTTTGCACCAAATAAAATAAATGAAAGTAAAAATAAATTTTGGGGGCACTTTTACACTTCCCTATATAAACCCTACCACGATCAAATCAGGAATAAATAAATAAATAAATATATTTTGGACATTCCCACACATCGCCATCTAGTCCCAAAGTAAGCTACTCAAAGCTTGTGTTATGGGTGCCAGACAACGGATATAATACTTAAATACTTTTTGTTTGTAAATACATACATGATATATATATAAAATGAAGAGAGACGTAAAGTAACTACACCAGCACTGATTGATCTCTCTGCATTCGGCGGTTGACTGATAGAGAAGGCCTTAAGGCATTAATTCCGCCGATTGCAAATCTTACAGGGCAAGAGAGTATAAATAAATAAGAACTAAGGTAACGGTCCAAGCCCTAAATATCGGTAAGCTCAAGTAGCAATAGGCAGGGCACATAGCGCGAAGAACAGATGTCCGTTGGGGCAGGAAAGTTGTGATTTCGACCAAAGGCGCAGTGTAGGACGTCCGCCGACAAAATAGATTGACGACCTTGTTAAGATCGCAGGATCATACTGTATGCAGGCTGGTTGTGACCGGTCGCTGTGGAAAACTGTGGGGGAGACCTATGTTCAGTCAGAATTAGTGAGGTCAATTTTGTGCGGTCAGTTAGTTTTGTTAAACATTTCAATGCACCTACTCACACATTTGAGTGATAGAGGAAAACCATAATACTAAAGTGAAAGAGGAAATGCCCATTATTTAGGTTTTATAACTGCGAACGTGTTTGTATGAACGTATATCGCATTGTTATAAAATTAATTTTGTAGGTACCAATTGTTACATCTGCTATCTTAAAATACTAAACTTAATCACAGGCATATTCTCGAATAAATAATCTTTACGTAAATACACCTGTAAATTGGTACCTACACACAACTCTATAACAGGAGTCATCAAGAACAAAGTATTGGCAACACAATAAAAGATACGGTTGAACTAAACGTTAACAGCTACTTATACTATTTTTAGGGTTCCGTAGCTGAATGGCAAAAAACGGAACCCTTATAGTTTTGTCAAGTCTGTCTGTTTGTCTGTCTGGCCGTCCGTATGTCACAGCCACTTTATTCCGTAACTATATGCATCACACTTTTGGAATTTTATTAGGAAGATGAACCCCGTTAATCGCTATACTATTTGAGAATAGTTACACACACACACACACACACGCACATTCCTGTGTTGATCTAAAAATTTAAGTAAAGAAATATATGTATTTAGAGATGGCAATAACTTGCCTGATTTTTGTAAGACCGGTGGCGGGCGCTAATGACTTTCATACAGTTAAAAAAACCCACACACTCAGGGTTCCGTGCCAAACTGCCAACTTAAACTGCATTAGAGATCCACTTACTTCCACTTAGCCAAAATACCACAATATTTTGTTGACAGCAATCATAACGTTGTTTTTCAAAGTATTTGTATGAATAACAAAGTTGTGTTTGCGGTCAGACAGACAGACTTGACGAAACTATAAGGGTTCCGTTTCTTTGCCATTCGGCTACGGAACCATAAAAATTACATTTACACATAATTCACAGCTGAAAAACCCGGAAACCTGATAATTTGGCAAGTATTAACGTACAGTAATAATAACTGAAGCAAACTTATATTCAACTTAGCGAATTTTAGTTAACGAGGAAAAATTTTAATAAATGCTTAAATTATAAACGATATGGCTCATTTATACGAAAATTGATAACAAAGGCCGGATCTCAACTAATATTATAAAGCTTAAGAGTTTGTTTGAACGCGCTAATCTCAAGAACTCCTGGACCGATTTCAGAAATTAATTTCGTGTTGGATATACAGAGTGACTTTTTTATCAGTACCGAATTTTTGTGTAAAGACTCCACTGATGAATATGAACAACTTTTACTATGGAGGCAATAGAGAAATCGAGAAAAAAAACAACGGTCAAAATGTAATTAACAGCTGTTTTTTTTTCTCGATTTCACTATTGCCTCCAAAGTAAAAGTTGTTCATATTCATCAGTGGAGTCTTTACACAAAATTTCGGTTCTGATAAAAAAGTCACCTTGTATATTAAGGTACATAGTAAGACCAAATACTCACTGAGGGTCGAACGGTTGGAATTTCGTCAAAATATGGTGAGGGTTCCGACCGAACAGCTGTCGACCTTCATGCAAGCAGAATTTTGGCCGAAGGGTGTTTTGTATCGTCGGTTTCGCGGACGATTACCGGACACCAAGATGCGCATCACTACGCCGGCAAAACAGTGTTTCATTTGTTTGTATTTTTATTTTTTAATATTATTATATGTATGTTAATCTTTAAGGTATCTATTGTATGGGCCTTTTGTAGCCTGAAATAAATGATTAAATAAAAATAAGGAAGGCTTAAGGCTATAAAACATCACGCTGCGACCGGAGTGGATCAAACTCAAGATCTCAAAGTATATCTCTTGATAGTTAGTCATTAAAAGAAATAAATATTACATTTTATAAATATGCGCCAACATACATACATTAGCTTTCATGACTTAGACGCAAATACTCGTGCTCATCACGCAAACATCTGTCCTAGCGGGATTTGAACCAGCGACCTCTAGCGTTTCGTGTCGTCAATATACTTTAATTCCTTGCAGGTATTAAACTAGCTCCCCATCCCGGTAAAGAAAAATAAAATAAATAATATAAATATCCTTTATAAATATATCCTTTGGACATTCCCACACATCGCCATCTAGTCCCAAAGTAAGCTACTCAAAGCTTGTGTTATGGGTGCCAGACGACGGATATAATACTTAAATACTTTTTGTTTGCAAATACATAGGTACATGATATACATAGAAAACACCCAGATCAGTACAAACAGACATGTTCATGCACACAAATGTTTGTATTGTTTGGGGATCAAACCCGCAACACGCTGCATAGTAGGCGATTTCTCGACCACTACACCAGACGGGTCGTCAATATTAGAATATGTATACAACGTGTAATGTAAAATGCGAAAAACTTACCTAATTCTGAAAGAAAAACGATTGATCAAAAATAGTTTAAGGTTTAATTATGAAGTGTTTTGGTTATACTGGCACTTCTGATCATTTCTCGCTCTGCGGACGACGCTCAGTCGAGAGAGGAGTCGGTAGGTATCCACCGGCCGCTGCGTCGCTCTGACATTATTATTATTACTATCTACGCTCAAAGAAAACTAACCATTGCTTGTTTACGTATTTTGGCGGGTTTCGCACGCACGTTTATCATAATAATAAATAGACAAGACAAAAATATAATGAAGATTTTTTGAAAAATTAGTAATAGTGATAGTAATAATTTATTCATCAAAATTACAGCGTACCTTAATCAACATACTTAAGTATAAACTTAACTATGGACAGGGTTGGAAAAAAAACAGTTTTTTTAAAATTTTATAAAACAAACAGTTCAAATTGTTTTTAACAAGTGTTTGTTTTGTTTTTTTTTTGTTTTTTTTTTGTCCTTTTTAGTTTAGGGCATTATTTTAAATTAATTCGACCTATAATGTTTCATTTCCAGACTAGATCTTTTGACTTTTCAAATTTTCTATAGTAAAATAAATATTGACAAAAAACGATCAATGGATAAACATTTATTTTATGTTGCGTATCTCTAATCACTACTAAACGATTTACATTCACCCTGAATGTTTCCTAGCAGGACTATACCGGCGGGGAAATACCTATAAACTATAAATTCTATTCTATGAATAGGGGCACCCCCAATATTTATTAATTAGTGATGGGCCGAATGTGGTTTGAACCGAATACGAATTTCGGCCGAACATTCGGTAAAAATCAAAAATGCCGAAGTTCGGTTTTTATTCTGCACTTATATGGTAACAACTAACAAACAACAATAAAATATACCTATAAGTAATTAATATATTGAATTTTCAAAAAGTTTATTTGATTCAAACAAATCATAAGACTTCCTAATTTAATAAGAACTTATTGAATTTGATTTTTTAATTCTAAAACTTAAGATTGAAATGTCGAAAAAGGAAACTGATAATGACAGTTAGTTACTTGATTAATAAATAAATTACCATGATTTTAAATTATGTAAAAGGCTTATTTATTTAATCAGGTATGAGTGAGTATGACAGATTTGATTTTTTTTATGTTTTATTAATCTTAAAATCAAAATTGTGCAACTATTTCACTCTTTTCTTATACCGAATGTTCGGCATTTCAACCGAATTTCGGAAGAATGCCGAAGTTAGGCCCATCCCTAATATTTATATTTAAATGAGGGGAATAAAATAACCACTATTCCATTCGACAGCCATCCATTAGGGACTTTCCTAACGGGACTTTACCGGCGGGGAATTACTTAATATGAATTCTATAAATACGAGTGCCTTTCTTTCTCACATTTCATTTCATTATTAATTCTGCGACTGATAACACCTCATAAAAATGTCAACTCCAGGACGCAAAAAGCATGCAATTTGGGAACAATTCACATCGATCCCCCAAGAAAATACCACACTGAAGACCAATAGGGTGCGTTGCAGAAAATGTAAGAAAGAACTAGTTGGACTTGTGAAAAGAATGGAGGCACACTTCCAGCAATGTAGCACCACCACCGGTTCTAACACTGACGCAAATCTTGACGCGGACAGGGACGTGGAGGAGGAGGAGTTGTTGAGTGATGCTGGTTCTTCCCGATCTTCAGATAATTCTTCTGCTACACCCACATCTTCTGTTACTACTCTTCAATCTAAAAATGCCAGTACCAGCAGCAGCGCGAGCGTGAACATTTCAATGAAAAGATTTATTATTGCTACAAGTCAAGAAGATAAGAAGAAAATTGATTTACAATTATCTCGTTATATGTTTGCTACTAACACGCCTTTTAACCACGTAGAACACCCAGAGTTACTGAAATTAATGGAAATTTTACGCCCAGGATATAAACCTCCAAACCGCAAACAAATTGCTAGCAAGCTACTCGACGAAGTCTACAACTCGACTCAAGAAGCCGTAAAAAATGAATTGAAAAACAAAGTTGTTAATCTGGCAATTGATGGGTGGAGTAATGTCAGGCAGGACTCGATAGTTTGTGTCTGTGTTACCGATGTGTTGACAGACTCAACTCATTTAATTGATACAATAGACACAGGAGCCGAAAGCCATACAGCTGACTACTTGGTTAAAGTTACTACTGCGGCAATAAAACAATGTGAAACTTACAAATGTACGGTGCGAAGTGTAGTGACAGACAACGCAGCAAATATGAGCCGTATGAGACGAGATTTAGCCCAACAGGAAGAACTAGCTTCTCACGAGGATATACTTACATACGGCTGTTCATCACACATATTAAACCTTCTAGCAAAGGATTTGAATGCAGAAGATATTACTGATAAAGTTAAGTCGATAATGCGGTACTTCAAATACACTCACTTTGCATCTGCCAAATATAAAGAAGCTGGTGGAAAAGCAATTGTTATACCACAACAGGTACGGTGGAACACAATGGCTGACTGCTTAAAAGTGTTATTAGAAAATTGGCATATAATGTCAGATATATGCTTAAATCATTCAACTGCTATAGATCTGTCAATTTCATTGAAAGTAAATGACATGGCGCTGAAGCAACAAGTCCAGGCTCTCTACAAAAAACTGGAAAACATCGCAGTTACACTTGACATCTCCCAAAAGACATCTTGCTGTATTGGCGAAGTGACTGAAGCATGGATAGAGCTTAAAAATATGTTTGAGGGAGAGAATGTACGACTGCGTGAGACCGAGTATTCATTGGATGATTTAAGGAAGTTCAAAGCTCGTTATGAAATGGCAATGTCTCCAGCTCATTTTGCAGCAAACTTACTACATCCTAAGTACAGGGGTGAAAAACTCACGAGTGAAGATATTTCTGAGGCTTTATTATTTATAGAAGCTTATCACAAAGAGGCGATGCACTATGTTGTTAAATACAGGGCAATGACAGATCCCTTTCATAACTTTCTATTTGAAGATCATGTAGTAAATTAGGTCGGACCTCTCGAATGGTGGCAGTCATTAAAAAAACAAATTAATGGTCAAACAACGAACTTAGTGGCTCAGCTTCACACTGCTGTAGCTTCAAGTGCTGGAATTGAAAGAATGATTTCAATATTTGGATTTATTCATTCTGACGTACGAAATAAACTGGGTACAGAGAAAGCTGCAAAACTTGTTACAGTTTTTAAATACCTTAATAAGGAAAAGAAGAAATAATTGTTATCTTGATCTTGTCATATTGTCTTACTCTCCTGACTGACAAACAATTTTGATTTTATAATGTTTATTAAATATAGGTAATTTTGTTTGTTATAATTTTGTTTTTGATTGATTTTAAATTGAAATTTTTAATATTCTATACTATCTAATACATGTTTCAAAAATACGTGTTATCTTATCCCATTACCCATATAAATCCTGGTACTTGGTAGGTACTTAGATCTTTGTTTGACTGAATAAATAACTTATCAAAAAAATATTACTTTCATTTTATATCATTCATTCGCAATGAAAAGTAGTTTTAAAGCTTGTTTTTTTCTCATCGTTTTATACAATGTTTAAAACTTGTTTTAATCTGTGTTTTTAAACGTGTGATAAAAAACACGGTTTAAAATCAAACTGTTTTAAACATTGTTTTAATCCCTCAAGCATATGTAAACGAGACACAATGGATATTCTATTGTTATGCGGTCGCATGCGACCGCTTCGGTGTTTATGCGTTAAACATGTGTTTTAAAACCATTTGTTTTAATCATGCCTTCCCTGACTATGGACAGATTTACAATATTCAGTTAAGAAAAGCCTATTTGTAGACACATTAAATTTCACTTAAAAACCTTTGATTCATAGGCCGTATGAATGAGTTACCTCATTAAGTTTTGTTAAAAATAAAAACTACAGTAATTTGCATAGCTAACAACAAAAAGGCGGTACTCAGATAAAGTTGTTCTTTACCTTCCGTGCTAGTAACACTGTGTTACGGCAAGGTAAGATTCACGCTCATCATAAGATACCAACTGCAGCTAACCCATAATAAGGATCATTTTACAATAACGATGCATGAATAGATACGGCTCAACAGAACCGATGAGTCCCATCGAGATAAGAGTAACTTACAATAGTGGTCGGCGTAAACAACCTGCAGTATATGCAAAATGGACCCATATTAGGAAATGGTTCAATTGATTCTGCTCGTTATTCAGCTTTTGCGCATCTAAAGTTACATGAACCCCCCCCCCCCCCCCCTTCTCTAACTTTAAAACTACGCGAGTGTAATTTTTGCAAAAATACATGACGTACAGTTTTATACCAACTTTCAACGAAAATTGATTTCAACGAGATCGAGCTAGTAGTTTTTGATATATGTCACATTTTCAGCAACCGGAAACATTACTTTGTTCTTTATGCAAACAAAATTCTTAAAATCTACCTATTCAAAAGCAAACCACTATGATGCTGGCTGCGTTGCCGCGTTGGATAGCTATGCTAATCCTTTGAGCAAGGAACCAGTCAGCTTTATTATTTGGTATTTGGCCATTTTTCACGGCAGGGTATGGCGTGATATCAGATTGACTGACGATTTGACTGATTGATTTGACGACCCGTCTGGTGTAGTGGTCGAGAAATCGCCTACTACGCAGCGGGTTGCGGGTTCGATCCCCGCACAATACAAACATTTGTGTGCATGAACATATCTGTTTGTATTGTTCTGGGTGTTTTCTATGTATATCATGTATGTATTTACAAACAAAAAGTATTTGAGTATTATATCCGTTGTCTGGCACCCATAACACAAGCTTTGAGTAGCTTACTTTGGGACTAGATTGCAATGTGTGGGAATGTCCAAAGAAAAGAATATATATTTAGATGTTCGTATGACAGTGATTGTGTAAGCTATTCTAATAATGCTATATGTATGTACACCAATGCGTCTCATCATTTGTTATTTAAATTATATTGCGCGTGTATCAGTGAGAAGTAAAAATAACCAGCGTTTCCCCGCAGATTCGCCTGCGCTGATATCGGTTTTTCATCCATCCCTATTTTCACCGACTATTATATTTGATGCAAGTTTCCATGTTCTAACTCATGACTGTAAATTTAAATTCATCCAGAAATATAATAAGATTTGTGAAAACGTCACTCAAAACTCTGGTTTTTAATTAGATATACCAGAATGATAGGTTCCATTCTTCTTTATTTTATGCTAATAAACTTTTGCACAACACAAAGTCAAACTATACTCATTAAACTTTTCTTTAAGCATTTTTTTCATGACCATATAGACAGAAAACAAATGGATACAATACAAAAACAGCACGATTAAACCACTAAGGTTTGTGTTGATGCTGCCACAACTATGCTATATATATCTTGTATCGATACTGATTATAATTATTTACAATAATACTATTGTAAATAATACTATACCAGACGATATTGACTACAGGCTGAGTCAATGATCCGACGATCTTTTCCTTCGATGTGTAGACTGTATATTCCAAATAAAACACTTCTTCTTTAGATCGGTGACCGTGAGAGCGCGTACGATCTGGCCCACTCACGGCCCTATATTTATTCAAAAATATATAGTTCGCTTATCGACTAACGGCCGTTCCCTATATGCAAACTAAGATCAAAGATAGATAGCTATCCTCGAACTGTTGTCACCAGCTATCGACCATAATAAACAGTTTCTATATTACAGATAGGTGTTGCTTATCTCCAGTTAGCAGAAGATAGGCCACATTATCCAAGCCCTCCCTTACGTTTCGAATTACGCAGTTGTACAAAACCCTCTCAATTACGTCGCGTCAACGTTTTCACGATATTTGTGGTCATTATGATACACCAAGGATAATATTTATATAATACGTTTAAAATAATATTTATTTTTATTGCTATGCACGTAATTTATATATGTTCTATTTTGGGTAAAAATATTATGTGAAGCATGCACAGACTTTACGTAAAATGGAACGTTTTTGAGCTCTGACAGACAGCTGATTGATTGACATCATACCTACGTCAATTGATTGAAAATTAATACTTTTTAACGTAAAAAGTATTTATAAATTTTTAAATTCAAAACGACCGATTGAAAACAAATAGAAAGTTATAGTTCCAGTTTCTTTTCGCAAACGTTTCAGAATGCTATCAGTCCGATTGCTTAGAAAAAACAATGTGTCCAGCTGGTAAACAATGTATTCAAGGAGGACTTTATTTCCATAAAATAAGTGCAGTGAGTGAGTATCAATTTTACTTTCACAAACAAGTCGTTTGCGTACGGTTTTTAAAGGATATTGACCAAAGCCGGGTCCAGACTGCATCTTTGTAGTTTATATTTTAAAAATCTTGTTTGAATTATAATTGTACTGGTATTTTAAGGGTAACTAAGTTATTAAGTATTGAATTACTTTAGTAAAATATAACAATTCCTTGTGAATGTATCAAAATGAATGTAGGTGAGGTGCATTAACTCTGCAATCACAAAACATAACCTCAAAATGCCTAATCTGCCATTGAATTCTTTGTAAACCTGATTATTTATCAAAAATATTTTTTCTGTGTATTCTTTCAAATATTTAGGTATATATTTTATCCAAACATTTTTTAAAGACGCATGCTGCCGCAAAGTGTGCAGAGTTTCTATAGAGTTTTGGTCAATATCGTTTGCTTAAATACGAGTTGTTTTTATGTTATACTGATTTGTTTTATTTACCTCTTTCAGCCACAGCAAAAAGTCCACCTTCCCTTGACAAAGGAATAGATGATGATACTGGTGGAATTATTTCAGGCTCATCGAATGCTATGCAAAGCATCGGGTACCTTCCCAGTCACTCAGCTGTTCCCAGAGAAAAAGTTGACTGCTTGAACTTGGATTCAATATTGTTCGCCACCCGAAACTTATATGTTTTTCATAAATTGTACGAGGTAGCACCTTACATTCTACAACTACGAACATGTCAGTGACCTACATAGCAGAATCCAGCACCGTCGGAACTCACACTGCCGGCTTACCTATTAATGTATCTGTTAATATTTTAAATAAACTAATTTACTACCAATAAATCATATATTATCTGTCCTTGTTGTTCTCATTTCCCTTCACTGCAGCAGACACCTTTATCCGTCCCTATGATCAGTTTGGGCAGTCTGTCAGACTGGTAGCGGGTCCCACCACCTACCTACCATCTTAAGGCTGCTGCCCTTGATGACCTGAATGCAGCTCTCCTACCACATCATCCTTATTATATCTAAGTATCTTTTGTTAGGCGAGGTTATGGCTAGGGTCAGTTTCTTAGGGTAAAGGAACATCTTCGCTACTAGGGAGAAAGTTTCTATCTTAACCTTGTGAGCAGCAGGACTTTTACATAAATAAATCAATGAAACATTTAAAACTAGTAATTTGCCAGGGTGTACAAGAGCGTTATCCTCCAAAATCCTAGGATTGAATTCTGGAGTTACTAGAGATAGTCAAACTGACTGACAGTCAGATGAAAAACATTATAGGAACGCAATAAATGTCAATTTCATACAAATGCCTATCCCTAGTAAGCTATCCGTCCTCCCATCGATAAGATGCATCCAGAGATAGTTTACCCTACTGCCAGTAGGTTTATAGAAACAAAAAATCTAAAGGTAGATAACCATTTCTAACTCTAGTAGGGCAAAACCACAGTTAGAATGGATATAGGGAACGGCCGTAATACAGACTAGTTACAAACAAGGACGGACACAAAACAAACAACTGCGTATTCATTCTTACGCTTCCTACAGCCACCCTTCTACATCGAGATATGGAGGGAGACTACCGATGTTGTTGTATCTATCTCCTTCTTCTACATTAATCGTCATAAAATTCCCACCTGCAACAATCCACTTTAAGGGTTTCCTACCTACCCTCAGAAAAAGCGAGAAAGTAAATTCTAAGGCTTTACCGGCCTTACTCCACCTGAGCGAGACAGCCTACCAGGGTCTCCCTCGCCCTTGTACCAAACTACCTACATATTTAATGCTTTAGAATGTTTTTAACACTCACAGTGTCATATTTTATATTCATAAAGATGAAATAAGAAACCAAAAATTTGGGCACGGGCGGGACTTGAACCACAAATTTCGCAGGGTCCGACTAACAGCACGGTTGCTCAATTGGTAAGAGCGTTTGGCCCGGTTTGCCAAAAGGTTGCTGGTTCAAGTCCCGCCCGTGCCCAAATTTTGGTTTCTTATTTCATCTTTATAAATATAAAATATGACACTGTGAGTGTTAAAAACATTCTAAAGCATTAGATAGCGAAGCGACATCAATTTCCAAGTTGAATTTATTCTGTAAAGAATGACTGCTTGGGCCATCTGTTTCATAAACAGACGGCTAGATGGCGCTAAGCGTCACGCAATTGACGTTTTCATAAGAAACCACAAATTTCGCAGGGTCCGACTAACAGCACGGTAGCTCAATTGGTAAGAGCGTTTGGCCCGGTTTGCCAAAAGGTTGCTGGTTCAAGTCCCGCCCGTGCCCAAATTTTTGGTTTCTTATTTCATCTTTATGAATATAAAATATGACACTGTGAGTGTTAAAAACATTCTAAAGCATTAGATAGCGAAGCGACATCAATTTCCAAGTTGAATTTATTCTGTAAAGAATAACTGCTTGGGCCATCTGTTTCATAAACAGACGGCTAGATGGCGCTAAGCGTCACGCAATTGACGTTTTCATAAGAAACCACAAATTTCGCAGGGTCCGACTAACAGCACGGTAGCTCAATTGGTAAGAGCGTTTGGCCCGGTTTGCCAAAAGGTTGCTGGTTCAAGTCCCGCCCGTGCCCAAATTTTTGGTTTCTTATTTCATCTTTATGAATATAAAATATGACACTGTAAGTGTTAAAAACATTCTAAAGCATTAGATAGCGAAGCGACATCAATTTCCAAGTTGAATTTATTCTGTAAAGAATAACTGCTTGGGCCATCTGTTTCATAAACAGATGGCTAGATGGCGCTAAGCGTCACGCAATTGACGTTTTCATAAGAAACCACAAATTTCGCAGGGTCCGACTAACAGCACGGTAGCTCAATTGGTAAGAGCGTTTGGCCCGGTTTGCCAAAAGGTTGCTGGTTCAAGTCCCGCCCGTGCCCAAATTTTTGGTTTCTTATTTCATCTTTATGAATATAAAATATGACACTGTGAGTGTTAAAAACATTCTAAAGCATTACATAGCGATGCGACATCAATTTCCAAGTTGAATTTATTCTGCAAAGAATAACTGCTTGAGCCATCTGTTTCATAAACAGACGGCTAGATGGCGCTAAGCGTCACGCAATTGACGTTTTCATAAGAAACCACAAATTTCGCAGGGTCCGACTAACAGCACGGTAGCTCAATTGGTAAGAGCGTTTCGCCCGGTTTGCCAAAAGGTTGCTGGTTCAAGTCCCGCCCGTGCCCAAATTTTTGGTTTCTTATTTCATCTTTATGAATATAAAATATGACACTGTGAGTGTTAAAAACATTCTAAAGCATTAGATAGCGAAGCGACATCAATTTCCAAGTTGAATTTATTCTGTAAAGAATAACTGCTTGGGCCATCTGTTTCATAAACAGACGGCTAGATGGCGCTAAGCGTCACGCAATTGACGTTTTCATAAGAAACCACAAATTTCGCAGGGTCTGACTAACAGCACGGTAGCTCAATTGGTAAGAGCGTTTGGCCCGGTTTGCCAAAAGGTTGCTGGTTCAAGTCCCGCCCGTGCCCAAATTTTTGGTTTCTTATTTCATCTTTATGAGTACCTACATATTTCTTAATATTTCTTAGCTAGTCAAAAGCAAACATCTTCTATCTATTATATATATAAAAATGAATTGCTGTTCGTTAGTCTCACTAAAACTCGAGAACGGCTGAACGGATTTATCATATCTTAGTCTTGAAATGTTTGTGGAGGTCTAGGGAAGGTTTAAAAAGCAAGAAAAAAATCGAAAAACGCGCGGACGAAGTCGCGGGGGACCACTAGTTGAATAAAAATTGACTTTGTCGATTATTAAAGAACAACACTATTTTTAAATCACCAATGCCAATGATTCCACCCACCAAATGTTATTTGGTCTATCTTATTAAAAATCGGAGTATATATTTTGTCAGCAGTCATTTATGTAATTAATGTCATTTTAAACCCGATCGCTTTATACTTTTTATGACGTTTTAAAAATCGGCCCAAATTATTAAATAAACAAATAAAAATAAACAAACTTAAGTATAACCTTACTTAAACAAAACCGTATCCTTGAGGAAAGAAAACAAATCGATATTAAGACTGTCGATAGGGTTCCCACCACTAAAACACTATACCTTCGTAATAATCTATTAATAGCACTACGAATTCAGTCTAGAAATGGCGCCTCCTAGACGGCATTGACCTAGCTAGAACGTGACCTCCTCACAGACGCGAAGTTAACGATAAAAGCATGAAATATAAAAACACCGGTCAAGTGCGAGTCGGACTCGCACACTGAGGGTTCCATGCCAATTTTGACTGAATTAGGGAATCCACTTATTTCCACTTAGTAAAATACCACAATTATTATTATTATTTATTTATTGAATAGGACAACAAAATAACCAAAAATAAATAAAAAGAATCAATATTTTGGTAACAGCATATATCACTTTGTTTTTCATAGGGTTTGTTTGAAGAACAAAGTAATGTTTGCGGCTGTTGAAAATGTGAAAATGTCTCAAAAACTACAAGTTCGATCCCGTCCATACCAATTTTCGTTGAAAGTTTTTGTTAAGATCTACATCATATATTTTTTCAAAATTTGCAAATCAAATCAAATCAAATTCGTGTGTGGAACACAGGTACATAAGATCTTAATAAAAATGACGTCGCTCTCGCTTGTTTAGAAATTAGAGGGGGAGGGAGACGTCAGTTTTACCACATTGGAAGCGTCTATCTATCAAACGGTAGACTTTAAAAGAAAATGGTTTTAGGAATTTCTATATTATTTTAAAAGACCTATCCAAAGAACCCACACGCATAGGTTTGTCATTTTTTTTTGCTTTTAGTTTCATGTATGCTGCCCCTTCAATATCTTCATTTCGTATTTTTTGTAAGAATCGTTAAGCGGTTAACAGGGTACATCTTCCTACCAAATTTCAACAGTGTGATGCTTATAATTAAAGAATAAAGTGGCTGTGACAAACGGACGGACAGACAGACAGACTTGACGAAACTAGAATTTAATTACTTACATTTCAGTTTTAATCTATTTACAACGTGAATAAAAAAGACGCGAGTCTCAGACACCATAAATGAGCTTTAAAACAAAAGACTGAAAGAAATAATGCAATAAAAAAATAAAATTCAAGGTGTTATGTGGTGTTGTAAATTTACTGGCACTTCTGATCATTTCTTGCTCTGTAGACGACGCTCTGTCGAAAGAGGAGTATTCACCTGCTAATCATTACTTGTTTACGTATTTTGGCAGGTTTGCACACGTCATGGCCTGTCTTATTAGAAAATAGACAAGGCAACATTTTAATTAAGATTTGAGATATGAGAATCAAAGTTCGCCGGGATATTGCTGTTTGTTTTCCAACAAGTAAAAATAAAATAAAATAAATTTATTATTGTTTTGATAGTGTCTTGTAGCATTGTACAAACTTAATAATCAAACCATGTGCTTTGTTATCCGGGGTCATGCCTAGTCCATTTGACCACCGACACATTGCCAAACCTGTTAAATTTTGCAAAAATGCTTTCTTTAACGGGAAGGCTGCGCAATTTCTTACCATTTGTCAACGAAAGCCCAAGAAGCCTGTGTGCAAGCACAAAAAACAAAAACGTTCGAAACAAAAGACGAGGAGAGGTGCAAGAGATTTTAGCACTTGAAGTGGTTAAGCAAGAGAGACCTCGGCCGTACGTATTTTTTTCTGACAAAATTTTCACCTACCAATGCGCCGTTTTCATTAGATGTTTATATCATCGAGAGATGGCGGCAGCGTCACTTTTGGAAATTTAAACTTTAGATTTCAGTATTATAGCAAAGGGTTATTGCTTTAAACAAACAGTTAAAATTAAATGAAACTATTTTTTTTGCTTGGAAAAGTATATTATATACCTATATATTATATAATATTGCGGTTACCTTTATAAATTACCTAGATAAATATTGTAGTCTCATTAAATTTTTAACTACGTATTATAATAATATTATCATAATGTCTTAGTCATAATATCACATTCAAGACACAAGTTTATTAATTACATTAAAATTACATATAACAATACGAATGAGTAGCTTTAGTAAATAAAGGACATTATAATGACAAAAATAAGTATATTTAATCATCTTAAGGTCACAGAACGCATTTAAGAATGGTTTTCCCTCAAAGTGAAAAAAAGTGTAGTATCCCGGAGTCCCGGGTATCGGCTCCTTACGACACACTGTTTAACACGTCCGTCCTTTACCGTGGTGGCCAGTAAAGTATCCCCTCCACCACCGCTTCCCGGCCTTGTCGGGACACCAGTGTGCGCAGGAGACGACAGAATATGTCCTTCTCTTTTACGCATACACGACAGTTCCTAAAGCTATCCCAACTTCATCTAGTGAGAGCTATAAAGTGATGAGAGAAAACTGCTCTTAGCAGTATAGTGATAGATTCCATTTTTGTCTAAATTAGTATGCTGACTGACGGAACATAATAAAAGTTGCTTCTATGAGTTTTCGTTCACATCGTTCTTCCTAGATTTGTAAATTTTGATGTTTAGCTTTTCATTGAATTTACGAGGAGCTATTAACAATCAAATATATTACTATATTTGAAATGAAGAGTGATTAATATGTCACTGTGATTAGGTCATCGATGATGCATTCCAGTCACCAATGTTCATAGTTTACGTAAGGAAAGAGCATTTATACTTATTCATAGAATTTTATTACGTTTTACGTCAAATAAATTAGTCAATAGCTAGTATTAACTGTTTTTTTAAAACCATATGTAATTGGTCTTGAAGGTAAGCTGTAAGCTTTTTAGTCAGAATTATGAGTGTTCCCGAATGTAGCCGAATGGCAATAACGTCACTCAAGTCACAGCCATTTTATTCTGAACCTATTCGTAATACATAGATGAAACTTGTTAGGTACGTGTATCTTGATAACTGCTTTACGATTCTCATACAAATAATAAAATAAAATGTCGAGGGGCTCCCCCATACATAGAAATAATACATTTTTTTTAACTCTAACCTATGCATCCACATGCATCGGTTAGAGTTAAAAAATGTTTTATGGTGTCTATGGATAGGTCTCTTTAAATGACATCGAGGTTCCTAGAACCATTTTTCTGAAAGTCTAACATATAGGAGATAGACGCTTCCAAAATGGTAAAATGGGCGACCCCCCCTCTAACTTTGGAACGAATCAAGTGTCAATTTTGAAAAACAAATTAAAAATAGGTACTTGTAACCAAAATTGGTTTGAACGAGATCAAACTATTCTTTTTTTTTTAAATATAGAACATCATTAACAACCTAATTCCTAAAAATACTATGAAAAAAAAGTTATACTTGTTGTCAACAAAAGATTGTGGTATTTTGGCTAAGTGAAAATAAATTGAACCTTAATTAAGTTAAAGTTGGCACGGAACCCTCAGTGCGCGAGTGCCGGTTTTTAGAAATTGGTTTAATTTTTTTCCATAGAATACTTATGTAATTTGTTAAATAAGACAGGGAATCGATTTTTAAGGTTTTATTTAAGGCTACTACTTTCGAAAAAAAATGAAATGACATCGAAAAGTAAGCCAAAGTTTCTCGTCTTTGTCCAAAACACACTTATGGTCACGTGACCGTAAATGCCTATTAGAGAGAGAGAGAGAGATAGAGATCACTCCTCTGGCAATTGTGTAATTGTGTTTATCTTGCGCTACTCGTAGCATCGATGCAGTCGCGCTTCTATCGATGCCAACGCGCGACTGTATCGATGCTAAATTAAATCTTTTCATTGCGTGAGTTGCGATACTGGAGTGCATTTTCTAAATGTCTGCATCAATGCTAAATGTCGCAGGGTGTAAGGGGTCTTACTGTCATGAAGACTTTTGACTTCGGCAGTGACGTCATTTATTCATTAATTCTATTATTTACTTGCAAAAATACATTGTAGTGTATCAGATAATACATTCAGGACGCCATGACAGTTTGAGCGTCTTTGAGGCCCACACAAATTGATTTGTTTAATCATGTTAAAGTTGGATAATATAAGTATAATCTAGTTTTTGAAATTAGGTCAAGTAGCCTATTAGGGCGAAGAACTTGGACTTGTATGAAACAGCCCACCCAGCGCGCCAACCAGACTCACAAAACATGTACTCGTATTATCACAACATAGTAGGTATAAAACAGTCGCTTCCCGTTGTCTGTTTGTATGTATGCTTAAATCTTTAAAACTACGCGACGTATTTTGATGCGGTTTTTTTAAATAGATCAGGTGATTCAATAGAAAGGTTTATACAAAGTGTTATTTTTGTCAGTGACGCCCGAAAGCAAGATAGGAAGAAAGAAACTTATTTGCTTATGGAAAAGGGTACAGTTTAGATCGAACCACTAAGTATTAAGATTATCTTTTTCCATATAAAATTAGCATGCAAATATTTAATTGAGACTCTAATAAAATTAAATTCAAACAGTTCAAGGGTGGTTGTACAAACGATACCGATTCCAAAAAAATGATAATGGAAAAAAAACACAAAATCAATTAACTATTGCGATACTAGCGAACGAGTCAAAACTACTAACGACCTAGTCGCCTCTTCGTAGCTTACTAGCTACAGCGTAGTATTTCGTAGATCCGCGTAATCTAAGCACGAAGGTGCGAGCTTCGGTTCATTAGTTTTTTTTTAATGTTGTAAAAAGGTTACCTTTTAATAACTTTCATATCACCAAAACAACATAATAACATGCATTTTAAAGAAGTGAAAAGCAGATAATGTAAGAGGTTTCAAAAAGAAGTCATAAATAAACTAATTTTTTGCGTTTACATTGCAAACGCTTGGTGAATTCTACGAAATAGATCAAAATAATGTAGTACTACAGTTTTGAAGGAAAGTTCTAGATTGTAGACCCTTCGACCAAAGACGCAGCGTAGGCGTCCACCGACAAGATGGACAGACGACGATTGTAAAGATCGCAGGATCAAACTGGATGCAAACCGCTTGTGATCGGTCGCTGTGGAAAGCCGTGGGCGTGGCCTATGTTCAGCAGTGGACGTCTTTTGGCTGATAATGATGATGATGATGATGACAGTTTTTTATACATTAAAAAGGTCTCCAAAAAGCTTGCTATGGTAAATGCATATCTATTAGGGATAACCCCACAATAAACGTTGTTTTACTTTTTACGACAGCATTAATCCTTATCCAATTAAGTACCTTAAAGATATTGTGAAAGATTATAAAAAGTCATAAAAGTCATTTATTTATGCAAATAGGCCCATTGAGGACACTTTTACACGTCCCAATATAAACCCACAGCTTCGGGTCAATTTTTGGCTAGTGCTGAGAAGAAGCTGCGCAACAAACTCAGTCACTATTGTCAATGCCTCTTTTAAAAAGATTTACAATGTTTGTAGTATTCTTGCAAGTCCATACATTATTAACTTTTAAATAATCATCTACTTAATGATACCCTTTTGTCATTAGGGTTTCTTCAATGACTGTTTTAAATTTATTGACCGGTAAATTTACATTGTGTTCTGGTAGTTTAATGAAAAAAAAACCCTATAAAAGAATTACCAACCTTTCGAAGCCTAAATTGTGGTATAGCAAGCTTATTATTATTCCTAGTATTTAATTGTGTAAATCACTTTTTTTCCTGAATTGAGGTTTTAGATTATAAAAAGCTCGCACGGCTCTTTTTTATAATACACAAAATGATTATATATCAGCAGCCGAGCCCCAAAGTAAAATGCCGATATAGATTAATATGGCCCTTTAAAATAAATATTTTCGAAGATATTACAGATAAAAAATGCAGGGACAGTGGTTGCGGCCTTATGGCGATACAAGCCGTATCTCTGCATTATCAGGTGGTTGACTGGTAGAGAATGCCATTAGGCATTAGGTCCGCCAATTGTACAACTTACAGTGCAATAAAGTTTAAATAAATAAAAAAGCCGGGGCCGGGGGATTAGAATTAAGCGTTGACTGGATTTTACTAGGTCACTTGTCGCTCTTTCAAGAGTAACACCTAAACAATTTTGCATTTTATAATGACAAAAATTGAATTGAATTGAATTTTTATTTATTTGACACACAAAAATAAATAACATTATATACGTGTAAATTAAAACAAATCAAATACAACTAAAATTAAATTCATAAAAAACAAAAACAAAGCGCCCAGGTGTGCCAAAAAGGTCCCCGCTCAGTATATAAGGTCAAATCATTATAAGTGATAATATTTTAACTGTGTATTTGTTTACGTCATAGAAACAGGGCACTATCATTATTTTATGGAAAATCATAATTTTATTTTTTTAATTTTCGCTAACAAAGAAAATAACATTTTTTTTAAACAGCACCCTATCGATTTTAAAAGTTATTTACGTCATCGGCTTCGCCTCCCTCATTTCAATGCCCTATCTTACTTTTTCTCTAATCTTAACCTTAATTAATAAAAAAACAATATCTGCAAAAAATAATTACCTTACTCTCTAAATATCTCAAAAACTAGCGTATAAAACCCCAAAGTTTTTCTATAAAAAATGATTCATTTATTGTGCTGAATCGGCCCAATAAATATCATCACTTAAAACGAGGTAACCTTATATATCGTGACAGCAGGTGGTAAGCATGCCACGACACTGTTTTTCAGCGGGAAGCCCTGCTAGGCACTAGGTGTAAACACACACTTGAAAATAAATAATATATGACCGTTGAAATAATAATACAGACCACATTATCAGCATTGCGAAGCCATATAGTTATTAATTATACGAACTATACAAGTAGTATTATTATCAGAGACGATAACCGTTGCGGGTGAACTGTACTCTTGATAAAATATTCCATGTTATTAATTCATGACGACGTTTTTATTAATTAAAAATAAACCGCCTTTAAAAACCTGACTAAAAAGTTCAAATAAAAGGTGAAAAAATTACAAAAAAAAAACTGGCCAAGTGCGAGTCGGACTCGCGCACTGAGGGTTCCGTGCCCACTTTAACTGAATTTGGGAATCCACTTACTTCCACTTAGCTAAAATATCACAATATTTTGTTGTCAGCAAATATAACTTTGTTTTTGTATGAAGAACAAAGTTATGCTTAAAACTCGAAAACTTCTCGTCCGATCCCGTTCAAACTAACTGTCGTTAAAAGTATTTGATAAGATCTACATTGCATATTTTTTTCAAAATTTACACTCGCTTAGTTTAGAAGTTGGATGATGAGCACATTTGACCACTTTGGAAGCGTCTAGCTATGAAAAGTTATACTTAAAAAGAAAATGGTTCTCAGAATCTCTGTGTCATTTTAAAAACCTATCCGTAGACACCGCACACAAATTTCAACAGTGTAATGCTTATAGTTACAGAATAAATTGGCTGTGACATACGGACAGACAGACAGACAGTCTTGACGAAACTATAAGGATTCCGTTTTTTGCCATTCGGCTACGAAAAACGTACAGGTGAATTGACCACCTCCTCCTTTCAAAATCAAAAATCAAAATCAAAAATAATTTATTCAATTAAGGACACAAAATGCCACTAATGAACGTCAATAATTAGTGTAATATCAATCAATTATGGCCCGTATGGGGCAAGAACATTTCTCCTTATCTTTTGGGCCCTACTAGCGCTTCGAGACAAAACACAGACAATTTGGCAAGTGCTGAGAAGAAACGCCGGAACAAACTCAGTCACCACTAGCTGCCTCAAAAATGATACAAATCAAAATAAACAGATAGGTACATCAGTTTGGTGCAGGCTGGACTGTCCATACATTTTCGTCATTAAGATAGTCTTGAATTTTATAATACCCCTTCGACATTAGGGTAGTTTTGACATGTAACTTAAATTTGTGAATAGGTAGTTCGATGACATTATTAGGTATATTGTTGATAAATTTAACACAATTTCCCAGGAATGAATTCATTGTTTTGGCTAACCTGAAGTTTAGAATGACAAGTTTGCTTTTATTTCGTGTGTTATACGAATGTATGTCACTTTTTTTCATGATAACATCTAAATTTTTACGTACGTACATGATATTATCAAATATGTATTGAGAAGCGACAGTGAGGATGTTTATTTCCTTAAAGAATTCTCTCAGGGATTCGCGGGGACTAAGTTTGTAAATGGCACGAATGGCTCTTTTCTGTAAAGTAAAGATGGTATCGATGTCCGCAGCAGAACCCCACAAGAGAAGACCATAAGACATTATACTATGAAAGTAACTAAAATACACAAGCCTTGCTGTTTCAACATCAGTTAAATGTCTAATTTTTCTAACCGCAAAGGCAGCTGAAGCGAGTCTCCCAGCCAGAGCGTCAACATGTGCATGTGACTTTTTGCAGTCTGTTATAAAGCATCATGATTTATACAATAGGGTCTTTCAAAATTAACTGCATTCCTTCTTGGAGCATATTCTGGTACTCAAATACGACAACTTTTTGTATGGGATCAACATCGTAATCCCAAAAAAATATTTAACTTTCGCATAAGAGTACCGAGCAGCTGATGCTAGTTTGTATAAAGAAATATATTTTTTAGGTTTTCGATATTGGTCCCATATACAAAGTTGTTGTATTTTAGCAACAGAATCACCATCGAGAAGAAATGCATTTTATTTTTTAAGCTCTATATTTGCCAGCTGTACTGACCCGGCAGGCATTGTTCTGTCATATAAAATTTCCAATAAATAGATGTATAATACATAAATAAATATCCTTTGGACATTCCCACACATCGCCATCTAGTCCCAAAGTAAGCTACTCAAAGCTTGTGTTATGGGTGCCAGACAACGGATATAATACTTAAATACTTTTTGTTTGTAAATACATACATGATATACATAGAAAACACCCAGACCAATACAAACAGACATGCTCATGCACACAAATGTTTGTATTGTGCGGGGATCGAACCCGCAACCTGCTGCGTAGTAGGCGACTTCTCGACCACTACACCAGACGGGTCGTCAATGTATACTCGTACACATCTAGTAGTTACCTATATCTTATATATAAAATTCTCGTGTCATGATGTATGTTCTCGTACTTCTCCGAAACGGCTTTATTATATTTTTCATCCCGCTCGATAACTGATCAATTATTGTTTTTTTTAACTTTTAAAATTGCGAGGCTGGGCGAGACGGGGCCGGGGCGGGACGGTGCTAGGGGCGAAGCAAAGTTCGCTGGGTCTGCTAGTACTTACATAAAAGAAAGTCGTGTTAGTGACACTACTTTATAACTAGAGATCGGGCAAACTGATGTACATGATTTTTACCGTAGTAACTAGCCGATTAAGACTATGCTGGCCAGTCACAACGAATATACGACTGCGCTGGACATTATTATAGTGCACAAGTGTGTGTTCAAACATAGGTGCACTCTCTATTCCTCTCACTCTCATAGTCCCTTGGGCCAGCAATCTGACAATCGGGGAGAGTTCAGGACCAACGGCTTTACGTGCTTTTCTAGGCACTGGGGTACTTCCAAATTGATAATTTCTGAACAGAAAAACCAAGGTACATATTTTTTGCCCGACCCGAGAATCGAACCTAGGACCTCTGGTGCAGCTGTCAATTTAAAGAGCGATCCTCTAACCGCTGCGCCATCGAGGCAGTAATTTTTACTGTATTAGATTTGCCTTAGCCCCAATTAGGATAACAGCCCGAAAACGGGGTCGAGACAGGACGGGACCAGTAGCGAAATGAAGTTCGCTGGCATCGCTATAACCAAATATAAATTAAATAATAGTTTTGTGTGTGTACTTTAACGCGACTGAGTCCGCGCGTTTTGAGTTTGCTCCCTTCCCATTTCACCACAGCTTGATGTTTTATAACCTATCCAACATAAAAATATTTTTTCAAATGGGTCCAGTAGGTTTTGAGATTAGCGCGTTTAAACAAACAAATTCTTCAGCTCAGAAGTCCTCCTTTGTTGTATTTTTTGGCCACAGTGAGCGCTGTCATCGATTTGGATTCCCCCACCACCTACTTCACACTCTGCGAACAAACTTTCTTCAAACATTCTCAAGTTAAGGTGTGAAATAGGTTGTGTATTTAAAGACATACCGAATACTTAAACGTAATTGCCTCTATATTCATAGAGATGAAATAAGAAACCAAAAATTGGCGCACGGGCGGGACTTGAACCAGCACTTTCTGGCTAACCGGGCCAAACGCTCTACCAATTGAGCTACCGAGCTGACTGTCATACCCTGCGAAATTTATGGTCTCTTACGGTCACGTCATTATGCTTGACGTTTAGCGCCATCTACCCGTCGGTTTATTCAACAGTGAACCAAGTATTGGTAGAGCGTTTGGCCCGGTTAGCCAGAAAGTGCTAGTTCAAGTCCCGCCCGTGCGCAAATTTTTGGTTTCTTATTTCATCTTATGAACCTAAAATATGACACTGTGAGTGTTTAAAACATACCACACCATTAGATAGCGAAGCGTCTTCA
This sequence comes from Pyrausta purpuralis, assembly GCA_963924145.1. Taxonomy (NCBI): domain Eukaryota; kingdom Metazoa; phylum Arthropoda; class Insecta; order Lepidoptera; family Crambidae; genus Pyrausta; species Pyrausta purpuralis. Next base: position 1,364,580 of record OZ001670.1, on the reverse strand, counting down.
ATGTCCAAGTTGAATTTATTCTGTAAAGAATAACTACTTGGCCCACTGTTGCATAAACAGACGGGCAGATGGCGCTAAACGTCGCGCGTAAGGACGTATCCGTAAATGACCACAAATTTCGCAGGGCACGACAGACAGCACGGTAGCTCAATTGGTAGATCGTTTGACCCGATTAGCCAGAAAGTACTGGTTCAAGTCCCGCGCGTGCGCAAATTTTTGGTTTCTTATTTCATCTTTATGAATACAAAATATGACACTGTGAGTGTTAAAAACATTCTTAATCAATAATTACCCCTAATTTTACTTCCAGATCCACGCACTGATCATGTTGTTACTAGTCTCCCCTTCGACTACACTTCCCCCTCCATGCAAGCAGACGTTGCGGGAAGGGTCAGAAATATATACGTGCAACAGCGAAGAATTGCACCTCACTGTAACAGTACAATTCAATATGCAAGCCAAAATTAACTGCAAGGTTGGTTTTTAACTCTAATACGTATTACCAAACGCGTCGGTAGATGGCGCTTTAGGTTATTATCTCACGGTGATCATGTTTCTACTAATTTAATCAATACTTAATCTGTTACTTTACCGTACCAAACTAAAATGTTTACTCAATCCTATCGTAGTCTGATGATAAATTTAACTTTACTGTAATTTAACTCCATCTAATTCTAACCTAACAATAACTTATGCTTAACTGTTAGCGCGTACCTATTACTCAGCATTCCGTTCTTGTAATATTGCTTGTTGTATCACAGATTTAAAAATATGGAAAATGGAACTGTAAAACATGTTAATACCCTCCAGCTTCCCCGATCAGCAAGAAACGTCCATCACGTGTCAATACAGTTCATTTTTGCACACTTTCTCAATGCATGGTCACGGTGACAGGTCCATCTTGCAATAACCTGGTTATAGTTACTGCACTAACAAACCAGCCTTACAGCTTCGTTACCCTTCCAATCATATCTGCTATGACCTTCATAATACAATTTACATATTTGTTTTCTTACATTTCAGGGATATACATTAACTTGTGAAAACTTCCCTAAAATACCAGCAACCCACAACCATAAGCTGCCCTCCCTTTATTTCGACTCGTGCTCTCTCCCTCCCTCTTTATCGTGTCTGATAGAGAAGCTAGATGCAAACGAAGTGGGTACTTTGAGAGTGGAGAATTGCACCGAACTTGTTAGCGAGCAAATTCAAAGCGTTAAGGGATTGACAGATCTATGGATTCGCGATTCTGGTAAGTTTTCACATTTGAATAAGAGATGGCGCTACATGTTCGCTTAGTCCCGATGTGCCGATGGCGGTAACATTGCCGTGGTAATATAGAACCAACATTGCGTAACTTACAGCATTTAAATTTTTATCACCTTTTGATTATTGTTTCACTAATTCAATTTTCTGCATTCCCAAGCAGTTGAATGGAGAGAATGTCCTAAGGCCTAAAGCATTAAGTCCGCTAATTGAATAATTCAGTTTTTTTTTTAACTTAAACGTTCCCAACGTAGCCAAAATCTTTATGCGATATTAGAAATTCGTGGGCACAATTATACCTGATTTAGCACTAGCCAACGAATACCTCTAAGGTAGGACAACCTTTTGTGTCAGTTGGGACAGATTATGCTCACCAAGTTCTAGTTTAGGGCCATTATATTACGTGGTTATTTTTCTTGAAAATGGTTCATGATCATTTTCAGCGAAAGGGCGTCCAATGCTGAACATAGGCCTCCCCCACGGCTTTCCACAGCGACCGATCACAAGCGGTCTGCATCCAGTTTGATCCTACGATCTTTTAAAGGCCATGCATTTGATGGTTAAACAAAATTACCTTGTGACGTTTGACCATAATTATACGAGGCGTTGCATCCTTGAGATTTATAAATTTACTCTTAATTGTACCGGGCATCAAGCACATGTTCAGAGAAAAATAAATAAAAAATAAAGCATTGTTTTGACCTCCCTAGTCTATAGTTCCGCTCGCTGCCACCGCGCCATAGTGGCGCCCGCGCGCATTCCTATCTTCATTCCTTTAGAGCTTAATTTTGCAATATTGTAGGGTGATTCGCCTCATTGCAAATCTGGGGAAGCAGAGGGAGGGATTATAAATCTCTTCGGATGCAACGTCTCGTATAATTATGGTCAAACGTCACAAGGTAAGTTTGTTTAACCATCAATTATACTGCGTCGTTGCATCCTCGAGATTTATAAATTTACTATGAAGGATGTTTAGAGGTAATTATTGCAAAATTTTCCAAAATTAAAAAATGAGTTTGATAGCAATAAACAAAATCTTTTATTTTAAGATATAACTAATTAAAGACATTAACAATCTTGTCAAATATTACATTCTCAATTAAAGTAACAATCATAAACTGCTTCCGCAAATGCAGTATCATCGCAATTGGAGGACAGAGGGCGATTATAGAATTTAGCAAAAACTAAACTGTTTCCAGACCAGCCTGCACATTTTTTAATGACATCTATAGGTAGGCCATGTCGATGAGCTGCCGACGTCGACGCGTGACCCGTGCTGTGTGCTGAAAAAACTTCTACATCTATTCCGCTCTCTTTCATTATCTCTTTAATTCATCTGCTTAGAGTAGATTTACTAGCATTGTGAAATGGTTTCTTGGTAGTTAAGAAAAGGCGGTCTGTGTTGGAATCTGATCGTAAATTTTGTGTCAATTCCAAATAAGAAGAAAGTGTGTTTGCTGGACATATTTGTTGAGGTATTTTCAGGTAAGTTGTCTTCAATTGGCCGTTTTTCATTGTGAATTTCGACCACATGAATCGCAGATCGCATACCAGATCGAGGACTTGACATATCAGATTCAATTTTAACCCTATTGGAATTTTCGTCATCGTCACGTGAGTGCGCTGGGCTCCTGTCACATTGGTTGCAGTCAGGGTTGGCTATTATCAAGATAATTATTTTCTATGATAATTATCTGATAATTATCCGATAATTATATGATAATTATCCGATAATTATCCGATAATTATCTGATAATTATCAAACTACCAAATCAAATAAGGCATATATAAATGAAAGTTAAGTATCTATAATATTGTCAAACAAAAAATGATCTTGTCCTTATACTCATTATTATTATTATTTATAAAATCACATTTAAATAACATCATCACGAAAAGGAAAACAAATAACAGTGACAGTCAGGGCAAATTCCCCTGTAGATGAATGACATTCGTTTGGATACACGCTTGATATTGTGACGAAAAACCATGCGTTTGGATACACATATATAATTATTTCGTTTTGTTTTGTACAATATCAGTTACTCGTTATTATCAACGATAATTATCAACATGTAATTATCATGATAATTATCAACCATAATTATCAAGATAATTATCACGATAATTATCCATGCCAACCCTGGTTGCGGTCTGCCAAACAATATTAAAGCATAGGTTATGATCGCATCATAACACGTAAATGCTTCAGGATTTAAAGTCTGACCGTGATCGCATCACGGTACTAAATTACTAAATATGACTACGATCGCATCGTAGTACTAAATAATGCACGACTATGATCGCGTCATAGTACAAAGGCACATATTGAAAAGGTGGAAAATAAATATATCTACACATCAGCTCAGCAATCAATCAATACAGATTTAAAACACCATGGTATGATCACGATTGTTATATATTTTGGAAATCACTAGTAGTCATACATTCCATATGCCAGACGTAAACAAATCATTAAGGTAATTATTTTAATTTGGGAACAAATATAAGGTTCTTGTAAGGTAGTTTTAAAATTATTTTGCTACTCCGAAATTATAACGACGACGACGTACTTAGGCGTTTTTCCAATCTTCGAATCTTTTTCTTAATATAGTCTTGAGATTCCTTATGTTTTCGCTTCCCCATACCGAACACTCTATAGTAAACTGGTTGATTATTTGCACTATTACTACTTACCTTTCGTACGTAACGATAAATCGTTGTTACGATGCCCGCACAAATCAAGCGAATGAAGATAGAAATGCGCGCGGGCGCCACTATGGCGCGGTGGCAGCGAGCGGAACTACAGACTAGGGAGGTCAAAACAATATTTTATTTTTTATTTATTTTACTCTAAACATGTGCTTGATGCCCGGTACAATGAAGAGTGGACTACATAGGAAATTTATAAATCTCGAGGATGCAACGACGCAGTATAATTTTGAAATTAAATAATATATTTATCTTTCAGTAACCCAAAAGAGCATTCCATTCGACGCAATGGCGCTCATCCCGACGCTAACAGACTTAATTGTCCACAATACACAATTTTCTTTCACACCACTCTCAACACCGAACTACCAACTGAAAACCATAGAACTGATTCATGATCACATAACATATATACCAAAAGGAGCATTTCGTACTTTGAAGAATCTTACCAAATTGTGTCTGCAAAATAATAAAATTGAAACTATTAGTGAGGGAACTTTTGAAGGTAAGATCTTATGAACTACTAGCGGTTTTGTTTGCTCCCTCCCCTTCCAAAGCGCGATGTTTTAGAGTCTAAAGCCTTCTTCGATACGTACAGGGTGAAATTTTAATCAGTGACCAAATTTTGTATAAAGACTCCACTGATGAATATGAACAACTTTTACTATGGGGGCAATAGTAAAATAAAAATAAAAATCTCAGATGTTCCATACAAAAGCCTAATTGGCGCGCTCAAAATGGATGGGCCAGCTGTTTTTTTTTCATTTCATTATTGCCTCCATAGTAAAAGTTCTTCATATTCAGCAGTCTTCATATTATTATTATAACCCACTGGTTAGAATGTGCTGTGCATACAATGAATTGGTTAATAATGGCAGGGATTTTTTCAGTTTACATGAAAGCTGTATCCCAAATCCTCAACGATGATCTCACCAAATGTCCTCGGAGTCGACTTAATTTTACCTAATTGTATTTATCGTTTATTTTAACGAAATAACTTATGTAATTTTTAATTCATTCCATTAATTAACATTTGACTGTCTTTAAAAATACGAAGATACGCAAATTTTTCGCAAAAAAAGATTTGCGGTTTAATTATTTAAAAAAAAACATCCATACTCGGGGCCGAGTAGTCGGCACACAGCGTGCTGATGACCAAGTACTCGGGTCCGAGTGCTATATAAAATGCCGTCAGAAAAAGATATAGCCGTAATTCTCGGACAAGAGTTTGCGGCACCGCTGGAATGTTTCTCGCGCACCAGGAGTGCTGTGCCGCATGCGTATTGAGGGAGGGCGGGTGGTGCATCCTGCAATTGCCTGAACTAATACTTAACGCGGTGACCGTTATTGTTGTTAGTTGCCTGTCCGTCCGTCGCTTAGCGGAAATTTAAAGCAAAATAATTTTATAAATTCAACTTGATAATGGATTTCCGCAAAGTAACGCCTGATTTCATTAATTATCTATAATCATGCCCTTGTTCGGTTCCAGGATTACAAAACCTACAATACCTGGATCTCTCGCGCAACCTCCTCACTAGTTTGCCTGCGCGAGCATTCGCGGGCGCGCCGAGCATTCGCGAGATCACACTTCACAAGCATAGCATGGAGACTATTGCTAGTAATGCTTTTGAAGGCCTAGAAATGTTAGAAAAGGTAAATTCATGGAATTTTAGGGGAAAACCGGTTTGCCGATAGGCACATGCATACTAGAGGTCTAAACATTTTTGTACCCGTAGTACTAAAAAAACCTGCGTTAGGGGGGCGCTGAGTCATCAAATATTTGAATGTTTTTTTTTATCTTTAGAAATCTGTCATGTGTGATATCATTTGAAAGGACTTTTTAAAGAGGTTCTATAATTAAAACTCATGATATTGAAAAAAAAAAACAACTGCTAAAAACTGCCTAAAAAGCTTTAAATAAGGCAGTTGTCTATAAGAGACAGGATTATTTTGGATTCGGTGCATTATGTTTTTTTATGTCGGTTTATGTTTATATTAAATGACGTTTACTTAATGGTTTAAAATGTTTTTAACACTCACAGTGATATTATAAAAATAAAAAAAATAAAAAAGATGATAAAAGAAGCCAAAAATTGCGGGCAAGCGGACCAACGGTACGGTAGCACAATTGGAAGAGCGCTTTGCCCGGTTAGCCAGAAAGTTGAAAGAAAGAAAGAAAAGGCTTTCGTTGATTAGAGACATCACAAACACACACATAAACAAACAAACGTTCGGACACAAAGAAGAAGAAAAAACAGGCATACATACAACAGACAGGCATACAAATGTTAGTTGCTGGTTCGAGCCCCGCCCATGAAAATTTTTGGTCTCTTATTTCATCTTTTTGACATATACCTTACTAATTAGACGGCGGGTAACGATAAAAATAAAACCACTAATCTTATTATCTTTATATTACAGATAAGCATCACAAGAGGTCAAAAACCAATGAAGTTCGAGAACCACTCATTATCAAACCTGCCCAGTTTAAAAAGCGTCACAATAAAATCATGTCAACTAAATCATTTGCCTGAAGATCTATTTGCCAATTCGAAGGCCATAGAAAATTTAACTATATCTGACTGTTCTGTTAACAAGATACCAGAAGGCATTTTTCGTGATCAAGCGGATATGAAAATATTGAACCTGAATGTCAATAAAATAGAAGAATTGCCAGAGAAACTGTTATGGCCGCTTATTAATTTGGAAGCGCTGAATCTGACTGGAAACCTTATTGACGAGTTGCCTGGGTATGTATAAAAACTTACTTACATGATAATAGATATGATTTGAGCTTGCAATACTATTTGTTTACTACATAATGAAAATCTATACTTAAACTCGCGGACCCAGCGAACTTTGTTTCGCACCCAGACCCCCCCCCCCCCCCCCCCCCTTAGCCCCGATTTCATCGAACGGGATAAAAAGTATTCTATGTCCTTTTCCTGGTTCTTAGTTACCTCCAATATTCAGCCAAATCGATTCAGCCGTTCTTTCTTGACACTTTTTTCTACTACTACAATATTATAAATTATTTTTATGTTGGATAGCTTATTTAACGAGGAAAACTATAAAACATCACGATACGACTTATAAGAGCAGAGCAACAATGAGAAATGTTGCAAAAACGGTAGGGAAAATATTCCCTTTCGAGATCATCCATCGCGTATAGGATATATAAGAATCTTCTGTAATGTAATAAGGTCCGCGACGGAGACACCCATTTAATCACTTTGGGAGCATCAAGCTATCAAACGTTAGACTTTAAAAAAAATGGTTTTAGAAACCCTTTACGTCATTTTAAAAGACCTATCCAAAGACCCCACCAGCATAGGTTTGGCAATTATTATTTTTTCGGTTTTTGTCTTATGTATGGAATCCCCGGGCCCTTAAAAATCTTTTTTTTTATTGCTTGTATAAGAATCGTAAAGTGGTTAACAGGATTCATCTTTCTATCAAATTTTATCAGTGTGATGCTTACAGTTACAGAAAAAAGTGGCTGTGCCATACGGATGGACAGACAGACAGACAAACTTGACGAAACTATAAGGGTTCCGTTTATTGCCATTTGGCTAAGGAACTCTAAAAAGTCATAATAAGTAACCACAACTAATTCCAACACTATATGTGATTTAGTTATTTTTTTGCGAACCCTGAGTCAGGAAATTTAGATTTACAGATCATCACATACACGTCAAATTGACTGAATTTGTCAGTATTTGATCGGTCCGGTCATTTCAGGTTAACTAAAATTGCCACTAAGTCATGATACAACACTTGTTGGCGGCTTGTGACTGGTCAAATTAAATCATTTCACAACACCTAGTGGTTCAGTCTTATTTGGCATGGAACCCTCAGTGCACGAGTTCGACACGCACTTGGCCGTTTTTTTAGAAAAAAAAATGTATTTTTTTGAAAAAAAAAAGTTTTTTTTTATGTTCGATTTGCTCCTTAAGTTAGGATGGTGCAACCGAGACTTACATGCTATTAAGTAGACAACACTTTTCATATTCCTTAACTCATCATATCTTTTGTCCACAGCCAAATCTTTCAGGGTCTTGCTAGCTTGAGGACAATTCAAATTGACGACAACAAGCTTCGAACCATTCCCCGATCGACTTTCAACGGACCTATCAACCTAAACATATTATCTCTCAAGAACAACCACTTAACTCTTCTCGACAATGGGGCAGAAGAAAACGATTCTCCGTTCAGTAATTTGGACTATATAAAAGAGTTAGATCTCAGCTACAATCACATTGATCGGATTTTTGATGATTGGAGGCTAACATGGATTCATGCAATTGAGAAAATAAATCTATCTCACAATCGTATACAGAGTTTGAAGGTATGTTGTTATTTATTTATATGAGCTTTATAATAAATAATAATAAAAGCCTTTATTCACTGACCATCTTACATGCTATTCTTATATTACAGTATAAACTTAAACCTCTTCTAGTCAAGTTATCTGTCAACATAGGCCTCCCCCAATCGTTTCCATGTCTCTCTATGTTAGGCAGACCTTCTCTAACCTTTTGGCAAACCATCCTCCCACCTTTTGACTTGACCTCCTCGTTTTCTTTGCCCGTTCCTCGGATATATGAGCTTTACTCGTATTGCACTGTTTTTTTTATAATTGGCAGTAAACGTGCGCAAAATTGTTCACTAAACTGAAATGAGTGATATAGTTCAGTGGAAGCCAACAATATGTATCTCTCATCTAGTTCATTTAGTTCAGAAGTTCTACAATCACAATACCACTCACTTCTTCACAACTGAATACAATTGAGCTGAATGAATGTGAAGTAGTGAGGTCTGTATACGATACATTTTACATGTATCAGGTACAGATCTATTCTTATGACTTAAAAATAAATATGTTCATAAACTTTCGGCAGTCTATTAATACGATTAAAAACTAGCTGTCTGTAACTAATAACGAAAATAAACAAACATTACTCTGAAAGCATCAACTCATGCATCAATTTATCAAACAATACTAAATTCTAAGTTATATTGCAATAAGCCAAACTCGTAGATAGCTCGGCTAGAGACCCACGCTATCCTGACCCGACACTACACCGAAGACATCCCGGACATCAGCCTCTACGAGATTAGGATGGCCCTTAAACATCTCAAAAACAACAAGGCACCTGGTGGGGACGGAATCACAGCAGAGCTTCTGAAGGCGGGTGGAACACCGGTACTTAAAGTCCTTCAGAGACTCTTAAATTCCGTGTTGATGGAGGGCATCACGCCCGAGGCGTGGAACAGGAGTGTGGTGGTGTTGTACTTCAAAAAAGGAGACAAAACCTTATTGAAGAACTATAGACCCATCTCACTCCTGAGCCATGTCTACAAGCTGTTTTCAAGGGTCATCACGAATCGTCTCGCACGTAGGTTTGATGACTTCCAGCCTCCCGAACAAGCCGGTTTCCGAAAAGGCTACAGTACCATAGACCACATCCATACGCTGAATGCAGACCGCTAGAGATCGGTTGCTGTGGAAAGCCGTGGGGGAGGCCTATGTTCAGCAGTGGACGTCCTTTGGCTAATAATGATGATGAATGATGATGGCAATAACGTTACAGGACATTTCTGCTTGCGCTATCTAAAACAATAATTTGGCGCGAAACTCACGCGAGTCGAGTCATGCAACTGTCTCCTTCTTGCAGTAACTAACCAATGTTATCCTTACGCTTTACTCTCTAACTACTGGACTACTTAGCCGTATTGAACGATAGTGAACGAGTGAGGGAAGGAACTTGATTGCTGAAGTACTTTAATAGAAGCATTCATTCAGGAATGATAGACTATAATTGACAGACTTAATGCCTTAATTGTGGTATTCTCTCTCTACCAATGAACCCCTTGAGAACGCGGCAAGTTTTTTCATAGAATCGACTACGTATCGTTATTATCTGTTTTAGAATCAGAATCAGAATGTTTATTTTCTAGAATACATACATTATAAATAAGGTCTTAATATAAACAAAGTAAATGTATTCAGCCTGAATGCAGACGTACAAATTTTTGAAATACATGGTACCAATTAATTTGTCTTAAAGTCTAGAAATTCCTTAACGCTATAGGAACAATGTAACATAAGCCATTGAGTTAGTTTCTTCTTGATTGTCAGACCTTCGAACACTTTTGTAACGTCCGGTAGGTAGTTAAATAATTATATGCACATATTAACCACATTGTCTTTGTATATCACCTTGTGACAGGGATAGTTATACAACAAGTGCTTAAATTTGGCCCTTCTTTACCGAGGTATAATTTCACTACGTTTTTTAAACAAGTCTTCAATATCGATTTGATGTCTCACTAAGAAGTCATCATTATCATCATCATTACTAGTCAAAGGACGTCCACTGCTGATATGTTCAGCAGTGGAGTGGCTTCCCCCACGCTTTTCCACTGCGACCGACCACAAGCGGTCTGCATCCTGTGTGATCTTAACAAGGTCGTCCGTCCATCTTGTCGGTGAACTTCCCACGCTGCCCTTTTGGTCGAAAGGTCTCCAATCTAGGACTTTCCTGCCCCATCGGCCATCAGTTCTTCGCGCTATGTGCCCTGCCTTCTGTCACTTGAGCTTACTATTTCGTAGAGATATGTACATTCATGTCGTCTCGTAGACAAATAAGTCAATGTCACTTGAATTTTTTACCTCTAGTGTAATATCACTGTCACCGCTTTATTTTGTGAAATTACATTAAGCTGATCCTACCAACGACAGATAAGACTTGTCCTAGCGAACTGAGGTATAAAAAGACATTTGCTTTAATGATTGCTGTCACATAGGTGAAATCAGGAAAAAATCGGGCCTTAGTCAGCTAATAAACAATTATTCCTGATATATTGAAATTGAAATCAATTATTTCAGAAACAGTTTTCATGCATTCTTAACCTAATACCAACTTTAAAAATTAAAAATCAAAGCCACACACTTGAAACACTTAAACAGTCCGATCCAATCGCAACTTCATGTTCTAATGGAATTTAATCTAGGATTAGACGACCTCCGTGGTCGAGTGGCTAGTACGCTGGTTTCAAGCGTCGCCATCTCGTGGGGTTCCAGGTTCGATTCCCGGTCGGGTCAATGTAGAAAACGATCTTTTCTATATCGTGCCGGGTCTGGGTGTTGTGGTACCACCGTTGTGTCTGATTCCATAACACAAGTGCATTGGCTACTTACTTTAGGATCAGAGCAATGTATGTGATTGGTGTCCAATTAGATTGGACATGGATGGATGCCCAGTAAGCTGTGATAGGGCGGTTTATCCTCTCTGCAAAAGCCTTCAGGTGGGTGTTACTTATTTTAGCAGAACGGCGTAAAAAGGGTCTGTGTTCCAGGTGGCGAATATTCCCGAGGCACTGCAGCGCCAAGGCAGACCCAACATCCCCCTCAAGGTATTGTTATATGCGCTGGAGGCTTTTTAGAGTTCCGTAGCCGAATGGCAAGAACAGAACCCTTAAAGTTTCGTCAAGACTGTCTGTCCGCCTGTCCCGTCTTTCTGTCTGCCGGTCCGTATGTCACAGCCTCAAACTATTAGCGTTACACAGATGGAACTTGGTAGGTTAGTAGTTGTATTCCGTTAACCGCTTTTCAATTCTTTTCAAAAATAAATAAATGTTGACCTTTGAAGGGAGCTCCTATACATGGAACTAAATAAATATATTTTTCTCTTCAAATTACATTGAGGTTCCAAAAACATTTTTTCCTGAAATTATAATATTTGGGAGATAGACGCTTCCAAAGCGGTTTAATGGGCGCCCCCCCCCCCCCCTTTTAACTTCTTAATTAGGTAAGTGTAAATTTTGAAAAAAAAATGTAATATAGATCTTTAAAAAAACTTTCAATGAAAATTGTTTTGAACGGGATTGAACCAGCAGGGCGATTCAGAACCCTTGGGTTCCAAACCCAACCTTTGGCATACGATTCCTAATCCCAAACCCAAAATGTGTTTTCGGAGCAATTCAGAACAACATAGAAATCGATTTCGATTACAACACCGGTTTCAGTTGTTGCATTCAGGAAGCCTGCAACTAAAAATATTTCACAATTATAAGTATTATAGCAAACATTTTAAATATAGGCCTTTTGAGGGACCAGTTATCAATTCTAAATGGTTTTAATTAATAATTATGAAAAATTAATTAATTGATGATGTCATTATCGTTCGATTACTGAGATTACAGCGTAGTTTTAGTTATCGACGTTATTCAGAACATTTTTTTCTGACATTTGTTGCCGAACGTCACGGTATTTTCTGTCAAAGTTAATCGGGTGCCCTGTAGCACCCGTTTATGTCGGAAAATCCAGATAAAAATGAGTATTAACTTATCTAGGTGGTATTTCTTCGCTATGTGAATATTATGAGTTGCTACAAACATAAATAGGAGCAGTGCGTTTACCAAACACGAAAAATAACATCGACATCAGTGTCGACGAAATACAAATAAAAAGTGTATCTCTATAATACATAGCATCTTTTAGCAATACAGACGATGCCAGGATAACTTGTAAAAGGTTTTTGTCAACAAGACGCGGTGGACAGTACTGTTATTTTATTAACATTTTTCAGGACAATCAAGTTCCTACGAAACTTTAAGGACACTGGATGTGCTCTAATTGTTCATAACAAAGATCGTAAGAAAGTCGAGTCGAAATTTCAAATGAATTATTTGAAAACCTTGAAAATAGGGTGATAAATTACTTAATAAAAATTAAACAAGTTATCTTTTGAACAAGATTTTAATACACACATCATAGTGATAGTGTCCAATGTTTGTTAACTATAATAAAATATTATATAACTATCGTATTTCACTGGTCTGCAGTTTATTGTAAGCAATCTTCACTTCGATGCTACAAATGCTAGGAAGCTTGAATGTTGTTTGCTGGAGAGTTTAAAAGAATCCAAATAACCAAGTAAAGTACAGCGATCCAAGAGTTGACCATACCATATCTCATCCTCTTCCTACGTCAATACTATAGGCAAGGACGTAAAAAAAATACGGACGTAACCTCGTCTAATCATGAGTGAAGCATAATAATGGCCGCCTGTTTAGACTGTGTGAGTGATTTGAGGGTTGCTATATAAATCATCAAATTTCCTTACTGTTTGGTGGAACCAATCGACCCCAGTTAAATCATGTAATTGGCATATATATTTTTTAACAGATATATAAACGGTTAACCTATGTTGACCTATCAAACATATTTTTTAAGACCTCTGTGATAGAAAATAAAACACATGTTACGTATAAAGAAATGTATTTTTACACATCATATTATTAGTGATTAGGCTATGACTATGTATAAACTGCCTCGGTGGCGCAGCAGTAAGAGGGTCGCACTTTAAAGAGACATCTGCGCCAGAGGTCCCGGGTTCGATCCCCGAGTCAGGCCAAAAATATATACCTGAGTTTTTCTGTTCAGAAATTCTTAGGGTAGCCCGGAGTTTGGAAGTTGGCGGTGTTTCACCACCCCGTGCTGCCTCGGAAAAGCACGTAAGTCGTTGTCCTGCGCCTGAACTTTCTCCGGTCGTGTCAGATTGCTGTCACATCGGGCTATGAGAGTGAAAGGAATAGAGAGTGCACCTGTGTTTGCGCATGCACACACTTGTGCACTATACTATGTCCCGCGCAGCCGGTTAGTCGGTGTGACTGGCCACCGTAGCCGAAATCGGTTAGGGGGACTACTACTATCTATAAAATAAACCCCTTAAAAATCGAAAACACTTTTAAATCACGTATCACATGCTATAATAATAATGTTAAGAACGTATATTATTATTATAATTTATAAAGACGCGCTAAAATCCTGTATGTTGTGTCAACTTTTTGTACACTTGTCTTTAGGAAACCTATGAAAACGATGTAAAATATATTTTGATATTAGAAGTATGGGATCTCTTATTTTACTTTTGGAAAACGGCACCCAAAAACTGACAAAATATGATTATACTGAGTCACATAGTTTGTTGCATACAATAAAAGTGAATATATTTAAATCATATAGTGCATATACATATATATTTCCCCATTTTTAGGGAATTTTCCCCGTAAATAAAGTGACAACACTGTTGCATTTTACGTCTGGAATTCTCGTCAATTTTTAGGGTTCCGTAGCCGAAAGGCAAAAAACGGAACCCTTATAGTTTCGTCAAGTCTGTTTGTCTGTCTGTCTGTCTGTCTGTCTGTCTGTCTGTCTGTCTGTCTGTCTGTCTGTCTGTCTGTCTGTCCGTCCGTATGTCACACCCATTTTATTCTGTAAATATAAGCATTACACAATTGAAATTTGGTAGGAAGATGTACCTTGTTAACCGCTTACCGATTCTCATACAAAAAATAAAAAATAATGACAGTTAAGGGGGGCTCTCATACATGAAACTAAAACCGAAAAAAAATTTTTTTGTCAAACCTATGCGTGTGGGGTGTCTATGGATAGGTCTTTTAAAATAACATAGAGGTTTCTAAAACCATTTTCTTTTAAAGTCAAACGTTTCATAGCTAGACGCTTCTAAAGTGGTAAAATGGGCGTCCCCCCCCATCTAATTTCTAAACCAAGCAAGTGTAAATTTTGAAAAAAATATATGATGTAGATCTTAATAAATACTTTCAACGAAAATTGGTTCGGACGGGATGGAATAAGTAGTTTTTGAGATATAGCACATTTTCAACAACCGCAGACATAACTTTGTACTTCATACAAACACTATGAAAAACAAAGTTATGTTTGTAGTCAACAAAATATTGTGGTATTTTACTAAGTAGAAGTAAATGGATTCCCTAATTCAGTTGAAGTTGGCACGGAACCCTCAGTGCGCGAGTCCGACTCGCACTTGGCCGGTTTTTAAAAAACATGATTAAAAAAATATGATGAATCGTAATAACTTATGTATGATAGGTGATTCCGTGTGACTTTTTACGTTTAGTCATGTAGTTTTTACATGATTTCACAACACAAGACGGCAGTTTTGCAAAATAAATCGTGGACGCAACGAACGCACTACTACGTGTCACCGGCGCTGTCACTCAGGACGAAATGGCAGCGGGTTGTCGGACCTAGTGTGTATGTGTGAGTGTAGATCATGTACTACAAACGAAATTGTAGTAGCTTGCATGCTTCACATTTTTTGAGGTTAATGTTACGTCCGTATTTTTTTTACGTCCGTGACTATAGGTTCCCAACAGAAAGAAAGATAATAAGTAATCCCAAATTGGACATTGTACCTATGGTTCTGTATTGATCGCTTTCTCTCAATCAAGTCAAATTACAAAGCTATTGATTAAGGCAAATAATATAGTACCTACTCTGGAAATTAAGTTTTCTCTATTGAAAGATAGTTTATTTACATATAAGTCATACACAATTTGTTATGATCGCTATGATATATAAGACATGTCACGTTTTTGACAATGTATGATCGCGTTCCGATTTTGTCGAAAATCGTTGTCATCGCTCTAAAAACAGACATTTGTCAGAAATTGGGAACCAAGCAAAGCGAACAAGAGGTTTGTAGCACGGAAACTGAAAACTGAAACGTACCCAATATTTGACTGGTATAATGTATTTATAAGGTAGACATTAAAATATAAATATACAAAATTATTTAATTTCATATTAACCCTTAATCTGAGTTCATTTAATCACATATCAATAACTTTGTTCTTACAAAATATATTGTAGCAATATAGGACACACAAATTGAATATATATAGTATGTATTTATATAAATTAAATGATGTAATATTTTTTTATTTGAAGGCTTCGTAAATTAAGCAACCGAAGCCGTTTCTGTTATCGAAACCCAGATCCTATGTTCTTCTGAATTGCTCCGACACCCACGTTAGGATTAGGATTGGGAAAATAAAGTTGTGAAAATAAGTTATAATGAGTCAACTAATAGTTTGGTAAAGTAACTAAGTAGTACAACGATAATATAGCCTTATTTCAGGTTATACTTCAAATTTTTTGGTTATTCAAGGCGTAAACTGTTTTATTTCAGAGGTTTGAGATAAAACCATATCTTGAGTTAATCTGTAGGTATTCCTGGTGCATACACCAACCGTCGAATTAAAAGGATTTAAAGTGTCCCGCAGATGTTTCAAAATACACATGCGGGGATTCTGCTCCCGTCGCCGGCGCCTACGTCTTACTATTTCTCCTTCCATGATATCCTGTAAACACAAATGGAAATGGCAATGGCAGAATTTACAGGGACGTGACAGTATGAATTTTGCCGCGTCCAATAGATTTTAAAAGAAGATTATTTATACACATTTCATTTGGTTGATTTGCATGTAAGCAAGTATTGCAGGGCGATTCAGAACCATTTGATAAGACATTCGGTTTGGGTTTGGGATAGATATTTTATATTTTTTATTCAGAACAACTGAATCCGGACAACATTTTCCCAAACCCAAGTCGGAACCGAAGATGACGTCACATCTTTTTTTTTTTTTTTTTTTTTTTTTTTTAAATTGGACACCAATCACATACATTGTTCTGATCCCAAAGTAAGTAGCCAATGCACTTGTGTTATGGGAATCAGTCACAACGGTGGTACCACAACACCCAGACCCGAGACAATATAGAAAAGACCGTTTTCTACATTGACCCGACCGGGAATCGAACCCGGAACCTCACGAGATGGCGATGCTTGAAACCAGCGTGCTAGCCACTCGACCACGGAGGTCGTCATCGACATCGTTCGATTACAGATATTTTCATATACTGATCATTGTTTGACATTTCTTGCGTCACAGTATTTTCTGTCGGGTGCCCGTTTTCTCTGAAAAATCACTCAGAAATCAACATTCGGACGTATTTTTCCCGTAAAGTGAGTATTTATTTGTATTCAATGTTCTAATTGGTCAATATATTATACAACCCTAGAGCTATGGCACGGCCTCCAGCAGGGCGATTCAGAACCCTTGGATTCCAAACCCAACCTTCCGCATACGATTCCTAATCCCAAACCCAACATGTGTTTTCGGAGCAATTCAGAACAACGTAGAAATCGATTTCGATTACACCGGTTTCAATTGTTGCATTTATGATGCCTGCAACTAAAAATATTTCACAATTATAAGTAAAAAAGCAAACGTTTTAAATATAGGCCTTTTGGGTAACCAGTTATCAATTCTAAATGGTTTTAATTAGTATTTATGAAAAATTAATTAATTGATGACGTCATTATTAAATAAATATTCTTTGGACATTCCCACACATCGCCATCTAGTCCCAAAGTAAGCTACTCAAAGCTTGTGTTATGGGTGCCAGACAACGGATATAATACTTAAATACTTTTTTTTTGTAAATACATACTTGATATACATAGAAAACACCCAGACCAATACAAACAGACATGTTCATGCACACAAATGTTTGTATTGTGCGGGGATCGAACCCGCACCCGCTGCGTAGTAGGCGATTTCTCGACCACTACACCAGACGGGTCGTCGTTTTAGTTATCGACGCTATTTAGAACCTTTTTTTATGACATTTGTTGCCGAACGTCACGGTATTTTCTGTCAAAATTAATCGGGTGCCCTGAAGCACCCGTTTATGTCGAAAAATCCAGATATAATTGGAAGTATTATCGACACCGGCACTAGAATGGTTCTCCTCTTATCTCCGCGATCGTAAACAGGCTATCCGTTTGGATCAAAGTGTCTCCCTGTGGTGCGACCTTGTAGCGGGGGTGCCCCAGGGTGGCATACTCTCGCCTTTATTTTTTTCTCTTTTTATTAATTTCATTACTCATGATCTCCTTGACTGCTCCTATCATCTCTATGCTGACGACCTGCAGATTTACTTCCAAACTGATGCCAACAACTTCAGTTTGACGATTGAGGCTATTAACAATAATCTCCAGTGTATTTCTGATTGGTCCACTAGATATGGTATTTCAGTTAATCCTAACAAATGCCAAGCCTTACTTATTGGTAATCCATATCAATTGGGTAAAATCGGTCAACCTATTGCTGCGTTGCGATATAACGACTGCATCATACCATATAGCAGTCATGTTAAAAATCTAGGTTTGGTGATAGATAGCTCACTCAGCTGGGCTAACCAGATCGCCGAGATTATCAGAAAAGTAACTTACTCGCTTCGAACACTCTACTGATTTCGGAACTTTCTCCCGATCAGTACCAAAATTCTGCTGGTCCAGGCACTGGTACTGCCTGTAATCGATTACGCCGATGTGTGCTGTACCAACTTGTCCCAAAACCATTTAAACAAGCTTGAGCGTCTCCTTAATAACTGCCTTCGATTTATTTTTGGCATACGAAAGTATGACCATATTTCTCCATTCCGTTCTCAACTTAATTGGCTCACTATTCGTCAGCGCAGAAATCTTCGAGTCCTTTGTACTCTTTTCAGTATTCTCGATAACCCGAATTCTCTCACTATCTCAAATGTAATTCCAAATTTATTATGAGAGACATAAGGTCTAGAACCCTCCGTCCTAACAATGCCCTCCAGCTATACACACCTCTTCACAAGACTGCTTATGTCTCTAACTCCTTCACCCTCAGTGCTATAAGACTCTGGAACTCCCTCCCTGATACCATCAAGACTTCATCGTCTAAGTATTCGTTCAAAAAGTCTATTCGTGAGCTTTATCTCAGTGACAATACCACGTGATGCTTGATAAGGATTGTCCTTCTCTGTTTCCCCTTTATTAATCTCTGTTAGCCTATGTATGGATAATTGTATGTATTCAAGTATGTTTAAGTAGGTTTATGTATTATTATTTATGTAAGTATATTAGTAGTTTAAATTTAATTTGTTGCTTTTATGTGTAATTTTACGCCGCCTCAATCGTTTCTGTTTCACCCAATGGTTGACTGGTAGAGAATGCTTTAAGCATTAAGTCCGCCATTTGTACTTTAGTTTTGTCAGTGCAATAAAGAATGAAAAAAAAAGTATTGACCTATCTAGGTTTATTTCTTTATAAGTGTATCTCTATAATACACAGCATCTTTTAGCGATACAGAGGATGCCAAGATAACTAGTAAATGGTTTTTGTCAACAAGACTCGGTCGACAGTGTAGTTATTTTATTAACATTCTGCAAGACAGTCAAGTTCCTACGAAACTTTGTGTTCCAGTGGGAATATCTCGTCATTCAGGACATTGGCTGTGCTCTAATTGTTCATACCAAAGACAATAAGAAGGTCTAGTAGAAATTTCAAATAAATTATTTGGAAAACTTTAAAATAAAGGGTGATAAATTACTTAATAAAAAGACAGACATATTCCCAACAAATACCAAATCGTAAGTTTTGGCACATTCAGTTACAGAAACAATTAATTGCTTGGAGTGCAGAAGTTTGAGGCACGTTTTCGAAGCTTTATTGCGTAATAACAGGTTTAATTTAGCTTTCCAATTGGGAATTGTTGTAATGTTTTAAAAGTTCTAGATATTTTGAATTTTGAACATAACCCTCCTTCTGACGCAGTCGGGTAAAAAATAACTATTACGTTAATAAAGTCACATCATTTAATATCAAAATAACATAATCACATAACATTTTTTATCACTGACGGTGAACCTGTGGTGTACTGACGGAACCCTTATAGTTTCGTCAAGTCTGTCTCTCGGTCACTCTGTCTGTCTGTCTGTCCGTCCGTCCGTATGTCACAGCCACTTTCTACTGTAACTATAAGCATCACACTGTTGAAATTTGGTAGGAAGATGTATCCTTTTTACCGCTTTACAATTCTTATTCAAAAAAATATAATATTTAAGGGGGGGCTCCCATACATGAAACTAAAACTGAAAATGTTTTTTTTAGTAAAACTTATGCGTGCTGGGTGTCTATGGATAGATCTCTTAAAATGACATAGAGGTTCCTAAAACCATCTTCTTTTTAAGTCTAACGTTTCATAGCTAGACGCTTCCAAAGTGGTAAAATGGGCGTCCCCCCATAACTTCTAAACTAAGCGAGTGTTAATTTTGAAAAAAACAAATATAAGGTAGATCTTAACAAACACTTTCAACGAAAATTGGTTTCGAATGAAACTTTTTGGAGATATAGCACATTATACACAACCGCAAACATAACTTTGTTCTTCATACAAACACTATGAAAAACAAAGTTATGTTTGCTGTCAACAAAATATTGTAGTATTTTACTAAGTGGAAGTAAGTGGATTCCCTAATTCAGTTAAAGATGGCACGGAACTCTCAGTGCGCGAGTCCGACTCGCACTTGTTTAGATTAGAGTGGAGTAGATCGGCTTGATATACAAGGTGTAAAGTTAAATGCGCAAAACCTGAAAATAAGACGACGGGATCACTTGCGCAACCCCGCCAAAAAAAATGGTTGTAGCAGCGTAGATAGTAATAAAATTAATATTACACAACCATAACTACATGCAGTATCTACCGACTCGTCTCTCGACAGAGCAATAAATGATCAGAATATATTTTTAATTGCTTTTTTTCTTTGAGAATTAGGTCATAAATATATATCACAATAAATATCATTTGGGGTTTCTAAGTTTTTGCAAATTTAACATAACACGTTGTATATACCGATACAAAGCTGCAGTAAAAGCTCTCGCGAATGACCTAAGCTAAGCATCACAAAGAATAATAATAATTATCTTATTTTGTATTTTTATTTTTTGTTTTTTTTGCTATCATTATTTACCTACGCAACTTAGTTTGGTGTACAGGTGTAACATTCAAGGGCATTAACCCAATTTCTTACTTTTTTATATCTGATTTTGTTACCAATAAAATAAAATACCTATAAACAGCCTATCTTGTTACTGTAGTTGTTGCTTACAAGTGCAGTTATAATAATTTAATTTTTATTTTCAGCCAAAAGACTTGGAATTCCTCGGTCACAAGGTCATCGTGGATCTACAGTACAACAACATCACGTCCATTGCGATCGATCCAAACGTACTCACAGACAACACTACCGATTATAAGAACGCCACTTTCATTTTGAATAACAATCCTTTATCTTGTGACTGTAGTCTACACACTTTCTTGAACTTCACAAGACACCATGAAAGCCCAAGATTTATCATCAATGACGCCTTTTGCAACTCTCCTGTCGAACTTCATCATCAAAAACTAAAAAGTATATCTCTGGATGCTCTTACTTGTGAAGAAAAAGAATGTCCCGATGGTTGTTTTTGCGTCAAACGACCAGAGAGTTCTACTCTTGAATTAGATTGTATCGAAACACCAAATTTGTTTCCTGATCCTAAAACTCGAAATCTATCAAAATCCAAAATTCGATTAAGGAAATTTAGGTCATTATTGCATCTACCAGATCATGTAGCATCTTTAGATCTTTACAAGTTGGCTCTGACTGAAATACCAGCCATACCTGATACAGTTTTAGAACTTGATGTATCTTTCAATCATTTATCAGTAATACCTAAAGAGTTTTTGAGAAATAACCTCACTTTATACATACAAGGAAACGAAATTGACTGTGGTTGTTGGCGTAGAGAAAATTTAGAAATCATGAGTAAAAGTAATAGTATCAAGGATTACAATTTAACTAAATGTGAAGGTGGCTTGTATTTGAATAATGTAAATTTAAAAACCGTATGCGATGGCTGGTGGGCTACTGTTATAGGCAGTACTCTGGCAGCAACGGGTATCATAGCGGTCATAACAGCATTTATCGCGTATTATTACCTTAATGAAATTGTTAATCTCATATACAGCAAAGGCTGGCCGCTTCCCCCAGGTGTGTACGAAGAAGAAATCGATAATAAACAGTACGATGTTCTGATTTCTTATTCTGATTCGTATGAGAAAACTGTCATATCACATCTGGTGCCAATGATGAGAAAAGATGGATATTCAGTGTGTGTAAGATGCGTTGATTGGGATGTTGGGGATTTCCTACCTAATAAAGTAACGGAATTAGTAGATAAGTCCCGTCGAACAGTAGTTTTGTTCTCCAGTGACTATTTCCAATCAGATGCTAGGTTAGAATTGCGAGCTGCGTTGATGAATGAACGGAGATGTAGAAGAAAGAGAGTTGTGCCTGTAGTCACAAGGGATTTAAAAGCAGATCCTAGTTTGGAGAAGTTTTTACAGGGGAGAACTAATCTAGCATTGAGTGATGCCTGTTTTTGGGAGATGTTAAAGAGGCAATTGCCTAAAAAGAGGAAGGACAAGATAGTCAAACAGAATCAAAAAATACAGAATGTATTGTGGACGGAGCAGAAGATGCTGTTTAATTCAAAAATGTCTCTCAACATGTTATGACCTTTCTTTTAAGAAATTTGCTAAAACAATAGTCAAAAGTCACGAAGTAAACCAATATCGGACAACAAGCATTACATTAGCAGCATATACGTTAGTGAAAGCACTCCCAAATTCAACAGGCTTGTCAATGTTCCGAGTGGTAAAGGCTGCGCCCGGTAAGCGTGTGACGCAGAGTTCGTTTCCTTGTTCGACGCAGTTGCATTTTACGTCTGCAATTTATAAAAAGCATTAAATTGCTATGTTTATAAAGTAAATAGGTAAACCACTTGTGTAATGGAGATTAGTTGCTACGTAGTAAACGATACCTCAAATTTTCAAAGCCAAGTCAAAATAATATGTAGTTTTGTAAGACTAGTGATGTTCAGATGTAATGTTAGAAAGATTTAGTATTATTTTTAAGCTAAATACATATCATTGTGCTTACGCAAGGTAGAAAGATTTGTATTAGTTCCTAAATAACAAGTGTCGCACCAAACGTATAAGATCTCTGCCAAAAATAGTTAGTAGCTTTGTTAAGTTAGTTATTAGTAGATAAGTTAATTATATTTTAGATCTCAAATGTAACCTACAATGATTTAAACTCTTAGTTTTAAGACTTTTTGGTTGGTTGTTTGTGTTAATAAGCCAATAAAATTATTATTTATTTTATTATGGGATGGTTTGATCTTCAGTGCATTTTTAATCGTTTAAATACATTGTCGATTTTTTGTGATACTTTGTCCATTTATTCATTTATAAGGTGTTTAAAGAAGCTTATTTCTCATAAGAACTTATATCTAAGGGATACATAGTTCGCTTAAAATGAGATATACTTATATTACCATAAATTAATAATTTATTTGGTGCAGCACAGCTACATCACTTATTTTAATATGTAGTTTATAAAATGTACAGTCGCCGTCAGATATATTGGAGCAGAGAAAGTGACCAAATATTTCTGAACAGTTCAAAATGCCAATAAGTTCCATACACAAGAAGTTACCATTAATATCAGAACATTCATTACGTCATTAATATCTGAGCAGATGTTTGTCAATAACTTCTATACACACAAGTCTTAATATCAATCTATCTGATATATCTTAATACTCACTTGTCTTAATTTTATTTAATGTATGACACTTTTTTTATATATACAAGTTTAACGTCTTTGGCTGTACGCGATACAGACAATTCTTGATTTGTATTTTCATGCTTTAGAATGTTTTTAACACTCACAGTGTCATATTTTATATTCATAAAGGGTCGTTAAGTTTCGCAGGGTCGAACTAACAGCACGGTAGCTCAATTGGTAAGAGCGTTTGGCCCGGTTTGCCAAAAGGTTGCTGGTTCAAGTCCCGCCCGTGCGCAAATTTTTGGTTTCTTATTTCATCTTTATGAATATAAAATATGACACTGTGAGTGTTAAAAACATTCTAAAGCATAGATAGCGAAGCGACATCAATTTACAAGTTGAATTTATTCTGTAAAGAATAACTGCTTGGGCCATCTGTTTCATAAACAGACGGCTAGATGGCGCTAAGCGTCACGCAATTGACGTTTTCATAAGAAACCACAAATTTCGCAGGGTCGAACTAACAGCACGGTAGCTCAATTGGTAAGAGCGTTTGGCCCGGTTTGCCAAAAGGTTGCTGGTTCAAGTCCCACCCGTGCGCAAATTTTTGGTTTCTTATTTCATCTTTATGAATATAAAATATGACACTGTGAGTGTTAAAAACATTCTAAAGCATAGATAGCGAAGCGACATCAATTTACAAGTCGAATTTATTCTGTAAAGAATAACTGCTTGGGCCATCTGTTTCATAAACAGACGGCTAGATGGCGCTAAGCGTCACGCAATTGACGTTTTCATAAGAAACCACAAATTTCGCAGGGTCGAACTAACAGCACGGTAGCTCAATTGGTAAGAGCGTTTGGCCCGGTTTGCCAAAAGGTTGCTGGTTCAAGTCCCGCCCGTGCGCAAATTTTTGGTTTCTTATTTCATCTTTATGAATATAAAATATGACACTGTGTGTGTTAAAAACATTCTAAAGCATAGATAGCGAAGCGACATCAATTTACAAGTTGAATTTATTCTGTAAAGAATAACTGCTTGGGCCATCTGTTTCATAAACAGACGGCTAGATGGCGCTAAGCGTCACGCAATTGACGTTTTCATAAGAAACCACAAATTTCGCAGGGTCGAACTAACAGCACGGTAGCTCAATTGGTAAGAGCGTTTGGCCCGGTTTGCCAAAAGGTTGCTGGTTCAAGTCCCGCCCGTGCTCAAATTTTTGGTTTCTTATTTCATCTTTATGAATTGTATTTTCATTTATGACACTTTTATGACAGTCATGACAAAACTTAAAAGTACAAAGTGTTACAAAATGCCAGCGTCATCTTACAATATTCTTAAATATGAAAAGAGTTCCTATTTTTAAATAGTATTTATAGTTGAGTTGGAAGCACTTCTTTCTGCAATTTTCCTCGATTGCTCAGATATTTAAGGCCGACTGCGTAGATACATTTGACGTTATGAGTGTTCAGATATTATTGGTTAGTTGTGTGTATAGAAGTTATTGATATATACAACTGTTCAGAAGTATTTGGTCACTTTGTCTGCTCCAATATATCTGACGGCGACTGTACTTATTAAACGGTATGCAATATGAATTTAAACAATCAAAATTTCGTTTAGTTTAGCAGCACATCCTCACACATATTATTCCCAAACCATTCACAAATATTGACACAATTAAGGTACTTATAGAAAATAATCATTATTTTGTGTGTAACGAAGATGAAAAATGAACTGAGTGCGAGCAAAAACAGGTTGCGCGGTCGGCCGCCATGACACGACGTGCTCGTAGGTAGCTATTAAGCTACGTAGTTCGTCCAATGATAACAACAAGCACATAGACTGAACGGAGTCGCCCAGTATGTTTTTATTTCTGACTTTAAAAAAAAGAAGGTTTTCATAATTACTCAAGAAAATTACTTTTTGTGTATTTTATATGAGTTAGTTTTTGTGTTTTTATTTTAAATAATAATATTTTAAATAGTATTTATTTTAATTAATGAAATATGAAAAACAATTTTACAATAAACACGCAGCGCACCTCACATACATACATATATTAAGCACACCACGCATTCACTGCAAAGTTATCCTTACCACTTGCAAAACAATAATAATAATGATAATGAGAGTATTATTATGTTGTTTTTATTTCTTTATGATACGGTACGTTTTAGGTATGTTGATATCAGTAATCTGACAAAGTGAAAATATATGTTAACGCGTACTTATAGTTTGTTCAAAAAGTGTGTTTTAAGTTTGTGCTTAAAGATTTTCATGTTATTAGATTAAGGTAGTGGTATGATTGATTAATAGAAAACGAGTGCCAATAAAAATTAGCAGTTTACTTCTCACTATACTATTTGCGATGTAGCATGGTGCGGGTGACACTTGCAGTAACGTTTCATTTCGCTCTTGAAAGTTGTCACGATTTACAAATTATGATTTAGTTTTTAGCTGTACCACATTCGTAAAATATGAAATCATTAATAATTGTAGAATATTTAATTAAACGCAACCAGATAATATATATATATATATATATATATATATATATATATATATATATATATATATATATATATATTATATATATATATTGGACACCAATTACATACATTGCTCTGATTCCAAAGTAAGTAGCCAATGCACTTGTGTTATGGAAATCAGACACAACGGTGGATAGTTCTAGTCTACAAATAAAAGGTAGTTGAAAGAAAAAATATGAAAAATGTAATGCATGTATCGTAACTCGTATTGCGTGTTTAGTGTTGGGATGCAGTGCTGTGTTAAATAATCGATATTTTAAAATAATGTAAATGAAAATGAAAATTATTTATTTGCTCAAAACATGGTGATACAACGATGTTATTTTAGTGCATGTTCTCATGTTTAACAATATCGTCATGCAAATATTTATATGAATTAAAAATTAAAATGTCATTATTTGAATTAAATTGAAAGGTTACATTAATTACAATCACATTAGTCTTATAATTTTGATAAAGTAAGAATGAATAACATGTCAAAGATAATTACATAATGTAACAAAATTCAATTCAAAATGATTTCGCATCAAGATATTCCTGAATGGAGTAAAAACATTTTGTGAGTAGCCAATTATGTATATGCCTTTTAAACATTGGTAAAGGCAAGTTTTTGAAATTTTCAGGCAACTTATTATAAATTTGAATAGCCATGCAATAGGCACTGTTTTTAAAAAGTTTTAGCCTTGTATTGGGTATCATGAGTCTAACTTGATGTCTTGTTGGCTTATTTTTATATTCCCCTCTTGTGACAAAATATTTAGGGTACTGTCGGACAAATATGCATATCTGTTTTATGTATAGGCACGGCAATGGTAGAATGTGAAGCTTTTTAAATAAAAATTTACAAGATTCTAGGAAATGAACTCGGCATATGGCCCTAATACACTTTTTTGTACTATAAAAGCCCTTTTTGCATTTACCGAATTACCCCATTATAAAGTACCATAGCTAAGCAACGACGAAACATAGCCATGATACGCAGATAATGCAGTTTCAATAGATGATATGTTACTCAGTCGTTTTAGTGCATAAACAAATCTATTTATTCATGCACACATATTTTTAATGTGAGCCTTCTAATTACAATACTTGTCAAGAGTAAATCCTAAGAAAATTGTTTTATCTACTATCTCAATATTGTTCAAGTTTAGCCATTCTATAATGTTTTTTATTGTTTTGTTTATATCATCATTAAAGTTATCTAAATTATCACATTTTATCACAACTGTGGTATCGTCTGCAAATAAGAAGCACTTGTGTTGTATAATGTTCGGCAAGTCATTGATAAATAGCAAAAATAATAAAGGCCCTAGAACACTTCCTTGTGGTATTCCACATGGAATTGTACGATATTTAGATCGGAAAGTGCAACTTTTAAACTAAATTACTTTAGATATTTCAATACATTGCTGTCTATTTAAGTAACTTCTTAACCAGTTTTGCGCATTACCTCTTATACCATATCTTTCCAATTTCCAGTAATCTTTTATGTGGGACAAAATCAAAGGCTTTACTCATGTCCAGAAAAAGAGCTATGAGTGATTTCTTGTCATTAAGGCTTTTTGTAATTAAGTGCATCAGGTTATAGCAAGCCAAAGTAGTGGAACTGCCTGTGCGAAAACCATATTGCTCATCTTTCAGTAAATTATTTCATGTAACAAAATTGTATATACGTTTATAAATGATTTTCTCGTATATTTTAGAAAATATAGAGATAAGTGTAATAGGTCTGTAGTTATCAATTTTAGCTTTATCATCCTTTTTAAATATTGGCTTTACAATACAAAATTTAAGAACATCCAGAAAATATCCTTGCTGCATTGACAAATTTATTACGTGAACGAAAAGTTTGCTTGAGTACTTGGCGCACGATTTTAAAATATGAGTACTTATGCCATCATGACCTACTGCGTTACTATTTTTAAGAGGCATGATAATTGTTGATATCTCAGAATCATTTGTGGGTATTAAAAATATTGAATTATTGTGAAATGGAACATTAATTAATTGTTCGTCTTTCAAGTTCGTCATATCT
This sequence comes from Pyrausta purpuralis, assembly GCA_963924145.1. Lineage (NCBI taxonomy): Eukaryota > Metazoa > Arthropoda > Insecta > Lepidoptera > Crambidae > Pyrausta > Pyrausta purpuralis. The sequence goes on along the minus strand of OZ001670.1, from coordinate 1,336,688 downwards.
ATAAAATAATAATAAAGTTCACAAATTACATTAGGATCACTATAAAGTACGTCATTATTATTTATTACATCAATTGAATTATTTGTAGCGTCATTGTTTAAATTATCATTAATAATATTCCATGCTGCTTTGTACTTGTTAGAAGCATTATTTATGAATTACTGATTTACGAGCTTTTGAGCTTAATAAATACATTTTTAAGAATTTTATTGTATTTTTTATAAGTATATCTTTTTATAGTCCTTTCATTTCTTTTACTTCTGGTATACTAGATATATATACCTCTTTTTTTCTACAAGCTCGTTTAATCCCTTTGCTTAACCATTTTTGATATTTTAACTTATGGCGGTTTTTGACTAAAATTTTTGAAAACAAAGTTAACTAAATAGTTTAATTAATCTATGTAATTCATTGAAAGATTCATTAGCATTATCATTACTAAAAACTTCTATAAATGACAGTGTAGATATGCATGCGATAAATTTTGCAATGTTTTCCTTTTTGTGATCAATTTTCTCTCTAGTAAATTCTTTTGTGAGAATATTTAATTTAAATGATAATTTCTGAGCTGTTTCATGGTCCGACAGACCAAGGATATGAATATCTGATTTAACTCTGTAAATGTTACTAGCTATTTGGTCTAAACGTGCCTTTTTGCGGGTCGCAACGTTTATATGCATTATTAAATTAAAGTTTTTAAAAATGTATGTCAAATCCTTTGTTGTATTATTGTTCTTCAGTATATTTATATTCCAATCACCAGTCAATACCACTTTATAATTGAATTTATTCTTGTTAAGCTGATGAAGAAGTTCTTCAAGTTTTGTTAAAAACAATTTAACATCAGAATCTGGAGTTCGATAAATATTGACGATTATCAATTTATACTGGGGAATTTCTATGCCGCAACATTCAAAACTGTTACATACAGACAGCTCTTTACACACGTTGAGAATTTTAAAGTCAAAGTCCTTTTGAACTAATATCATAGAACCGCCTCTTTTTTGTGTATTACGTGAGAAATACGCACCTAATTTATGATTGGGTAATTTTAGTTTCGCTTCGTCACCACTTTGAATAAATGTTTCTCTAATACTGATTTGAGATGGTCTACTTTATTAAGCGCTTCTGGTGTGGCGTGTAACACACCACACCTTCACGAGGAGGAGAAAATTAATTCTCGAGGGTGAAGATGGGAGAATTCGGAGTATTTCCTTAGCGGGGGCTGTACAGGTGCGGCGGTACATAGTAATGTATTCTACCATACGACAAATTAAAACACACTAAGGTGGGCACTTACCAAAACTCCGGTGAAGAGAAGCAGCGATGCACCGCGCGGTGAATTGATTGGTGAGGTGTAATAATGAAATTTGGTGCAGCAAATCAGTTGTACACGTATTTCATATCACTGATCATGTAATTTTATATGGTGAAAATTTTGAAGAGCTTTTGAAGGGCGACAATTACTGAAGACAGAAGAAATTGTTTTTTTTTTTAGGAATGTACTTATTTCAAAATTATGACGATTTAGCGCCCTCTATGTATTTTAAGGGACACTAGAATCAGATGATAAGGCAGTGCCTGTAGTGCGTGCCTTGCGTGGTTTGCAGAGTATGCAAATATTAAATTCTCCATTTTTTCCAATATGACTGTACCAAAGCGACAAGCATCTTTTTACGATCAGTCAGAGATATGCGTTCACTGGATATGTCTGACATAGGTAGATACTGCAGTGGTGTAGACATTAAAAAATGAGCTGGTGTTAATGTTTCAGGATAGGGGTCGGATGACAGCAAACACAGAGATCGTGAATTCAATAAGCACTCAATTTGTGACAATACTGTCAAAAGCTCTTCATAAGTGAGAAGTTGTGAACCTATTACCCTGTATAAATGTCTTTTTATATTTTTAATATTTGATTCTCATATTCCACCAAAATGAGGCGAACGGGGTGGAATTGTCAACCACAAAGTACGACGGCGAGCTAACTCATTGCCAATGGCAGTTGGGAAATTTTGGGAAATCAAAAAATTATACATTTCATCTAGTTTTGCTTTAATTTTGTTTTGCGCCTACAAAATTAGTACCGTTGTCCGAGTACATTTATTTTATTTATTTATTTATTTATTTATTTATTTATTTATTATTACTATCATCATAAGAAAAATATACACACATTAGCTTAATTAATAGTATCTTAAAGCCTATTACAGGTTTGTCTAGATACTAGTGTTCTCAGTGATCGTTGAGCATCCATACTCGTATAGCAATAAAGATCATTAATGAATAAAAATTAATACAAAGTACAAAATAACTATAGATTATTTGAGTCACACAAGTGTTCAACAAAACGACTGCATATCTGCGAGTATGTCTGCTATTAAGGCGAACGCGCACATCGATCTACTCGACGCATCAATTGTACCGGTTGCATTATGCGACACGGTGTGCGAACTAGCTGCGTTTGCGCGTAAGCAACCCCATTCATGCAGATCACTCGATTATGTGCGCATTCGCCTAGCTGCGTACAGGATGCTTCAACTTGTACACGCTCCTTTTCAGTAAACACTAATGTTGTTTGAAAATATGCTTTTAATATTCTTTTGATATTTTTTTCGTTAATTTTATTTTTTATTTCTGTTGGTATTTTGTTAATATTAAAGGTCTGGTATGAGGTATTGGCTTGTCCTTTTTCCGTAGTCGTTATTAAATTTTGGAATTATAAGTTTTTTGTTTGTTATGCTTCTAGTAGTGATTTCGTGTTTAATTGGTATTTTTAGACTATTTTCAAAGTATTGTTCAAGAAGTAAATTAAGTTCGACTTTCTTATGTATTGGTAAAACACCGCAATGCTTAAATAATCCCCTCATGTCATCCAAATATTTACTTTTTATTTTTGTTGGAACAATCATTTTTAATAACCTGTATTGTAAATTTAAAATCTGATCTAAGTACGTTTTAAACGTTCGACCGTAACTACTTAGACCATATGATAAAATACATACATGACACCGGACCTCTACAAGAAATAAATCTTTTGAAGGCCGCGAGAAAAGCGTCGGTGGATAGGTCACTAACAAGCTGTATGTTAATGGCTGTAGTGTCCAAACAAATAAATAAACAAATAAAAGCTTTCTGAGCGTGTTGTCCACGTCGACGAGCTAAAATTATTTTTATTGGACCGGCGTAGTCTACCCCGGTGTGAACAAATGCTTTGGATTCACAAATACAATATGATGGTAAATCAGCCATCTTCGGCGTAGGGTGAGTAGGGGATAAACGAAAACAAACGTTGCACATGCGAACACGTTTACGAATGATATTTCTGGCCGAAAGAATCCAGAAACGCTGTCGTATAATTGACATGAGTAAACCAGCACCTGTATGTAGGTTGGTTTTGTGAAAATGATCAATTAAAAGATCAATAGTGTGATCACGTTTAGGTAACAAGGCAGGGTATTTACATTCAAAGGGCAAGTCAGATTTAGTCAACCTGCCCTCAATACGAATAATACCTTCTTCGTCAATGAAGGGGCATAGGTGTTTGTATTGCTTCGAAGGCAATTCTTTTTTATTTAAGCGATCAATCTCGGCTCGAAAATACACAGACTGAATCGAACGAATTATATATTTTTCTGCAGTATTCAAATCACATGCTGTGATACAACCAGAGGTAATCAATATTTTTGTGAAGCGAAGGACGTACACTACAACCCGAAGAAGTTTGTATCACGAGGAACAACTTTTGAAGCAATCATACAGAATGGGTGAAATATTTTGAACCGTTGTAGTCAGAGTGTTACTCGTAGTTTTCAACTCAGGACGTTGTTCACATTTAGAAAGAAGGAACTGCTGCATGGGCCATTCGTTAATCGGCAAGCACATCCATGACGAACCATTCTACCAAAGCTTGTGATCAACCAATCGAGAGGGTAACAAGCCTCTGGACAGACAATCGCTAGGATTGTCGTTTCCCACGACATGAAAAATGTTGCATGGGTCCAAATTTTCTTGAAATTGTGAAACACGATTACTCACAAATATTAACCATCTGTGTGGTGAAGAATGAACCCACGAAAGGGCTATGGTCAAATCAGAGAATGTATAAATACCCGCAATAGGTACACGATCCTCGTAATAGTCAACAACAGTCTTAACAAGTGGCGACATCAAAACAGCCGCACATAGCTCCAGGTGGGCAAGAGTGGTGATTTTAACCGGAGAAACTTCGGACTTGGAACAAAGAAGTTTCACAGGGACATTTCCAAACGTGTCTGTTATATGAAAATATATCACACATCCATAAGCCTTGCGTCACAAAAAGCAACCAAATTTACTGTGGAAGACTTGAAAACGCCTATGTGACGAGGGATTTTCATTTTAGAAAGAAGAGGTAGCTCTTGTACAAGCGCTGAAAAACTCTTAATAATGACTTCAGAGGGCTCATCGTCCTAATCGCCTTTGCTAGTCCAAAGATCCTTTATGAGTAACTTGGCAAACACTATTATAGGTGACACAAAGCCAAAAACATCAAAGAGTCGTGCCTCGAAAGACAGTATGGTGCGTTTTGGACATATACCTTCTACAATAGAAGTAGTAAACGCAAAATTTGTCTACATCAGAGCACCACGAGAGACCTAAAATCTTGATATCAGCGCTCCCACTCTCAGAAAAGTTTATTGAAGCCCGATGTGAGGCAGGTAAGCTATCAAGAACCTTAAGGGAGTTACTTGTCTATTTCACCATGTCAAAGCTTTCACGCTTGAACATGCCAATAATCTGCTGAGAAAGCTTGATAGCGCTTTCGTTATCAGGGGCCAATGTTACTAGGTCATCAATATACAAATTAGAGCAAGCTATTTTGGCAGCATCCGGAAAAAAGTGTTCTTCGTCACTGGCTAACTGGCGTACAGTACGCATTGCAACAAAGGGACTGGATTTCAGTCCAAAAGGAACACGAGTGAACTGAAAGGTGCGTATTTTTTCATTTTCATTGAAACGAAATAAATTTTCAAATATTTGCGGTGACATTCTGGTACACCAACTTGCAAATACATCTGTTTGATGTCTGCAGTCAACTGGATACAAACGAAAGTCTAATAAAAGGAGAAAAAGGTCTGCCTGCAGATTAGGCCCTGTGTGCAGAATGTCATTCAAAGACAAGCCAGAGTGCGTTTTAGCACTGGCATCAAGGACAACCCTTAATTTTGTGGTTGCTCTATCCTGTTTGATAACAGCGTGGTGCGGTATGAAGTAACCTTCATCAATATTTTCTGAAGATTGAACTTCCGATAAATAGCCATTATCAATATAGTCAGCGATGACTTTGTTATAATCTTCACGAACTTGGGGGCTGTGATTAAGCTTAAGTTCGAGAGCAAGAAATCGACGGTGCGCAACTGCACGAGAATTGCCCAAATCCTCAGGACTCTTACAAAAAAGAAGAGCCACTTCATAACGACCGGAACTAAAAACGTTTTGTCGGAATTGCCTCTAATTCTTAAAATTTATGAAGACAATACTCTAACCCAGTCAATGTGACTGCGTGAAAGGCGGCGGATTATTTGCGGACCCATGATAATATACCCAAAGGTAGTCAAAAAAGCTGGTGGGGCTGCAGTGCCAGAATTGTAACGATCACCATTAGTAGATGTATGGTAGTAATTGAGCACCAATGACCATGTCAATATTTCCAGGAATATTCCAAGTCAGGTCCGCTAAAGGTACCTTCTGTAGAAAATCAAAATCGCGACTATTAATTTCTGCGGAAGGTAATTTGTCTGTAATACAATCTACAACTAACGCTTGAATGTTGTATTTGTGCGCTGAAACGCGAGACTCAATTGTCATAGACCCAGTATAGGACGAGCAGACATACCGACTCCTTTGAGAGACGAATTATAAAGCGGTATTACAGGCAAATTTAATAAATCGCAGCACTGTTTAGTAATTAAATTATTTTGTGACCCATTGTCTAACAAAACACGAATAACCTTGCGATCATTATTATTGTTAATTGCATAAATTTGCGCGGTCGACAAAAGTATCGACGAAATCATAGTAGCGGGTGAAACATTAGAGTCTCCGGTCACAGGTGGGGCGGTGGCGGCCGCAGTGGGCGAGCGCCACTCGTGAGCGGGGTGCATTACAACGGGAGCGGGTGTAGTGGTCGATGGAAAAGCGACCTTGTTGTCATGAGAATAAGATTCTCTTTGGGGAAAATTGCGAAGTGAAATATTATTTGATATAGTATTTTTATTGAAATGTAATAGTGTATGGTGTTGTATTTGGCAATGATTACACAAGTAACGCGAATTACAATTTGAAAGTAAATGAGTGGAACTCAAACAATTCACACAAGCATTATTTGATTTAATAAAATCATAGCGCGCTTGGGGCGAAGGTAGACCTTTAAACTTAGTGCAATTAAATATTGTGTGCTCATTATTATTGCACATTAAACAAGGTGCTGCTCACTTATTGGAATTATTTTCAGTAAGAACTGTGCGTGAACTGCGATTATCATATTTACTGGGATTATTATTTGACGTTGATTGTCTGCTTTGAGGTGAAGAATCTATACTCTATACTAATATTATAAAGAGGAAAGGTTTGATTTTTTGTTTGTTTGTTTGTTTGTATGAATTGAATAGGCTCCGAAACTACTTGGCAGATTTGAAAAATTCTTTCACTGTTGGAAAGCTACATCATTCCTGAGTGACATAGGCTATATTTCATTTTCAAAAAAAATAGGCATCCTTACTAAAATTACGATAACGTAATCCAAGGTGTGAAAAAAATATCAAAAAACTACCTTACATCGCGTGCGCTGCGAAAACTATTGATGATAGAACAAAATGATATACTACATTTTTTTAGAACACACCATTATCTACAAAAAATCAGCGGCAGCATATCTCTAACTATTACAGTCATGTCACAATAAGCGTATTTTTATTGAAAAAAAGAAATTAAAATACCACCGCTACAAAAAGCTCTTTATTTGTACCTTGGTATTATATAACATAAAGATACGACTCACAAGACCACAGCAGCAATGAAAAATGTTGCGAAAACGGGAGAAAGATATTCCTTTTGAGAGCTTCCGCTGCGTACGCTGCGGAAACCGCTAAAGTTACACAAAAATGATGTATGATAAGATTGTTAAGCATTAAGAGTTCTATAATAAAGTCCGCGACAGCATATGTCTATCTTTTATGGTTGACTTACTACAACCTTTTTTATGTTAATAAATTTGTAAAAAAATAATGCATCATTTTTAGAGGTGTATTATACACACAGGTATTTATTCTTATCAAAATAAATACATTCATCATCACGAACATTTCATTTAGAACAAAGTTGCCCTTCATATCATTTGATTCCAATAAATATCTTAGGAGCTATCACAGTTTTAACATAACTCCGCACCAAAATAATGTTCGCAGCTTAAGTACAACGTGCGCTTGCGCTAATCTATACTAATATTATAAAGCTGAAGAGTTTGTTTGTTTGTTTGTTTGTTTGAACGCGCTAATCTCAGAAACTACTGGCCCGATTTGAAAAATTCTTTTTATGTTAGATAGTCCATTTATCGAGGAAGGCTATAAGCTATATTACATAAAGATACGACTCACAAGACCACAGCAGCAATGAAAAATGTTGCGAAAACGGGAGAAAGATATTCCTTTTGAGAGCTTCCGCTGCGTACGCTGCGGAAACCGCTAAAGTTACACAAAAACCATGAATGACAAGATTGTTCAGCATTAAGAGTTCTATAATAAAGTCCGCGACAGCATAAGTCTATCTTATATGGTTAACTTACTACAACCTTTTTTATGTTAATAAATTTGTAAAAAAATAATGCATCATTTTTAGAGGTGTATTATACACACAGGTATTTATTCTTATCAAAATAAATACATTCATCATCACGAACATTTCATTTAGAACAAAGTTGCCCTTCATATCATTTGATTCCAATAAATATCTTAGGAGCTATCACAGTTTTAACATAACTCCGCACCAAAATAATGTTCGCAGCTTAAGTACAACGTGCGCTTGCGCTAATCTATACTAATATTATAAAGCTGAAGAGTTTGTTTGTTTGTTTGTTTGTTTGAACGCGCTAATCTCAGAAACTACTGGCCCGATTTGAAAAATTCTTTTTATGTTAGATAGTCCATTTATCGAGGAAGGCTATAAGCTATATTACATAAAGATACGACTCACAAGACCACAGCAGCAATGAAAAATGTTGCGAAAACGGGAGAAAGATATTCCTTTTGAGAGCTTCCGCTGCGTACGCTGCGGAAACCGCTAAAGTTACACAAAAACCATGAATGACAAGATTGTTCAGCATTAAGAGTTCTATAATAAAGTCCGCGACAGCATATGTCTATCTTTTATGGTTGACTTACTACAACCTTTTTTATGTTAATAAATTTGTAAAAAAATAATGCATCATTTTTAGAGGTGTATTATACACACAGTTATTTATACTTATCAAAATAAATACATTCATCATCACGAGTATTTCATTTAGAACAAAGTTGCCCTTTATATCATTTGATTCCAATAAATATCTTAGGAGCTATCACAGTTTTAACATAACTCCGCACCAAAATAATGTTTGCAGCTCAAGTACAACGGGCGCTTGCGCTAATTATATTATAAAGCTGAAGAGTTTGTTGGTTTGAACGCGCTCATCTCAGGAACTGCTTAACCGATTTGAAAAAATATTTCTGTGTTAGATAGCTTATTTATTGAAAAAGGCTTTAAGATATAAAACATCACGCTGCGACGGGAGGGGAGGGAGCAAACTCAAAACGCGCGGACGAAGTCGCGGGGGACCGCTAGTATATTATAAAGCTGAAGAGTTTGTTGGTTTGAACGCGCTTATCTCAGGAACTGCTGGACCGATTCGAAAAAATATTTCTGTGTTAGATAGCTTATTTATTGAGAAAAGCTTTAGGATATAAAACATCACGCTGCGACGGGAGGGGAGGGAGCAAACTTAAAACGCGCGGACGAAGTCGCGGGGGACCGCTAGTAATTAATATTGGTGAGATCTAATATTTTTACTTGATCTTGAATAAACGAAATAAATTCTTTGCTCTTGAAAATAATTTATTTTGTTTATTAAAGGACAACATTAAAGGTGTTACGAACAGACAATTCAAAGGATTGTGCACTTTGTACATCCACCCGTTTAGGAGCGAAATACAAAAATATGAAATCAGCGAGATCTGGGATGTTAAGTGGCTTTAGAGCAGCAATTGAGGCAGAAAATCTTTCAATAAATGTGCCTAGTGACGCTGAGAAGTGAGCACAATTCTTAAAATCAAAGATATTATTCAAACTAGCGGTCCCCCGCGACTTCGTCCGCGCGTTTTTCGTTTGCTCCCTCCCCTCCCGTTGCAGCGTGATGTTTTACACCCTAAAGCCTTTCTCGATAAATAAGCTATTCAGAACAGAAATATTTTTTCAAATCGGTCCAACAGTTCCTGAGATAAGCGCGTTCAAACAAACAAACTCTTCAGCTTTATAATATTATAGCGGTCCCCCGCGACTTCGTCCGCGCGTTTTGAGTTTGCTCCCTCCCCTCCCGTCGCAGCGTGATGTTTTATATCCTAAAGCCTTTTTCAATAAATAAGCTATCTAACACAGAAATATTTTTTCAAATCGGTTAAGCAGTTCCTGAGATGAGCGCGTTCAAACCAACAAACTCTTCAGCTTTATAATATAATTAGCGCAAGCGCCCGTTGTACTTGAGCTGCAAACATTATTTTGGTGCGGAGTTATGTTAAAACTGTGATAGCTCCTAAGATATTTATTGGAATCAAATGATATAAAGGGCAACTTTGTTCTAAATGAAATACTCGTGATGATGAATGTATTTATTTTGATAAGTATAAATAACTGTGTGTATAATACACCTCTAAAAATGATGCATTATTTTTTTACAAATTTATTAACATAAAAAAGGTTGTAGTAAGTCAACCATAAAAGATAGACATATGCTGTCGCGGACTTTATTATAGAACTCTTAATGCTGAACAATCTTGTCATACATGGTTTTTGTGTAACTTTAGCGGTTTCCGCAGCGTACGCAGCGGAAGCTCTCAAAAGGAATATCTTTCTCCCGTTTTCGCAACATTTTTCATTGCTGCTGTGGTCTTGTGAGTCGTATCTTTATGTAATATAGCTTATAGCCTTCCTCGATAAATGGACTATCTAACATAAAAAGAATTTTTCAAATCGGGCCAGTAGTTTCTGAGATTAGCGCGTTCAAACAAACAAACAAACAAACAAACTCTTCAGCTTTATAATATTAGTATAGATTAGCGCAAGCGCACGTTGTACTTAAGCTGCGAACATTATTTTGGTGCGGAGTTATGTTAAAACTGTGATAGCTCCTAAGATATTTATTGGAATCAAATGATATGAAGGGCAACTTTGTTCTAAATGAAATGTTCGTGATGATGAATGTATTTATTTTGATAAGAATAAATACCTGTGTGTATAATACACCTCTAAAAATGATGCATTATTTTTTTTCAAATTTATTAACATAAAAAAGGTTGTAGTAAGTTAACCATATAAGATAGACTTATGCTGTCGCGGACTTTATTATAGAACTCTTAATGCTTAACAATCTTATCATACATCATTTTTGTGTAACTTTAGCGGTTTCCGCAGCGTACGCAGCGGAAGCTCTCAAAAGGAATATCTTTCTCCCGTTTTCGCAACATTTTTCATTGCTGCTGTGGTCTTGTGAGTCGTATCTTTATGTTATATAATACCAAGGTACAAATAAAGAGCTTTTTGTAGCGGTGGTATTTTAATTTCTTTTTTTCAATAAAAAAACGCTTATTGTGACATGACTGTAATAGTTAGAGATATGCTGCCGCTGATTTTTTGTAGATAATGGTGTGTTCTAAAAAAATGTAGTATATCATTTTGTTCTATCATCAATAGTTTTGGCAGCGCACGCGATGTAAGGTAGTTTTTTGATATTTTTTTCACACCTTGGATTACGTTATCGTAATTTTAGTAAGGATGCCTATTTTTTTTGAAAATGAAATATAGCCTATGTCACTCAGGAATGATGTAGCTTTCCAACAGTGAAAGAATTTTTCAAATCTGCCAAGTAGTTTCGGAGCCTATTCAATTCATACAAACAAACAAAAAATCAAACCTTTCCTCTTTATAATATTAGTATAGATAAAACGTAACGTAAGGGACAAGATTAAAGGTGTTACGAACAGACAATTCAAAGGATTGTGCACTTTGTACATCCACCCGTTTAAGAGCGAAATACAAAAATATGAAATCAGCGAGATGTCGGATGTTAAGTGGCTTTAGAGCAGCAATTGAGGCAGATAATCTTTCAATTAATGTGCCTAGTGACGCTGAGGAGTGAGCACAATTCTTAGAATCAAAGATATTATTCAAATAAAACGTACCTAGTGCACGCTTATCTTGGTATTTTTTGACCAAACTATCCCAAATAATTTTATAAGTCTTGCCTGTAGGAACTATTCCAGTTACAATTTTTAAGCCATCATGAGACAATTTTATAATCAAATATTGAATTCTCTGCGAATCAGACAGTTGTGGATTATGGTGAATATTAGTTTTGAAAGACTCGTAAATAGTAGGCCAGTTATCAGTTTTACCGTTGAAACTTGGGATCTCAATTGGTGGCAATTTTACAATATACTGAGGTGCTTTATACGCTGACGCTGAAGGTGATATGGTAGCTTTATCAATTTTATTTCTGATGCGTTTAATCCTGCTATACATTTCATCAAAATCCGTCAAGCACTGAAAATCAGGGACATACTTTTAAACGTGAGCTAAATTCATCTGGTTTATTTGATCAACTAGAGCTGAAAATTCCTCCCGCATTTCGCTGATAGTTTCTTATCAGCCATGAAACTTTCGGTGGAACGAAGCTCAACGTCTGCTGAAATATTCACCTTTTTAGACTGGTCGTTTAACTTATGAAGTCTTTGGAAAATAGCTTCCCTTTTAGACAGAAGTAGGGTCAATTTATTAGTATCCATATTTATCTTTCAAAATGAAAAAAACCGGTGCGACTAAATATGGTGGGGACAAGGGACAAAAAAAAAACGTAAAATTTCACAGGTGAAAAATACTTACATGAATCAGGCTCTAAAGGACCAAAAAGAATGGTGACTCTGTAAATGTTACTAGCTATTTGGTCTAAACATGCCTTTTTGCGGGTCGCAACGTTTATATGCATTATTAAATTAAAGTTTTTAAAAATGTATGTCAAATCCTTTGTTGTATTATTGTTCTTCAGTATATTTATATTCCAATCACCAGTCAATACCACTTTATGTTTGAATTTATTCTTGTTAAGCTGATGAAGAAGTTCTTTAAGTTTTGTTAAAAACAATTTAACATCAGAATCTGGAGTTCGATAAATATTGACGATTATCAATTTATACTGGGGAATTTCTATGCCGCAACATTCAAAACTGTTACATACAGACAGCTCTTTACACACGTTGAGAATTTTAAAGTCAAAGTCCTTTTGAACTAATATCATAGAACCGCCTCTTTTTTGTGTATTTCGTGAGAAATACGCACCTAATTTATGATTGGGTAATTTTAGTTTCGCTTCGTCACCACTTTGAATAAATGTTTCTCTAATACTGATTTGAGATGGTCTACTTTATTAAGCGCTCCTGGTGTGGCGTGTAAAGACCACACCTTCACGAGGAGGAGAAAATTAATTCTCGAGGGTGAAGATGAGAGAATTCGGAGTACTTCCTTAGCGGGGGCTGAACAGGTACGGCGGTCCACAGTAATATATTCTACCATACGACAAATTAAAACACACTAAGGTGGGCACTTACCAAAACTCCGGTGAAGAGAAGCAGCGATGCACCGCGCGGTGAACTGATTGGTGAGGTGTAATAATGAAATCTGGTGCAGCAAATCAGTTGTACACGTATTTTATATCACTGATCATGTAATTTTATATGGTGAAAAATTTGAAGAGCTTTTGAAGGGCGACAATTACTGAAGGCAGAAGAATTTGTTTTTTAAGAATGTACTTATTTCAAAATTATGACGATTTAGCGCCCTCTATGTATTTTAAGGGACACTAGAATCAGATGATAAGGCAGTGCCCGTAGTGCGTGCCTTGGATGGCAGATGTCGCTAGTAAAATACATTAAAATAGACCACGTACAACCAGCTCCGGCTATATTTTGGTGCATTATAGTAAAATTATAATTCTCGAAAAAACTGCGTGTCCTTATTAGATTTTAGTATTTGTATCGATTATTTTGAAGCCGCGTCTACTTCAGAGTTATTAATTATTTTTTTGGCGTACTAAATACTAAGTTTTGGCTCATATTTATGGAATGATTAAGAGAGACTCTACTATTAAGTTCGCCATAAACACGACATTTTTTCGTTATTCCAACATCGATGTAGTCCTTTTTATAGGTTAAGAAGTCTATTTCTATATTTATTTTAAATGTCAGCTTTTGCAAGTATGATCGAAAATTGGTATTATCAATTGTCAAATACGTATAGTTATCATAATTCCTAGTTAACATTTCAAGTTCAAAATTAAGTTTATCTTTATTCAGATGTCGGTTTTCCCTTACTTTTTTACAAATATCTTACAGTAATCAAAATTACCTTAAACATTACATACATTAGAATATAAAAGGTATGGGTTTATGTCATTAGATCCCATTGATAAAACTATCACATCATCCGTATTAATAACATAAGGGTTGAGACTCGTTAAGATATCACTGCTTTGTGCTTGAGGCTTAATTATGCTGGTGACTTTGTACTAGTCGTTCCATTTTCCGATTCGAGTTTCCAGCAATTCTAGCGCCAATCCACGGATTTGTTGGTCTCCAAAAATGTATATATTCTTTTTTTCATCATTTTCCTTCACTGGTGTACCTTCATTCGTCTCTTTCTCATCATTTTTATTTAATTCTTCAAAACTTTGGTTTGCGGTAGATGTAGATCCTGGTTCAGATTTTTCTTTACGTTTTCTTTGCGGTTTTCGATTAGAGCTACATACTTGTTTTAAGCAATTTATTTTTAATTCACTCTCTGCCAACTTTTCTCTCAATTATTATTGTCTTATCCTTTATCCTTTGGACATTCTCACACATCGCCATCTAGCCCCAAAGTAAGCTTCTCAAAGCTTGTGTTATGGGTGCCAGACAACGGATATAATACTTAAATACTTTTTTTGGCAATACATACATGATATACATAGAAAACACCCAGACCAAAACAATCGAAAATAAGTTTTTTTATTTCACTTTCTGCAATATTTAATTTTGATTGTAAGTTCAGTATCTTTTGTTTTAGATCCTCCAAATCTTCTGCTCTGGTATTCGACAAGTCTGGGCAGCTTCTATTTAGTTTATTATCTTGGAAAGTTGAACAGGTTTCATCATCGTCATCATCAATCAATGACAGATAAGAATTTGACGTCGAAATATTAACAATAGTTCTTTTATTTCTAAAAGTAAGTAGTAAAGTTTTTTAGTATCAAAATATGGTGTCTTCATTGAACAAGAGATACATCTTCAACGCCTTTTATGTTCATCGTTCATAATAAAAAAGCGTTTTTCTGCCCCTGCGCAGTTAATGTCATAACTAATATTGCACACTGAACAAGTCAAAAATTGCTTTCTTGGCAGTTGTTTAGAGCATTTGCCATATTTCCCAGACATTTTCAAAAGAAAGAAAAAAAAGTTAAAAGTCAGAAATTAAAGTCAAATTAACAAAACAAACAAACAATGCGAGATCCGATGCGAGATTTGAACTCCTGTTTGCTAGACTGAGGTGCAAGTGTTTGAGCTTGATACCACTAAGCCAAACGCACATATGTCTGTATCACACGAGCGACGAAATGTGTCTATAGCTGGTTTTAGTACAGTTTGCTGAAGAAATTTTATGTCCATATATGGTAAACGAGTTCGAATGCAAGCGTTTGATGAGTCACACACAACACTGGATGACCGTTCACTTTTTGATACAAATTCATCACTTTGCACTGTTTTTTCTTAATAAAGTCACTTTGTTTTGTTTTAAATAAACTAGCGTAGTCTTTTTGGAGAGGAATATTTGAGTATACATTTGTCGTGAATCAAACTCGGTTGAGTTTATAAAGTTCTTTATTCGATCAACACACTTATCTATGATACAAATCACTGTCTCTAGCCACATCAATAATTATAACTACATTTTTACATAGGTTCCTTCCATCAACCTTTCGCCTCGGCGGTCAGTACTAGACTGGCTTGCCTTTCGAGTGCACTCCGCAAGTCAAAAAATAAGAAGGGAAGGGGCAGCGAGTGTTGTCATTTTTAAATAGCAATAACGTTATTCGATAAAGTAACAATACTCGTTTTTATATAAATAACGTTAACTGTTATTATAATAAGTTAAGATTACAACAGGGCTACTGATTAAATCAAAATACGAAAATCATCACATTCGGCCATCCGACCTAATGCACCTCCTGGCGCATTTTTTAAAATATTTACAATGGCGCATTTATATCAATACTACTATAGTATACTACATTTATCATATTACAAGCAATAAAGATTATGCCAAAATTAAGCTGTTGAGTACACATTAGAAAATCATCACATTCGGCATTTAAGTTTAACAAGAAATAAAGGTTATGCTACAATCATACTGTTGAGCTCACTCGGTAATACATAATTACAAAATATACTTATTAATAACAATTATCACATTTCTAGTACTTTTTATAATTATATTTTTTTTGTTTTACTTGAGTTGCCGCAGCTTTGACCAATATAGATTGATCTATTGAATCTTTAGATTGATTATGCTTTACCAAGGGTGAAGTATTAATCCAGTGTCTTATAAGACTTTCGGCAACGAACATTTTATACTTCTTTTATCTTTTATGTAACCGGGTTCACAACCTATTTTGTACCTCTAGTTTCATAGTTATTTCGTTCTAGAGGCTAATAAGTTAAGCATGGTTATGTTATTATACTTATGATTACAATCGTAATTATTAATTTGACTAATCTTTTTTTTTACTCCTGTCTATGAATGACAAAGGGTCATTTATCGAAGCCATTTTTATTTTATTTTATTACAATCTATTATGTTCTACTATATCTAACAGGAATTTAAAAAACACATTTGATTTTAAGATAACAAAATGAAAATAATTTTTTAATTTAATTGACTTTTAAATTGATGAATGAATGAAAATTTATAGGTAACTTTTTGTAGTTTAAAGTGTGTGACATATTAACGATCCTAACTTTAAAGAGACCTTATCTACATAAACAGTTCATTTAGAAAGTAATAAATCAGTCAAGTCAGTAAAAGACAAATTAATTGGACACCAATCACATACATTGTTCTGATCCCAAAGTAAGTAGCTACTACACTTGTGTTATGGAAATCAGACACAAAGGTGGTACCACAGCACCCAGACCTGAGACAATATAGAAAATTTTGATATCTATATTGACCCGACCGGGAATCGAACCCGGGAACTCAGAGCGGCGACGCCTAGAAACCAGCGTGCCTAGCCACTACACCACGGAGGTCGTCAAATTAATACCTCCTTACTACAAATAACATCATTATACTCCATTACAATATGTTTTCGAGTCTTTAATTTCTATTATCGACATTTTCTTGCATCTAATTCAATTTTTGAGTAACTCAAAGGAATGACTGAACGGTGCATTCAGCAATATGATAATAGTTCACAATTTATATAATTCTAATATGTATAAAGTAAATAAAATAATAAGATGAAAACAATAAAGTTTCTTTCTGAAACACAGTCTCATGATTTGAATTTTTCATATTAAGTAATGTATTAGGATATAAACCTATGTATTGAGATAGATATTAAGAAAATCACTAAAGCATGCATAATAAATGTCTTTTGTTAATCGGGGATACCATAATCAAGAATTATTGAAGCTACTTAGATATTTTTTTTTTAAGTGAAATTTCGTAATTTGCGTGGCGCATATCAATAATGAAAGTTATGAATCTTAGCACTTAAATTCATACGAGTAGAATTAAGCTATTATGTATATTATTAATAACTCGTTTTTTTTATTATTGCAATTGAATGGCCACCTTAATGTCTGTTATCAATCTCTGATAAAGACTGTTTACAGAGATACAGTCATTTAAGGGATCGTTATTATTATTATTTTATCTGAGTGACATATAGAATCTCTTATGATCTTACAATTTATTGTTCCCATAAAATATTACTCTGTAGTTTAACTTTCCTTAATATTATGTGTGTCCGTATGAGAAAAATTCAATATTTTAGAGCCCATATTAATACATATTTGTAAATTATTTACGAACAGTACATGAAGATGTGGTTTTTATTCAGTAGTAGGAACAAGTACCTACTTCACTTTATTAATCATTATACAAATAATTAAAATAGAATTGAGATTAGATTTAATAGGCAAATAACATTAATAATTAAGCCCTACTACGAATACAATTAACTCAGCAAAGTAAACTCAACGATATTATTCTGTTACATGTAAAAAAAAAACTGCATGATATTACCAAGAATACAGAAAAATATCAAAGTGGGGAACTAGAATAAAAACTCGGTTTGAAATAAAGCCTTTGTGCATAAATATTTATTAATTGACCTATGCGATCACGGTCTCCTATTTACATTTTGGCGTGTAGACGTCCCTAAGTCCCCATTTAAATGAATTGCGATGCGTCTTTAGTTATTCCAAACCCAAGCATATTGCAGAGCAAACGTCGTGTTTGGCGTCAATATAAAATTCATAAATGAAAATATATTTCTTTTCAAGTCAATGCTTAGTATATTATGTAAGGTCACCTCGTTTTAAGTGATAATAATTTTAACAGAGCATCAAACAATAACATAGAAAGAGGACTCATTTTTTTTTGAAAACTGGCCCGCATACGATTTTATTTTTCCTAACAAAAAAATATTAATCTTTAAGGGCACCCTGTCCCGCGACAATGCCTTTCGTTTCTTACATAAGTACTAAATTGAGCGACAACTAGACAGACATATATAATAAAAGTGCTAAAAGACAATAAGTATAAAAATAATATTAAAACAAATGTTTTTACAAATTGTCGGAGTTATGATTTAAAGATAAACAATGTCATTTAAAACTTTTTTTATAGACATTGAGGATACATTAATTTATGTATAACTGACTGTCTACTAGTCAGGCATACTTATAAGAAGGTTTTTTAATAAGTAAAAGTAAAGTATACCTATCGAAGCTCGTTGTCGATGTATATTTTTTTTAATGTTTGTGCAATATTACAGAAATATGTAGTAAGTTATTTGATTCCTAAATGTTTATAGTAGTTATAAATTAACATTAATATGTATAAGTATAGGACCATCTGTTCCAAAATTTATATTATTACTCCACAATTTATTAACAGGTAAAACTCACCTATAAAATTGTTTTACTTTGCTGTACCCTACCGGGTGTGCACATGTAGCGAGCGATGTTAAGTTTGTAATTAATTATTTATCTACGGTGTATTTCTTTCATTAAATAAATGATAATTGATAATCCTTTAATATACATTTTATGTCTTACAAGTCTGGCGGTTGCCTGCGCTATCAAAATTGCAACGGAATCTGCTACCCTTCATAGTTCTTGTATGGTGAAAACGACAGATCAATTTATATAAAGGAAGTAAGGGTATTTTCTATGAATGTTATATAAACGATCTGCATTGTAACGCGTTACGTGACTTTAATGGTGTTTAAGTAAGCCGTCATTAAAATTACCGCGTCAATGAATTAATTAAATCTTTGTTTTGAAATAATTAAGTCACGACGTTTATTTTTATTTATTTATTTATTTAAAGACTTTATTGCACAAATTTAGTGTACAAAGGTGGACTTAATGCTAAAAGCATTCTCTACCAGTCAAACCTTTAGGTCATGCAGAAAGGTGTCAACGGGTGCAGTGAAAAGCTTCTAAAGAAAAAAGAAACATAGTAATAATCCTATTATCCTATAGTAATAAATACACATATTATAATATATTATATAAATAGATAAACCTACTTTAAATAGTAACTTTAACTATAAACATATATATATATATATATATATATATATATATATATATATATATATATATATATATATATATATATATATATATATATATATATATATATATATATATATATATATATATATATATATTATACGTACATAAGCATAAATAAAGCAATAATACATACACATAATAATAATATTACTATGCAATTATTCACTCTTTCAGAAATGTGCGAACTTTATTCTTGAAGGATAACCTCGAATCAGTCTTCTTTATATCTAGGGGAAGAGAGTTCCAGAGTCGTGTAGCAGTCACTGTAAATGACTTAGAAACATACGAAGAGCGGTGAGCCTGCGTACCTAACCGAAGGTTGTCAGAAGAACGGAGAGAACGATCATGTGTTTGACTTAAAAATGGAAACATATTAGGAAGGTAAGAAGGAGCAGAGGGGTTTTACAGAATAGTGTGAAGAATGCAAAGAATTCGAGAGTCTCTACGTTGACGGATGGTAAGCCAATTCAGTTGTGCTCTGTAACTGGAGACATGGTCGTATTTACGGAGGCCGAAGATGAATCTAATACAACTATTTAGGAGACGTTCAAGTTTATCAGTGAAGGCTTCAGTGAGGTTAGTACAGCACGAATCAGCATAGTCGATGATAGGAATGACTTAACTTTGCATAAGCAGAAGTTTTGTTTTAAATGGGAGAAAGAATTTAAGGTTTATTCAAGTAAGAATTTACTGACATATATATATGTAATAATATATGATCCCGGTAAATGCGCGGTATTTTTCGCAAACTCAACTTAGTATATTAGGTCTGTGGGAGCGATTACAATATGAATATTACAATTATTTATTTTTGATTAAAGCATTGACAGTGATATCATACAAGACGGTGAAAAGGGCTTCTGATGTTTATACATTTACCAAAATTATCAGTTGTACAAAAAACTGCACGTCAAGGTAAAAACTGCGGTATATTATGCAATTGTAATAATTGATGCGCTGTCGACTGTACATATATTAAAAATTTTGTACTCAATCGCAACAAAACAAACCAACTAAGAAGAAGTGATGTTATTTTTTTGTAAATGACTAATAACATTCTAGCCTACCCGCGACCACGAACGCTGCAAAGGTTTTAAAACGTCGGGATTCAAAATAAACCTCCGCGAAAAATATCTGAGAATTGTGTGTACAAAGACTTATCCAGTAGATGAATATACTACAGTTAAAACATAGTAGTTGTTCTTTTTTCCTCGTTATGATTGGAGCCAAACAGTCACTTTGGATTGTGTGAAACGGTGATTTCAGGTGACGGTTTTGAGCGTTGGTGACGCTGAAAGGGTACTTTTTGATTTGTGTCTTCTTTTAGAAGATGTCGATGTCCTCAACCTCGATCGCGAGCTCTTTTGTCTTTTAAGGCCCAACTAGCCTGGTTTGGCCTCGTGCTCTTCAGTCTCATCACCTCGGAAGAAAAAGAATACCAGCATTAGTGTTGTTATCAACAAAATCATATTTTGGATATGGTAATTATTTACTAAGGAACTTTATTAATATCAAACAAGAAAAAATTAAACTAAGACATGCAACATAAAAAAACAACTTAAAGTCTACCTATTCAAAAACGAAACTATTTCCTTGAGGCAAGGAGGCTATGATGCTGGCTGCGTTGCCCCGTTGAATAGCTATGCTAATCCTTTGAGCTTGGAATCAGCCAGCTTTATTACTGGCGGTTACAGAATTTAATTTTGGCGCAATTTTAGCAAACAGCAATTTAGCAAAGGGTCCCCACGGCCCAAATGTTTCAACACCAAACGGCGCAAACACATAATCACTTGCAAGTGAGACGTACTTGCGACGCTTGGCGTTTTCAGCCAACTCCGCTGCTGCTCCAGCTTTAAGGGCTGATTCTCTGAGATGGGAGGGCCAAAGTATCGACACAAGTTGCATCCCAAACTAAGGCCCGACCCCGTTCCCAGGGAATAAGCGTGAGGCCATCAGGTCTCTTGCCATCGTCACTGACCAAACCACGTGGTTCCAACGTGGAAGGAACATTAATGGTGGCAAGAGCTCTTCTGATGGCCTCATCAAGGGTAGCGTGACGGGCGAGACGCCCAGCGCTTTGTTGGCAACAAAGGCAGTGGAGACCAAATTTGTCAACCTCCTTGCCACAGGGACACGTAAAAATTTCACATATAGAGGTACCAAGGCGGAGACCCACGCACACCCGGAAAGACTCACTATCGTAAAGAGTGCCCAAATTTTTCGACGGTAAAGCATGAAGCCAATGATCAGAATCTTTGCAGGAAACTGCCAAGAGCCTTGCGCGATCACTGTCACTGACAGAATTTTGAAGTAAAGAAACTAATTACTAATTTGTTTTTATTATATTTTAAAAGATAAACTAACATTAGAATTACCTCTTAAAGTAAGGTCGCTTGCAGCTCACGTCATCTTTTAGTAAAGTGACGCAGGTTTTGTCTCCCGTATTTATTTTATTTATTTATTTATACTTTATTGCACAACCAAAAATTTGTACAAAAGGTGGACTTAACGCCATATGGCATTCTCTACCAGTCATACCTTTGGGCTAAGCAGAAATGATTGTAGGCGGTGCGACAGAAAAAAAGAAAATGGGTTACTATTAAAAGAAAAAAACGATAAATTTCACTCATAAAAAAATATATATACATGAAAAAACATATCTCATAAAATAAAACAAAATAACTACAATTTACAATAAATACAATATGATCTAATAAAATATTAACGCAAACGATAAAATAAATACATATACTTGTACATACTATACTAATAATATACTATGACGATGCATTAGAAGCTTATGGATTACGCTTTGTTGATGCTTCCGATATACAAAACATATACATACCGTATGCAGGTGATTAACTTGGAAAAAACGGCCAAGTGCGAGTCGGACTCGCGCACTGAGAATTCCGTGCCAACTTAAACTGAATTAGGGAATCCACTTAGTAAAATACCGCAATATTTTGTTGACAGCAAATATTATATATATTTTTCAAAATTTACGCGCGCTTAGTTTAGAAGTTAGACGGGGACTCCCATTTTTCCACTTAGGAATCTATGATACGTTAGACTTTAAAAGAAAATGTAATGTTTTAAACTTTCAAGGTCACTTACATTAGAATAGTTAATTACGGGATTGCTACCATGTACCTTATTATTTTATTTTATTTTTTATTTTTATTTATTTAGAAACTCTACAGTTATTTTACAATTTGCTCAACACATATAGGTACATTAAATAAATCACCTAAGCCAATAACAGAGTTCCATAACATGGTTATTTGAACAAATCGTACATTGTATTGTAATTTAACTAAGAGTAAAATATTTAAAGCCGACACTTCGTCGAACCGTCAGATGTAGTACCAGATCGATGACTTGAATCCCTCTAGAAAAACAATAATAATAATACGCAGTCTTCGAACAACTATCAATCACGGCTTTGAAAGAATCGGCTTCGTGATAATTAAGTATAGGATAAACATCATACAGTTTAATACATGACTTTCGAATAAAGGATAAATTACATGACCATTATTGGTGAAAAATAGAAAGAAATTAGAAATAAACGATTCCTTTGTTTGTTTAAGTTTAAGATTTACGGGCATTATATTTAGACTTAATTTCTAATCGCAGTCGTGTCTCTAGTGCGTTTTTGCTCATATTGAATAAATCTATGTTTTTATAATTAACGTTGTAAGTTAAAGGTAAACGTGTCATGACAGCGTTAGCGGCATAGTTGGTCTGGTTCCTAGGTATACTAAATAACGGAGTATGTCTGGTTCGATATTTAGGAGTATTAAAGTTTACTTGCGACAATAATTTGGGTGTATCCAAGTTACTTTGTAATATATCGTGTAAAAAACATAAATCCAGCACCTCGCGTCGCGACTCAACGGATAGGATATTGTAATGACAGCAGTCTTCAAGATAGTCTCCATGACGTTTGTGGGTCTTATGGTTCAAGTACTTAATGAATTTTATTTGGATTCTTTCTATTTTGTTTTTATATTTGGCATAATGAGGAGACCATATTGGACTACCATATTCTAGAATACTGCGACAGTATTCATAGTATAAAGATTTGATAGTTTTTGTATTCTTGAAAGGTTTGCATGTTCTTATTATTTAAACTTTAGTATAAAGTTACACTTGAATGATAACCTGTCACAATGTCACACAGATTGCAACTGTCCCTTGATAAATAAAGTAAATAAAACTAAATATGTAGGTATATATTTGGACCAGAGATTATCTTGGCATTCACAAATTGAGTATGTGAGTAAAAGGATTAGGAAATTAACTTGGGTTTTTAAAACATTACGGCATGTCACTAACAAAGAATTAATCAAAACTATTTATAAAGCATTGGCGCAGTCAGTTTTGGGCTATGGTATAACTATATGGGGTGGGACTGGCAAAACTAAGTTCCTTGAAATCGAAAGAGCACAGCGGTCACTACTTAAAGTTATGGATTTTAGGCCCCGCAGATACACACGCACACACACACACACACACACACACACACACACACACACACACACACACACACACACACACACACACACACACACACACACACACACACACACACACACACACACACACACACACACACACACACACACACACACACACACACACACACACACACACACACACACACACACACACACACACACACACACACACACACACACACACACACACACACACACACACACACACACACACACACACACACACACACACACACACACACACACACACACACACACACACACACACACACACACACACACACACACACACACACACACACACACACACACACACACACACACACACACACACACACACACACACACACACACACACACACACACACACACACACACACACACACACACACACACACACACACACACACACACACACACACACACACACACACACACACACACACACACACACACACACACACACACACACACACACACACACACACACACACACACACACACACACACACACACACACACACACACACACACACACACACACACACACACACACACACACACACACACACACACACACACACACACACACACACACACACACACACACACACACACACACACACACACACACACACACACACACACACACACACACACACACACACACACACACACCACCAACCACTTTACTGTTATTGTTATTAAGGCAATCGCTACTCACTTGTACCACACCCTAATCACTAACAAAACTTGATGCGTTACCACGGTACAAGCGCCTAGCAATGCAAAAAGTTATTTGTGTACCCCCGAATATAATAATATTGTTTATTTTGTTACAAATTCAAAGTTTGCATGTAGGTAATATTGTACTACAGATTCCTCGTTTGTTCTAAATTGTTTTCTCAATTGCTTTTGTTACCATTTTTTTTTTCTTGTAGGTAAATCAAATGTTTACTTTTTTAAGCTAAAGAAGAGCCATACTCCCTGGCACAAGAATATTTCTTTCCTAAAAGGGAGTTTTGGTCAACTAGTAACTGTAACTGTTTTAAATGGAATAAATGATTTATTTATTTATTTATTTATTATTATTATAAATCCAAGATTACGATAGGCTTTGTTGACAATATGGTCAAAATGTACAGAAAACAACATTTTCGAATCAAGAGTAATGCCTAAGTCCCTAACAGTAGTAGCCCTTTCAATTAAGTTACCACCAAAGTGATAAGGGTACAAAATTATCTCATTCTTACGGCTAAAACTAATACACTATTATTTATGAGTTTCCGATATTTCAGCACTGTTGCAAGCGCCATGATCACGGAGTTACTGAAGAGAATTTGCGGGTGGGTTGTTATTGGCAGACATATTGGTCTCGCCGCCGGTACCATTGTCCACAAACTCACTATTTTCTCGCATCTTTTCTCGACACACAACACTGACAGTATCTGTTCGCGAAACAGCACTATGTTTATTTACACGGTTTTTTCACATACGAACCACTGGATTCCAGACACTTGACAATTTAAACCCGTCCTCGCGATTGAATTTTTTGTATTTAGTTATTTCAATCGCTTCCCTAACCAATCTTGGTATGTAGTGGCGTTCTGACGAGATGATCTGAGGGTTGTGGAACTCAATCCAGTGATTCGGCCCGGATTCTAATAAATGTTCCGCTATAGCAGATTTATGTCTGTCATTGTTTTTGACTGCTTTTATATGTTCACTCATTCGGCACGCTACGGAACGTTTAGTTTGACCAATATATGAGCTTCCGCAACTGCAGTCAATTTTGTAGACACCAGGTCTTTGTAGTGGGAAACTGTCTTTGGGAGATCGTAAACATTGTGCCACTTTTCTGAATGGAGTGAAGACAGTATTTATTCAATATTTATTTAGAATGTTAGCGACCTTATCTGTCACTCCTCTTAAATAATAAGGTACATGGTAGCAATCCCGTATCTAACTATTTTAATTTAAAAGAAAATGGTTTAAGAAACCTCTATGTTATTTTAAAAGACCTATCCATAGGCCCCAGATGCATGGGTTTGTCAAAAAAATTGTTTTTCGGTTTTAGTTTCGTGTATGGGAGCCCCCCTTATATTTTTTTTATGAGAATCGTAAAGCGGTTAACATGATACATCTTCCTACCAAATTTCAACAGTGTAATGCTTAAAGTTACAGAATAAAATGGCTGTGACATACGGACGGACAGACAGACAGACTTGACAAGACTATAAGTGTTCCGTTTTTTGCCATTCGGCTATGGAACCCTAAAAATGGTAAGGCGACGGTGACCTTGACAGGTCATGTATCTGCATCACTTACCAGCGACCTTCTGCATGATTCCCTTCTCGTAGTAGTAGCGCAGGGAGCGTGACAGCTTATCATAGTTCATCGCAGGGCGGTTCTTCTGCGCGCCCCAGCGGCGGGCCACCTGGAGACAGATGTTTGTATTCATATTTCTTGTACTATAGTAATAATAAGTAAAGCTAGCCTGTGATTTCCCACTGCTAGGTAAAGGCCTTACTTCAACTATGAGGTAATTTGAGCCATACTCCACCACACGGGCTCAGTGCGGGTTGGTGGAGGAGTGTTTGCAAGGCAAGCGACTAACCCTGCTGTCAAATATTATCAAGCCGCCAATAAGGCCTCTGACTATGCTTAACGACTAATATCAACAGATATTAGCCGGGAACAACGGCTTAACGTGCCTTCCAAAGCACAAGGTGAGTTTGATAGGAACGCTAAACTAAGAAAAGAGATGGCTGAGCTGCACACCAACTATAACTTGGTTGTTAAAGAACGGGACCAATTGAAATTAGTGATAGAAGGGTTCGGTGAGTGCTGTGAGGAGTATGAACGGAACCTGAAACGCATATCTGTTCTTGAACAAGATCTTGGTGATGCCCATGATTATATCAACCAGCTGGAGACGGAGAAACAGGACCAAATAAACAGCCAAACTACCCTTCTATTTAATAAGTTGGTTGGTAGTGCGCCCAGCCTGACGACAGCTAAACCTAGTAATCAACCAATTTTGACAATAGATTTAACTCATGATACACCTTCTAAAGGTATTACTAAGTGCAGCAAAAATAAGTTTAAAAAATATGTTAGAATAAACCGTTTCATAAAAAAAACTAATAAATCAATCAAAAAACAAAAATCCACACACACTAAAGTAAAATACATCAATGAGCGGAGACAACTTGGAGATGAACTGGATATGTATTCTTTAATTTTAGAACAAAATGTAGGCAAATATGAGAAAGATGTTATGAGTTTAGAATATCAAATTAGGGAACTTAAGCAGTCATTAAAAATAATGACTGAAACTTATAATTGTACAAAAAAGGAGTGTGGTGAACATATCCAGGCTTTGACAAATATAATAGCTTCCTGTGAATGTAACTCTTCACATGTGATTTCAAAAAACTCCATTGATATCTCTGGAAATGAGTCATCACAGCTCACCAATGAGATTACTAGAACTAAGTGTAATGTGAACCCTTCCTGTTCTCAACCCAGTGGATCGCTAAGCAAGTCTGTTAAAAATATAGTTTTGTTTAGTGATCAGATTGGGAAAAACATATGGGTCAGTTATTATCAAATTACATGGGACAAAATGTGATCAACCATTGCATGCCAGGGGCATCATATTCAGAAATAGTTCAGAAAGTGCTTTCTTATGAATTTCAAGAAAATTCAGATTTAATTATTTTCATAGGAAACAGAGGTAATATGAACAAGAAAAACCTAAATACATACTTTGACAGTTTAAGAAAATTAAATGTGAATAAAACAATATTGTTTACATTACCTTACAGTAGTGGATTGCCAGACGAAGAAAATGATTTAAGATATAAAATTAATTTGCAACTGCATAAATTGACATTATATGAGGTGGATAAATTCCACCTACTTGACAGGAATAATTATTTTAAAAACAAAGTGTATTTGACGCGAGATAATTATTATGTTAATAATTATTTCAAACGACAGATAGCAATGTCGCTATCATATTATTTTGACTATTCAGCCAAGAACTTGGCTACCAAATCTGCTTTTATTGAGCAGATTATTGACATGAATATTCAACCATTAGAATGAGTTCCAATAACAAACAATCATTTAAATTAGTAGATCAGACAATAGAGGATAACTCTTGCTTATCAGAAATTGTAGAATCAAATCAATTAAATATAGTACATCAAAATATTCAAGGCTTTTCTGGAAAAGATTTGGAAATTGAATTGTTTTTAAATAAAATGAATATTCATGTTCTCTGCATAACTGAGCACTGGCTCAAGCAGCATGAACTGATGTTATCGATAGATAATTATAATCTTATTAGTTCGTTCACTAGGGAGACTGCCATTCGCGGCGGGACACTTATATTAATTAATAATAAACTAAAATGTAAAGAGCGAAAAGACATAGTGTCTCTCACTATTGAGCGAACAATTGAGATATCGTGTGCGGAGCTGGACGACTACATTATTGTCTGTGTTTATAGACCCCCAAGTGGAAACTTTAAATTATTTGAATCTGTAATGGAAAATGTGTTAAACAAAATATGTAAAACTACAAAGAAAGTCGTTGTATGTGGAGATTTCAATGTGGACATTATAGATATTACGGAGGAAAATCGCGTTCGGTTTTTGAGCATTTTCAAATCATTTGACCTCACTCCGGTTTTTGCTGAGCCCACTAGAGTAACTTGCTTAGATAATATTCTCTGCAACTGTAAAATCATCAAACAATCTATTATTAATTTTGTAAAATCGGATCATTGCGGTCAGATAGTTACGCTACAGAACCGTTTTATTCCACCCCGTCTAGAAATCAAATGCAGGCCGGTCACTGCATCTCGTAAGGACAAATTTAAAAACCTTGTAAGTGATAAAATACCGTCTATACCTTTTGATAAAAAAATGCTAGTGACTTGTATGAACAATTATTTCAGGTAGTTAAAAACAATTTGATATTACTTTCCCTCAAAAGAAAATAGTTATCAATAACTGAATAGAATAGAATAGAATCATTTATTTGCGTTTAAATGGGGTATATAGCAGTTTTACATTTAAATTTATGTTCGGCCCATTTAGCCATTAACAAATAGCATGCAAATTATTAGTTTACAATAACAATAATATTTTACTACAATCATTACATACATTTAATATATTAGGAACATACTTTTTATTATAATATCCATTTCATTACATCTTACAAGTCTTAGATACATACAGCAAATAAATTATAATATAAAATGTCAAGCATAGTATTGATAATAGTGAGAAAATTATATTTGGAATCTTAAAATTACGTCATATTATTCATAGGAACAGATCAAATATTCTTTTACTGTGTAAAACATTCTTTCAAAAAGCCATGTATACAAAGCAGTCTTAAATTTATTAAATGGCAATTGTTTTATGCATTCTGGTAACTTATTGTAGATTTGGACGCACATCCAATAGCAATTTCGTTGAAACATTACACTTTTGGGGGTGACAACAGGTACAAGTCTTCTACTATTTCGTGTATTACGAAGATATATATCTTTTACTTGTTTGAAGTGATGCATATTTAGTTTTACAAACTTACTAACTTCAAGTATGTATAAGCATGGTAGTGGCAAGATTTTCAGCTGCTTGAAGAGCGGTTTGCACGGTTCGTCTGGCGCAGTGCCACATATGGCTCTAACGCATTTCTTTTGAGCGATGAAAGCTTTTCCTACCTCAGTACTATTGCCCCATATGATGAGTCCGTATCTTAGAACTGACTCAATATATGCAAAATAGGCTGTTAGTGCAGTGCTCCTTGAGGCCATCCTTGTTAATTTATATAAAGCAT
Source organism: Pyrausta purpuralis (assembly GCA_963924145.1). Taxonomy (NCBI): domain Eukaryota; kingdom Metazoa; phylum Arthropoda; class Insecta; order Lepidoptera; family Crambidae; genus Pyrausta; species Pyrausta purpuralis. The sequence continues at coordinate 1,307,119 of OZ001670.1, read as the reverse complement.
ACGTAAAACTGTTAATTTTATTGCATATAATTTCGACTTGTTTTTTCCAATCTAATCTTTCATCGATTTCTATACCTAAAAATTTTGTTGTAGTTGTATTTTTTAGTAGTTGTCCTTGGTAATAAATATTTAATGTCTTTGTAATGGTATTATTAAAATTTATGTAACAGGTTTTTTTTTATATTTATAGTCAAATTGTTATTTTTAAGCCAAAGAATTATAGATGTCACAGTTTTTTTAATGTCATTTTTATGATCCTCGATTGTCAATTTTCCATCAGTCCGTACTACCACTGATATATCATCAGCGAACAGGATACACTGGTGCTCAGTCACTTTAGGAAGGTTGTTAATATAAACTAAAAACAGAAGCGGACCTAAAACACTTCCTTGAGGAACACCAAATTTATTCTCCTTGAATTGCGATTTATATCTTTGAACGACATTATTTTTATCTATTTGTGAGATTTCGACCGATTGCTTTCTGTTCTGTAAGTAAGTCTCGATCCATTTTAAAACAACGCCTCTGATACCACAGTGTTCCAGTTTTTTTAGGAGTAGATCATGACATACAAAGTCGAATGCTTTCGACATATCAAAAAATAAAGCTGTGGTATACTTGTTGTCATTAAGACCGAACATTGTCTCCCTGATTAAGTCAAATATAGCGTGACTAGTGGATTTATTTTTTTGAAATCCATATTGTCTTTCATTTAATATCTGATATTTATTAAAAAAGGATGTCAGTTTAGCATGCATGACCTTTTCATAGAGCTTAGACAAGATGGGTATTAGCGTTATAGGTCGGTAGTTGTCAATATTTGTTTTGTCGTTCTTTTTGAATATAGGTTTGACGATTGACAATTTTAGGTTGTCTGGAAACATTCCAGATAACATTGATAAATTTATGAGGTATGCTAAAATGGGACTTATTTGTTCTTTACACGCCTTTACAACTTTTGTGCAGATATTGTCATAACCTGCTGCATTAGTATTATGTAGAGAATCAATATTTTTTTTCACATAGTGTTCGTCAATAGGAGAAACATAAATTGAGTTATTTAAAATGTCATTTGGGGGTTCAATATAATTATTATAATAAGATTTATTTGTCAATTCAATAAAGTAGTCATTAAATATTGAAGAAATTTTGTCAGGATTATTTATAATATTATTATGATATTCAATAGTATTTATGCAATTATTTTCCTCCGATTCACTGCCTATTTCATCTTGTATTATTTTCCACGTAGCTTTACAAGCATTTTTACTTTTTAAGACATAATTATTGTTGTTTTGCTTTTTAGCTTTTAATATACACTTTTTTAACAATTTAGAATATGCTAGATATTTGTCTTTGGATTTTATATTTCTTTTTTTATTGAAGTCGCGGCGGAGATATCTATTTCTGGCACAGCTTTTTCTAATGCCTTTAGTAATCCAATTTAGCTTAAAGTTCATATTTAATCTCACTTTACAAACAGGAAAACATAGAAATAAAACAACTTTTTTACGGATTAACTTTTCGCGTGTTTATTAATTTTATCCCGACGTTTCGAACACTTTACAGCGTTCGTGGTCACGGGTAGACTAAGATGTTATTTGTCATTTACAGAGTTTTGAAAAATATACACTACCGTCACTCATATTATTAATTAACGTTCCTATCCACGCAGAAAGAGCTAACTGTGTCTTGTGATCTTGCAGTGAGTGGTCTAGCTTGGGTCCTAGTTAGAACTGGATCCCATGCAGGTGGAATTTTCCAACCATCTTCTCTGTTGAAATTTGGATGTTTTCTTATTTCTATAGCTTCGCGTAGCATACGTGGAATGAACCGACGTTCTTTTGATAGTACTTTAGGTTGGTCAAAGCGTATGAAGTGGTTGGGTTTGTCTAAGGCATGTTCACACACTGCAGATTTTATGTTTCGTCTATGTTTAAAGAACATATAGCTGACGTTATGATGATAACGAGTAATATTCGCGTAAACTTCAGAAACAAGTATAGGAAAACACAGGTTGTATAGCAAACAAAACCAGTCATAAAAAATATTAAAGGCCTCGTTTGGATTTTTTTCTGTATAGACATCTACAAATGATAGATTTCCCATGTAAGTTTTAAATTTGTCAATATTTTCAGTCGAATATGATCTTTTAAGATTATATATTATTCTAGGGATAACGTTTTTCCGTGTTATATTAATTGTAAGCACCTGTGCTGTGTCATGGTCTGAAAGGCCGAGTGGTAGAGTTGAGCCTAAAGCATTTTTTATGTTACTAAATATATGGTCAATACAAGATGAGCCTCTTGTCGGTTGGTCTATATGCTTAGTCAGTTTATAATTACGAAGAATGTCATTCAGATATTTAGTATTATAATTATTCATTATAGTGTTAATATTTATGTCACCAATAATAACAATTTTATGTTTTGGATATTTATACATGTATTTATTTAAAGCGAGGTCAAGTTTTTCAAAGAAGCACTCAAAATGTCTCTTCTTTGTAGCTATTGAAGAACGATAGACACATAAGATAATAATATTACCAATTGGGACTAGTATGGAACAGCATTCAAAATGAAAATTAACTGCTAGGTCTTGACCCAAACCTATTTTCTTGTATGATATTCCTTTTTTGACCATTATGCAAACTCCACCTCTTTTTTTGTTCCTCGAGTAATGAGATGCAAGTTCGTAGTTAGCTAACTTTATATATTTTTCTTCTCCGTTCTTTATGAAAGTTTCTGTGAAACAAAGAATGTCTGGAGATGATATTTTTTTCAAATCAGCAATAGTTACTTCAATAAGCTCTCTTTTAGACGTAAGGCCTTGAATATTTTGATGAAAAATAATAAAATCTGTTTCATTTAACTGCTTTTTATCCACGAAAAAATGTTGTTTTTTCTTGTTCAGGGGTTTGGTTTCTACAGTCTAGTATGTTTTTTGGGGGGTAACTGTAAACCGTAAACCAAAATTCAGTGACTGGGCTACACGAGGAGTTTATACAAGTAGGAAAAAAATGTTTGATTTGTATAACAAAAAAGCATATAGAAAGGATCTATCGTTTCATGAGTACGTTAAGAGGTACTCAAAAATTTTCAAAAGAGTTTGCTATGTAGCTAAGTCGAATTACATACGCGATAAAATTAAAAAATCTAGTAATAAAATCAAAGAAACATGGAATATTATAAATAAAGAAACATGTAAAACGAAATCTCATGATAACAAATTTAGTCTAGAAATAAACAACAAGCTTATTAAATCTGATGACGAGGTAGCAAACGCTTTTGAGGATTACTTCTGTAATCTTCCTATAGAGACGACTAAACAGTTGAGTTCTTGCTCAAGTCACGCGAAATCATTACTAGTGTCGAGTGTTCATAGGTGCGAATCCTCATTTAAATTCAGAAATATTGGTCCTTTAGACATCATAAAAACATTTAAAGAATTAAAACAAAAGAAAACAGAGGATAAATCGGGAATATCAATACACACAATAAAACCCATTATACCTCTAGTAGCTCCTTACTTATCTTATATCTTTAATGAATGTATTGACCAAAATCAGTTTCCAAATTTATTGAAACATAGTAAGGTTGTCCCTTTATTTAAATCGGGAGACAAAAGTGACCCCAGCAATTTTAGGCCTATTTCAATATTACCCACAATAAGTAAAATTTTTGAAAAACTCATTTATAATCAATTACTTTCCCATTTTAAACTTAATAATTTACTACACGAAAAACAGTTTGGGTTCTCTAAAGGTAGAAATACAACTGATGCCGGAGTAGCACTCATCAGACACATTCTTGATGCTTATGAAGACAAACATGATGCCGTAGGTGTATTCTGTGATTTATCAAAGGCGTTTGATTGTGTAGACCATCAGACACTGCTCATTAAGTTAGAACACTATGGTGTCTCGGAAAACTCATCTAAGTTGTTAAGTTCGTACTTATCAGGTAGAATACAATCAGTTAACATAAATGGTACCTACTCTTCCGGAGCCCCTCTTCAAATGGGGGTCCCCCAGGGCTCAATATTGGGGCCTTTACTTTTCCTGATATATGTAAACGACCTGCCACTTTATTCCACAAATCTTTGTGAGATAGTTCTGTTTGCTGATGATACTTCTTTGATTTTTAAAATGAAAAGACATGAAGAAAATTTTGACGAAGTAAACAATACTCTCTCCAAAGTATTGAATTGGTTCACCACCAATAACTTGTTGCTGAATGCTAGTAAAACTAAATTTGTAAAATTCACTTTGCCTAATGTAAAGCAACTTACACCAAATATTGTGCTAAATGGTAATAATCTAGTCTTAATAGACTCCACTGTATTTCTGGGCATTACACTTGACTCAAAATTACAGTGGGGACCTCATATTGAAGCCCTAGCTAGGAGGCTAAGCTTGGCTGCCTCTGCAGTTAGAAAAATAAGGTATCTGACTGATGTTGAAACGGCGAGGATTGTGTATTTTAGTTACTTCATTACTATGTCTTACACAGTATTATGTCTTACGGTCTTCTCTTGTGGGGTTCTGCTGCAGACATTGATACCATATTTATTTTGCAGAAAAGAGTCATTCGTGCTATTTATGAACTTAGTCCTCGTGACTCCCTGAGAGAGGTCTTTAAGAAAATCAACATATTAACTGTGGCTTCTCAATACATTTTTGACAATATAATGTACGTCCGTAAAAATTTAGATTATTTCATGAAGAAGAGCGACATTCACTCATATAACACAAGAAATAAACACAAGCTTGTCGTTCCTAACTTCAAATTAGTTAAAACTAGTAATTTGTTCATGGGAAATTGTATAAAATTCTTTAATAATATACCACACAATCTTGTCGAATTGCCGGTTGATAAATTTAAGAAACACGTTAAAAACACGCTTATGTCTAAAGGCTATTATAAGGTTCAAGACTATCTGAACGACACGAATGTGTGGTCTGTCCAGCCTGCACCGACTGATGTACTTACCTTTGATGATTTTGATTTTACGGCAGCTAGTGGTGACTGAGTTTGTTCCGGCGTTTCTTCTCAGCACTTGCCTAATTGTCTGTGTTCTGTCTCGAAGCGCTGGTAGGGCCCAAAAGATAGGGAGACATGATTCGGCCCCTTCAGGGCACAATTATTTTTATTTTATTTTTCACTGTACATTTGACGTTCATAAGTGGCATATTGTGTCCTAAATTGAATAAACATTTTTGAATTTTGAATTTTTTGAATTTTCGACGATGCTCGTGATGTATGTCACCCATCCAAACACGACCGCGCCGTAGGTTGCTTCACTTGAGTATCACTACCAAAGCGCTGCCTGCTACGAGGGTCAAACTGAAAGTTCTTAGAAAATCAAAAACTGATTACATTAGCCAGTTATTAGTTTTATTATATCTTTTCAAAATATTGTCCATTGACGTCAATACCACTGGGAAAAGCACTTTGCCCACTCGTCCTTAGGGGTCTCTTCAATGGCATCGCGATACGCAGCCACCGCTTCTTCAGCATTCATAAACCGCTTTCCTTTAAGTTTTTCTTTAATTTTTGGAAATAAATAAAAATCACAAGGCGCGAGGTCGGGGCTATACGGCGGGTGACCCAGTAATTCAACGTTTGATGTCGCCAAATAGTCGATCGTTCGCTTGGCGGTGTGCGACGAGGCGTTGTCGTGGTGAAGGAGGATCCTACTGCGAGGTCGTTTCTCTCGAACTTTTTCCAAGACAAGTGGCAAACAATTGGTAGTGTACCATTCTGCAGAAACTGTTTTTTGATCCTCTAACACAATTGTTGCGAAATGACCTATCCTTCCAAAGAACGAGGCCACCATTTTTTTTCCCGCACTTCGATCTCTCTTCACTTTAGTTGGCAACTCCTCGAAAGGAAACACCCACTGAGCAGATTGTCTTTTGGTTTCAGGATCATAACAGTAAATCCAGCTTGCGTCACCTGTTAGTATGTCGAACACAGCATTTGAGTCACCTCCGTTAAATCTTTCAATCATTTTACGGCACCAATCCACACGATGGAGTTTTTGAGCCTTAGTTAAATTATGAGGTATCCACCGGGCGCAAAGCTTCCTGACCGCTAAATGTTCGTGGAGGATTTTGTGCACTTGACTCATACCGATGCCTAAGCTTGTCCGAATCTGCTGATAGGTCACTCTTTTGTCAGTCTCTATCATACGCCGCACAACACAGATGTTATTTTCAGTCGTCGCCGTAGAAGGCCGTCCCTCACGTACATCATCAGTGAGATTAGTGCGACCACGTTTAAACTCATTAAACCAGTTGTAAACAGTCGCACGAGATGGGGCTTCATCGTGAAAGGCCAATCGTAGTCTATCATAACTTTCTTGTTGACTTAAATGACATCGAAAGTCATAAAAAATCATTGCACGAAAATTTTCTCGTGTTAAATTCATGTTGACGTGACACAGACAATTTTCAATTTGCCGCCAAATCGTAAAACAAATGACAAATGAATGAAATATATACTCAGTAATATTGGCAAAGAGTTCTATTTTCAAATTTTAGAATATTTTTTTTATTATATTGTTTATAAGTGGCCAGTTCTAAGAACTTTCAGTTTGACCCTCGTACCACTGCGCTACGTGCACCATTATAGTAATAATAAATAATAGCTTGTAACGTCCCATTCCGTCCCTCAAGTATGAGGTAGTAAAGGGGGTTATGGGTTTAGGTAGTTATAGACAATTGTCTATAACTAGAAATAGAAACTCCCTAGCACTCGGATGATTCAAGGCCGTAGAAGAAGCGAGTGTTTGATATTTGCACCAATGAGGTACAAAAGGATAGACATGTTATACACCAACATTAAATCATTTTAAAGTGGCGCAAGGATTACTCTATATACGACTGTAAAGTTGTTTATTACGAAACTCAGCGCTAATAGAGACAAATGGTGGAGTATGCCTGTTGATAGAAAGAGATAAATATATAACATTCATTACGTACTTATTGTACTAAGCGCTGATTGGCGCGAAATCGTGACATCTCGCTCTTTAGCCTAATGTCCGCCATTGCCAAATTATGGTAAAAACTAAATACGTATTTTAAGTTTTATTACTTTTAAATGAAAATAAATGAAGTTATGAGTGTAATGACACGTTTTTCTTGTCTCTAAGAGTTGCAGTGTAATTGATACTACTCCTTAACACACAGGAAGGCATTTTTACCAGAAGACGAGAAATAATTTATGGCGCTGTCGGGACGTTTAGTCATAAAGAAAAAGCGTGCCCAACTAAATGCACTGCGGGCAATTACCTGCCTTTCGTGTAGCCATTTTCGAGCGCATACGTCGTATCTATAATTTAAAAACATCTTAGATTTGCACGCTATTCTTGCCTAGTTCAGACATGGCGGATTCCGCGCAGACGCGACCCGCGTGTGTCCAATCCGCGAGGATTCAAAATTGTTCAGACCCGCGCGGTAGTGTGAAGAGTGGGATAGGTGACAGCCGCTTCATTTTAAACAATGAAAGTCGAAGAAGCAATAGTAAATATTTGTGTACTGACTCCTTAAAAAAGAAAATAAGACAAAAGTAACTATTAGGTGCATACAATTTTGCGTGATCGGCTCACCCATGGCCAATTTAATACTTAATACCCAAAGTTGACGAATTATGGGCCCAAATTTCTTAACTATTTAAGAATGTTTATGTGTTCCCAGAGAATTGGTCGTTTTTCAGCTTCGTCAGTGTCGAAGCGATCCATAGACAATACGCGCGGCTTCCGCGGAGCAACTGAACGCCTCTAGACACTTATTATGATTATTATTTATTTCAGAAAAACATAACAGATCAAAATCAATTTTATGACATTAAAATACTTATACATATAATGGTATTGTACTACATAGAAATCTCCAACAAGTTTCCCAGGCAATTACATAGTGGTGTCTCCTAAATTAAACAATATAATTTAAACAAAACAATTATACCAATTATACTAAAAGAAGGTAAGCAAAATAAAGATAAAGATGAACAGAAGTAGCACACACACAACTATATTTTTCTTAAGGGGAATACCCTCAAAAATATTCTTGACGAGTGTCCGGAACCGAACCAAGTTAGAGTTAAAAATATCCAGATCACTAGACTGTTGAGCAAATTGCTCATATTGGCGACAAAATCTAGCCAACGGCTGATGATAAGAGATATGGTTGCTTGGTAAAAGATTTTAAATCAAGTAAATAGTTTCACGCGGCGTCCGGACGAATTAATTTTCTAGCGGTCGAGTGGTGGTAGATGCGCGGTTTGTCAATTTAGTAGGTGGTGTTAGGTTATTTTTGTTACGGAATTTCTGGATTCGGGCTCCACGCTCAAGGCCCGCGATAGAAGCTATGCATTAGCTTATTAAAAATAATTATAATACTAATCTACAAAGTTAGTAATCCCATTAGTAGCACCTCTTCCGGCTCATGAAGCTTGAACTCCAAACCTCGTCCCGTCCACGCCACGCAGCGCGCGCCCTCCGCCAGGAGAGACACCAGAAACTGCCATAGTTGAAGGGCACCTCGGCGACCTCCTCCTGATAGAAATAAAGTATAGTTTAATTAATCATTTTATTTAAAAACTACGCGAGTACCTATGTATCCTGGGTTGGCTGTTGGTTGTTGTTTTAAATCGCATTTTTATAACTTTTTGAAATACAACCATGTTTTAAATTATGTGTTTCAAAACAAAACACAGCCTATAAGAAGTTTTAAACAATGTTTAAAACATAAAGGAAAGAACAGATTTTAAAACAACCATTATTTGCAAATGGATGGAAATACATCCAAATTAATAAATATGTAGGAAAGGAGTATAAATAGCTTAAAATAAATTTACAAGAGATACAATAAATATACTATTTGGCCCACTGCTGTTATAAAACGGTTAGGTAGATAGCGCAGACGTCACGCGTAATGACGTATTCATAAGAGGCCAGAAAATCGCAGGTTCGTGTCCCACCCGTGCGCAATTTTTGGTTTCTTATTTTCATGTATAAGAAGAATAATACCATAATGATATGTAACTGTTGCTGTCCTGTCTGTGTATGCTGTTTCTGTTCGTGGTATGTGATAAATACAGAGACAGGACGGAAGGAGGAAGTACTATTATCAGTTTCCATTAAACGTACCAACCTTTGAATGGGGTAATCATTGCGTATTTTCTAGCAGTTTCCCAGTAAATGTCGAATCTAAAAACATACCACTATGTGTATAAGCTATATCACTGTAAGGTTTTATCAATATTCATCTAAAGGTTGAGAATTTTTTTTACACTCATAGTGTCATATTTTATATTCTTAAAGATGAAATAAGAAACCAAAAATTGCACACGTTCGGACCGACAGCACGGTAGCTCAATTGCGGTGCGCATTTTTTGGTTTCATTATTCATTAAAAGTTAGTAATTTTTTAAAACATAAATCCTCACAAAATTTAGCGTTTATAATATTAGTAATATCTGCGTGTGTCGTTGTGACATGCTGGTGCGGAGAAGCAGCTTCGCTTCTTGAAGTTGAGGCGGAACTGCAAAGCGAGCTGCTAACTGCAAGAAAAATCTTTATCAATAAGGTGTTATTAGCATTCCGTATCTGAATGGCAAACACAGAGGCCTTATGTAGTTACATTTTTGTTTTATAATGTTTTGTCACTATACAAACTTAATTATAAATTGCACTTGTAAAAGCAACTTTGGCAGTGTGACGGTGGTCGAGTGGTATGGGCATACGTCCGGATAGCTTAAGACACGGGGTTCGATTCCTCGTCTGTCACACAGCCAAAGTTGCTTTTTAGAAGTGCATTTATATTATTGAGTTTGTATAGTGACAAAACACTATGAAAACAAAAATTAAATTACAAATTGGCTTCGTTAATCTTAACCGATTGTTAAATATTTGTAAAAATATTTCCTACAGATATTGTGAGAGCACTCTCGCAACATTGATGACGTCATGCAGCCTACGCGTTAAAGGAAGCACTTGAAAAATTCAAAAGGCTTGCTAATGTGACGGTGGCCGTGTGGTATAGGCATACGTCCGGATAGCGTAAGACACGGGGTACGATTCCTCGTCTGTCACACAGCCAAAGTTGTTTTTTACAAGTGCAATTTATACAAGAGACCTTGTAGTTTCGTCAATCAGTTTGTCTGTCCGTCCGTATGTCGCAGCCACTTTATTCTAAAACTATTAGCATTACACAACACACTTGAAACTTGTTAGGAAGGTGATCCTTGACCACTTTACGATTCGCATACAAAAAATAATGATATTTAAGTGGGGCTTCCTATACACGAAACTAGAACAATAAAACACTGGTAGTTTTGACGTGACAACGTCTTAAATTAGGTTGCGGCTGGGAGTCACTTATGAAAAAGTGTAACGCTCGGTAACGTTACGATGAGTCACCGAACGAGAGAGAGGCCCGCCGAATGCCTTGCGTCTCTCTCCCACTCAACTATGATCGGTCTGCCGCGCGCGCAGCACTGAGAGCGAGTGAGAGGCACGCGTAAGAACGAGAGAGACAGACATAAAAAGTCGTTGTCACGTAAAACTTTCGCCCGTATACCGACTTTACAGGCAACCAATTTTTTTGAGATACAGTACATTATCAACAACTGCGAATATAACTTTGTTCTTGATACTAATACTATTGAAAACAAAGTTTTTTGTGCAGCCTACTATTGTGGTATTTTGGCAAGTGGAAGTTAGTTGACCCCATATTCAGTTAAACTTTGTACAGAACCCTCATGTCACGAGTTTGCATTCAAGACTCCACCCTTGTCGTTGTCGTTATCATTAACTTAATGAACTAATGTTTTCGGACTTTTAAAGGTCTTTTAAGAGTGGCAACTTACTTTAGTGTTTTTTTTTACATATGAACTGAAGACTTTCGTGGTGTAATATGAAGTTACCCTCAAAATTCTTGTACTACGGTTGTTCGTCACGGATGTGTTTAAATAAATAAAAATAAATAAAATATGTTTATTTCGGACTTGGGTCCATATAGTGTTAGTAACAAAGAAAGCTTAAAAACTATGTTAGTACAGTAAAATTAAATTTAAACTAATTGAATTAATACAAATTAAAATTATTATAGTTAATTTTAGTGTCTTTGACGAGATAGACGCGTGTCCAGTGCTGCATAACAGCACTGTCCGTTTATCAACAGTCTTTTGTTATGCTTTTATATATGCGACCGCCGGCGGCCTTTTGATCTTCGAGCATCTCCGGCAAATATTTATACCACTGGGTTCCATCCAGCCTGGTGCAGCTTGAGAGTTCCGCGTCGTCATGTTACGTAGCGAGGTTATATTTATTTTAAACTTCTTCTTAGACCCTCAAACTTCGTCATAATATTATAAAGGATGTTGTTTTGGTCAGTGACATCCAACTCAGAGATGATAATATGAGTTATGCTTATTCTAAAAAAATGTTGTCCTTAAATTCTGAGCAAGTTTTATACAAGAAAACCTCTTCACATCATACAAAAAAAATACAAAACTACGAGTAGTTGGAAAACTCGCACCCTAGCGCGTAGCTAGCGCTTATTTACGAAATACTACGTAGCTAATAAGCTACAAAGAGGCTACCTGGTGTGGTAGTTTTAACTCGATTGCTGTACTGTAAAAATAATGATTTTGTGGGTTTTTTCCATTTAAAAAAAAATTTTTTTGACATCAGGATCGTTTGTACAGCCTCTCCTGAGTCGCTAGTCGCTGACCAAAACAACACCCTGTATTTAACTGTCAATACGCCGCGAAATGGCTTGAACATTTTAATTAGTTCCAACCAACCTAGTTTCTCCTCCCAATGCTGGTGCTCCGCGGAACTGGAGACGACCTCTTCCCTCTCTCGAGGCTCCTCAGCTGTCTCCTCTGCGCACTTGCTGTACACTGCACTGCATCTGATGACAGAAGCTTTGTTACAAATATACCTCATACTCGTATATATATATATATATATATATATATATATGCGACGACTTCCGTGGTCGACTGGCTAGCACGCTGGTTTCAAGCGTCGCCATCTCGTGAGGTTCCGGGTTCGATTCCCGGTTGGGTCAATGTAGAAAACGATCTTTTCTATATTGTCTCGAGTCTGGGTGTTGTGGTACCACCGTTGTGTCTGATTTCCATAACACAAGTGCATTGGCTACTCACTTTGGGATCAGAACAATGTATGTGATTGGTGTCCAATATTTATTAATATTTATTTACTAATATTTATTTATACCAATACGGCGGTGTTCGTAGCCCAGCGGTGGCAGCGCTTTGGTAGTGATAACAAAGTTAAGCAATCTACTGCACGTGTTTGGATGGGTGACCATTCCGACCATATAAGTGACGAATATCAGGAGCACCTCCGTGCTTCGGAAGGCACGTAAAGCCGTTGGTCGCGGCCAATATCGGTTGATATTAGTCGTTAAAGACTAGTCAGAGGCGTTATAGGCGGCTTGACAACACCTGACAGCAGGTTAGTCACTTACCTTGCGAAACAACCCTTCCACCACGACGCACTGAGCCCGCGTGGTGGGTAAGGCCTTTGCCCAGCAGTGGGACGTTACAGGCTAATTTCTAAACCGACACGGTTCGGAGCGGTTACGGAAAGGCAATAGCTTCAAAGGATCTTGACCAAAACTCTATAGAAACTCGGCCCACTTTGCGTTTGCATGCGTCTTTAAAAAATGTTCGGATAAAATATATAAATATTTGAAAGATTACAGACAAAAATAATTTTGAAAAAAAAGAGAGTTTTACGAGGAATTCAATGGCAGATTAAACATTTTGAGGTTATGTTTAGTGATTGCAGAGTTATTGCACCGCACCGTTATTCATTTTGATACATTCAGAGGGTAATTGTTATATTTTACTAAAGTAATTCAATACTTACTTACTAAGTTACCCTTAGAATACCAGTACAATTATAATTCAAACAAGTTTTTTGAACTATAAACTACAAAGACGCAATTTGGGCCCGGCTTTGGTCAAAATCCTTTGTAATTTATCGGTTATTACTAACTAAAGGATGTCTGCGTTTACGGCTGAATATAAACCACGGTTTTTCACAGCGACCTGACCTGAGTTTTTTAGTGTGATGATGAGATCTTTACGAGGTCACCTACAAGATGTAGGTGACCAGGAATAAAATATTGTGAGTAAAGTAAAGTTAGCCTGTAACGTCCCACTGCTGGAGAAAGGCCTTATCTTTAACGTTGAAGTAGTTCGAGCCGAACTCCACCACGCGGGCTCAGTGCGGGTTGGTGGAGGGGTGTTTGAAAGGCAAGCGACTAACCCTGCTGTCAGATGTTATCAAGACGCCCATAGGACTAGGCTTAACGACTTATATCAACTGACATTAGCCGGGACCAACGGCTTAACGTGCCTTCCGACCTTGGTTCCGACCCACGGAGATGCTCGTGATATACGTCACTTTAACAGTCGGAACAGTCATCCTAACAACCACGATCGCGCCGTATGTTGTTTAACTTCGGTTATAACTACTCAAGCGCTGCCACGACTGTGCTACGAATATATATATACATTTTGTATGCTACTTAAAATGCAGAAATAGGTTATTTTAACTGACCTGTGCAAGTGATAATGCTCTCTGTACTCCGGTCTTGTTTCTTCTCCTCCTTTACATCTGAAACAGAAAAGTTAAACTTTTTTCACGCTATCTGCTCGGCAATGTTCAATTGCGTTTTGTAATGTTGACTTAAAGTGCCTCATCTCGGCTCACGGGCTGAAATTTTGTATCAAAATTACGCCTCATGAGCTGTGATGAGATTTGAATTAGGAATACGCGTTCGTATCGCAAGCGAGGCCGGTCTGGGCCTTTGTTCTCAATGAGCTGGGGCACAAACCGCTTGCACCAACATCCAGCGAAAAGAAGATCGGAAAACGAGCACTGCCACGCGCCGGAATGAGAAAAATAATGCAGCGTAATTATTAGTGCAATAATATTTGGTATACTTATTTTTTAATAAAGAGATTGGCAGGTAATTTCACAAAAATATTTTCATAAAAATGTTAATGCCTACGATTCGCTCGGGCCTCTTCAACTACGATTCTCACGTTTCGCTCTCGGGGCAAGATGGCGCCCGCGCTAAAAGACACCACTTTACGCCCTGGGTGAATAGTCTATTATTAAATTACTATTATTTTGTCTATTATTAGTATTTGTGAAAATGCATTCCGTACAAATGCTGTGCATTGCAGTGTGCGTCATTTGGTAAGTCAATTTGTGTCAATTTGAACGGCTAAAATTTTTCAATAAACTACCAGAAGGGAATAAAATTTGGAATGAAGGGATACACTTTTTCAATAAACTACCAGAACACATTGTGAACTTACCAGTTAATAAATTTAAAACTGTTATTAAAGAAATCCTTATGACGAAAGGGTATTATAAAACAGATTAAGTAGATGATTATTTAAAAGATAATAGGACTTGCATGATCACTACATACATTGTAAACCTTTTGAAAAGAGGCATTGACAATAGTGACTGAGTTTGTTGCGCAGCTCCTTTCAGCACTAGCCCACAATTGTCCCGGAGCTGTGGTAGCGTTTATATTGGAACGTGTAAAAGTGGGTCTATTTGCATATATTTTTTTATATATTTTTTTATGGATAATTATATATTTTTTATTATTTAATAAAAACTCACGGCACGTGTGTGTGAGCGAGATACTCGTCGAGTTGCGAGCGGTGCGCGTGCGCATAGTGAGTTAGTTCATACTCCCGCCGCGCGCTCGCCGCCCCGGGGTCCCTGCAAAATAAGTAAATAATTTAAACTTAGTACGTTTTACCTAGACGACGCCGGCGCAGGCATCCAACCACACGAAACGTTAGCACGTTGAGTTTTAGTTCAGAGTCCCTATTTTTTATCATCCGACCCGTCTGGTGTAGTGGTCGAGAAATCGCTTACTACGCAGCGGGTTGCGGGTTCGATCCCCGCACAATACAAACATTTATGTACATGAACGTGTCTGTTTGTATTGGTCTGGGTGTTTTCTATGTACTTATATCATGTATACAAACAAAAAGTATTTTAAGTATTATATCCGTTGTCTGGCACCCATAACACAAGCTTTGAGTAGCTTACTTTGGGACTAGATGGCGATGTGTGGGAATGTCCAAAGGATATTTATTTATTTATCATGGTCAAGATGGAGTGTGATTCAAATTGATAAATGTCAGTTTTTTAAATGAAAATGAGTATAATTTCACACGGGAGTGATTGAAAATAAGATAACCTTTTTTTGAGAGAGAATTTTGAAAGTACTAGGTCAATATTTTGCGTGATTTCCACTGATTTTTAATTCGTTTTTAAATAATATCTATATTGTCTCGGGTCTGGGTGTTGTGGTACCACCACTGTGTCTGATTTCCATAGCACAAGTGCATTAGCTACTTACTTTGGGATCAGAGCAATTTATGTGATTGGTGTCCAATATTTATTATTATTAATTTACAAAGACGGCGTCTGCTCGCAGTCGATTGCACTTTTCTAATGGAATTCAAACACAACGGTGGTACCACAACACCTAGACCCGAGACAATATTAAAACAAAAGATATCTATATTAACCCGACCGGGAATCGAACCCGGGACCTCGTATAACTTACGCATATACCTAATACTGACACTCCTTGCAATGTAACTATTCTCGCAAAAAAATATACCTGAATTGACCTTTGTTTTAGGTATTTTCTGTTTAAAACACACATAATTTCAATTTAAAATTAAAAAAAAAACGCAGTAAAATTTCAAACAAATGGTTAACACCATTAAACTATAAGTTGATAGTTTACTATCAATTACGAAACTGAGCTTTGGATAAACTGCAGTGTACGATAAAAAAATTGAAGGTAAGCTTTAAAAATAACGATTTTATAGATAAATTAACTGTGCGCTAGTTATATAGCAAAACAGATGCATAGATAGCTCTGACGTCACGCGTGATGACGTAGCCATAAAAGACCAGATATTTCGCACAGTCCGAACGACAGCACGATAGCTCAATTGGAAGAGCGTTGGCCCGGCCAGAAAGTTGCAGGTTCGAATCCCACCCGTGCGCAAGTTTTGGTTTCTTATCTCATCTTCAGGTTGACCTGGTTTCTTGCTACTTGCCTGTACTGGTAGGGCACGCCCCAGGGCTGCAGCGAGGTGAAGGGCTGCTGTGACATCACCCGCGCGCCTCAGCGCAATCCATCGCCTAGAAACAATAGAAGAAGTTTACCATTTTATTCAGTAAATTAAATCTACGAGTACCTACGTGTTTTACTCAGTTGAATCGTAATAACATATAAACACCCTTACATAATTATACTATATTACGAGTAAAGTAGAGGTGCTCGTAGCGCAGCGGTAGCAGCGCTTTGGTAGTGATACCGAAGTGAAGCAACCAACGGCGCGGTCGTGTTTGGATGGGTGACCATTCCGACCATATAAGTGACGTATATCACGAGCATCTCCCTCATCGCCTTCTCATCTCTTACGAGTAAAGTGCCCCTAACCGATTTCGACTGCGGTGGCCAGTCACAACGACTATCTGACTGCGCGGGACATATTTTTTTATTATTATTTATTTGATAACATCACATACATTTCTCCGATCCCAAGCTAAGTAGCTAAAGCACTTGTGTTATGGAAATCGGAAACAACGGTAGTACCACAACACCCAGAGACAATATAGAAAAGATCGACAACCTGTATTTGCACAAGTGTCTCGTGGCCTACAGGACTTCATGTCTACATTGACTGTATAGAATCGACATTCACGTAACGAAACACAACCACAGAAAATATAATAGTACTACAGACACAACTGACAGATCGTAGTTTTATAAGGTTGGTAGTCAATCATAATAGTGACGTAAAATCATCATAAATTTTGTTATAAATTGCAATTTTTAAAAATTTACGTTGTATATGTATCATCTTACTATTCACAGTTCTAATAATATATGAACACAACTACAAAAATAATGTTATGGGAACAGTGTTAGTATGAAACCGTCCTCTGCTGTTTTCTACATCTTTCGCTTTAATATCCTAGTTTTGTAAATTAAGGTTTTTAACTTGACCCAGGCATGCTTTAATGCTTTTTACAAAGTACAATCAAGTTTTTAAATAGAAATTAAATAAATTCATGCGTATTATAAGGTTTTATTTTGTCAACTCTAAAACACTTACACCTATAACTATTTAGGTCTGTATTACAAGTGATACAGTATTAACCGAGTCGTTTTAAACCTATTTAAACGGAATTAATAATTGCTAAAACGATTATTTATCACAGTAAAAGTATCAATATGAAACCGTGTATTAGTTATGTCAATTTTCAATTTCATAATTTGGTTTGTTCTTTTCAATTTATTGTTAATTTGCTATATGTGATGTTTGTATGCGATCTTTTTAAACTTTTTGATCTTTAACACAGAAGCATTGTAAAAAATGGTCATGCAGAATTGTTAGATTCACCCCAGCTTTGGCTTACGGGCTGGTACATACTGAATAAGATCTTTAATCGGCTTCTTTGTACTATTTATTCACACCAACACACAACAAAAGGGACCCCAAGACCTCGAAAATACAATAACAAATAACCAATAACAATAACTTTCTTTCTGGCACAGTGTTGGGTAAATAAAAACCAAGACCAACAAACAATAAGTACAGCATACTTCCAAATCTCACAACTAGATGGCGCTGACCGGTGTTACATCGCGGTAAATCCTGATATTTTCAGATAATGACTTCTCTCGTGTACTCTGTTGTTAGTACTCTGGTTTCCCTTCAAAGCATATAAATCTTTCGCCTTTTACTAAAGATTTCCGTGGAGGGGAACACTCAAATGAGTCTATACCTAATTTTGGAACCCTGTATTCTTACAGGGTTTATTAATTCCCAATTCCCATTCAATTAGCAATATCTGCATTATAATATGATACGCTCAGTTCCGATGTCCGATAGCTATGTTACTTCAAATAAATTTTGCTGTAATTTTTCACTTAAGAGCAACGCGGACACATGCTAATATACAGCGCTAGTTAAAGTCTTATCTTATGATGTTATGTTTACTAACAGTGCGTGTAATATATTCGTAAGTTCCTATAGATAGCTAAGAATTAAGTTTTCTTCATATAACAACTCCTTTGTAAGTATTTCTGCCCGCAACAACATCACTTTACGATGATACTTAGTATTCAAGACGTTATTTTCAATTTTTCCGCGAAATTAATCCTCACCTGGGGACTCGCGACTCTTTTTATCAATTCTGTCGCTGATTTTCGTAACAAGGGGTTCGAATTGATACGCTATTGTTATGCAAATTATACGCAAATATTATTGAGAAATCATTCGCGGAACGAGAGGTGACAATGTGCTGTTTTATGAGACTCCTCTTTTTTTGGGGTTCCGTAGTCCATTAACCCTTATAGTTTCGCCGTGTCTGTCTGTCCGTCTGCAGTTTAGCGCTGAAACCTGAGCTAGAAAACTGTAATTTGGTATCTTAGAAAATATATTTTTTTGGGGTCATACTACGTAACGTGCGGATGATTTTTTTTCTCTTGCAAAACCCATTGTGTGGCGTATCGTTGAATAGGTATTTCAAATTTGTTATGAGTTTGCTAATATCATTTTTTAGTAAAGTGGCCTGTTTCCGTAATATTCAGTTAATTCTTCATAAAGATGAAATAAGAAACCAAAAATTTGCGCACGGGCGGGACTTGAACCAGCAACCTTTTGGCAAACCGGGCCAAACGCTCTTACCAATTGAGCTACCGTGCTGTTAGTCCGACCCTGCGAAATTTGTGGTCTCTTATGTAAACGTCAATTGCGTGACGCTTAGCGCCATCTAGCCGTCTGTTTATGAAACAGATGGCCCAAGCAGTTATTCTTTACAGAATAAATTCAACTTGGCCAAGAGACCACAAATTTCGCAGGGTCGGACTAACAGCACGGTAGCTCAATTGGTAAGAGCGTTTGGCCCGGTTTGCCAAAAGGTTGCTGGTTCAAGTCCCGCCCGTGCGCAAATTTTTGGTTTCTTATTTCATCTTTATGAATATAAAATATGACACTGTGAGTGTTAAAAACATTCTAAAGCATGAGCTAATTCTTGTTAGAGTCCAATGTTTCTACCCTCTCCTAGCTAAATTGTAGGAGGTAGATAGGAAAAAAAACCCAGCAGTAGCATTCATGTTGCATTTAGATGGATAGAACTATTACGGCTCTGCTAAGATAACAAATTACAGAAATGTAGACCATAAACTTGAAGCAAAATAATTTTCATGTAAATTTTCGCGAAATCGTTGACCGCTTTACGATTCTCATATTAAAAAAATGATATTTAAGGGGGGGTTCCTATACATGAAACTAAAATCTAAAAATATGTTTTTTGTCAAACCTATGCGTGTAGTGTGTCTATAGATAGGTCTTTTAAAATGACAACGAGGTTCCTGAAACCATTTTCTCTAAAAGTCAGACGTTTGAGAGATAGATGCTTCCAAAGTGGTAAAATGGGCGTTCATGTAACTTTTTAACTAAGCGAGTGTAAATTTTGAAAAAAAAAACATTATAAAGATCTTGACAATGACTCAACAAAAATTGGTTTGGACGAGACTGCACTGGAAGTTTTCGAGATATAGCACATTTTCAACAACCGCAAAAATTACTTTGTTCTTCATACATACACTATGAAAAACAAAGTTATATACCACAACATTTTATTGACAGCAAATATGTATAACTTTGTTACTTTAGCTAAGGAAGGAAGTAAGTGGATTTCTTAATTCATTTAAAGTTGGCACAGAACCCTCAGAGCGCGAGTGTGACTCGCACTTGGCCGGTTTTGTCTCATAATTTCGTATATTTTGTTATTTTAAAGGAATCATAATTTTTTGTCCGGACCATATCCGGACTTAATTAGGGCAATAAATGCTTTCACAAAGTAAATATGAAACCCTTTGTGCGTGAGTCCGACTCGCACTTGGCCGGTTACTTAAGGATTACTGTTGCTTGCGATGTGCCTTGTGTAGTGGCGAGAGGAAAGACAGCTGACATAGTATTAATAGCTCAAAAACAATGTATTCGAGTAATATGTAATGCAAAGATTGAAACATCTTGCAGGCCACTTTTCAAGGAGCTGAAACTGCTAACCGAACAGTTGTCCCTTGCATTTACATCTTTAAGATATGCGTGTTTGTCAAAGCATACCCCTCATTCTTCAAACGAAAAAAAGAGGTATCCTTTGGACATTTACCGCTTAATATATTCAAAAAGAAACTGAAAATTTGGTTGTTGGAAAAATGTTTCTGTTCTTTGAAAGAATATTTTGAATTCTTTCAATTTCGATTGTGAATTGTAGGTAACTCACTTAGTTTCTGTCCGTGATTCGTGTTTGACATTGCCGTATTTTATAACGTTCACCAAATTGACATGTATCCCTGGTTTGTCTTGAAATTTTTCCTATTATTATTATTGTTATAGATTTTCCACGGTTTCAATAATTGTACTATGTTTAAATTTCAATAATGTGTTATAATTTGCATGCCAGCTTCTGGTGAATTGTGCGAACTTTAAATTTGTTTGTATGTACCATCATTATGTACCATAATTCCTGCAAATAAATAAATCTAAATCTAAGACGCAAAAATGGCTATAGTTGTATATACGGAATTGCATCTTCGGTGGTGATTCTGTTGCTTAAATACAGCAACTTTTTGTATTAGACCAACACCGAAATCCCAAAAAAAGTTGACTTCCTCATACAATAGTTAAGAATGTTTTTAACACTCAGTTATAATTTATATTCATAAATATGAAATAAGAAACCAAACATTACGTACGGGCAGGACTCGAACCAGCAACTTCTTGGCTAACCGGGCCAAACGCACTACCAATTGAGCTTCCGTGCTGTCGGTCCGACATCTCAGTTAATCTTTTTAGTCAGTTTTTTGGAGGCGGTTTCATTGTTTTTTTTTCATGATTATTAGTTATTACTCAAATCTCAAAAACTACTGGGCCGATTTTGGTAAAACGTACACTGTATCCAGATTTGAACCTGATTGAACTAAACAAGAATCATCACCAAACATACACACACTTACGAAAGTTTACACACGTGTTAGGAAGCCTTAATAGATCATAACACTAATGTTTAACTTAATTCTGACGATATCACATAGGTACATTAAATCGATTACCTCATTTTTTTGAAGTCGGTAAAAACGTCAAAGTTGTGTCCTTGTCTCGACCGCCCGCCGCGCGGAAATGAACCTGAGTCTATTCCGGTGGGAAGATCGATCCAGATTGCGGCTTCGGATTATTGGAAATCATGTTACCTAAGGAGTGAGAATGTGTTTTACCGACTACAAAAAAGGAGGTTATTAATTCCATGTGTTGTATGCGATATCGTTGGAATTTTATAATATTTGAGTATTTTGATCTACCAAAGACGCAGCGTAGGACGTCCACCGGCAAGATGGACAGACGACCTTATAAAGATCGCAGGATCAAACTGGATGCAGACCGCTAGTGATCGGTCGCTGAGGAAAGCCGTGGGGGAGGTCCAAGTTCAGCAGTGGACGTCCTTTGGCTGAGAATGATGATGATGACGTTGATCTACAAGGCTTCCAAACACGTGTGCTAAATTTCGTAAGTGTACTCGTATGTATGTTTGTCCACGGATTTCTCGAAAGTAAAAAGTCATAGCGAGATGATTCTTTTTGTAGCTCAAACAAGTATATTATACCAACTTAGAGTACAGTATAAGTTTTATCAGTACCGTATAGAGTTGGGCAGGTAAAAAAATAAAATGGTAAGTAATGAAAAATACGGTAATTTATGGTAAAAAATGGTAAAATACTCGTAATTTACCAAATAGCGGTAAAATACTTAGTTGGTATATAATTTATTTTATAATTTGTGCATGATTAAAGCTTTAATCCAAACGGTTGTTGGCGGTGTTGATGGTAGAAAACACTTCAAAAATTGATTATTTTATACGTTACCTGGGTCACCATTTAAAAAAGAAAACAAATATTCGTGCGCGTTGCGTAAACTATTATATGGCATTTAACATTCGCGCTCGCTTCTCGTCTGGTTATTGACTAATCGTTCGAAGAAATATTCGTGCACGAGAGCTGACGCGAGTTTGCTGTTCACACATCATCATCATCATCATCATTATTAGCCAAAGGACGTCCACTGCTGAACATACAAATAAATAAATATCCTTTGGACATTCCCACACATCGCCATCTAGTCCCAAAGTAAGCTACTCCAAGCTTGTGTTATGGGTGCCAGACAACGGATATAATACTTAAATACTTTTTGTTTGTAAATACATACATGATATACATAGAAAACACCCAGACCAATACAAACAGACATGTTCATGCACACAAATGTTTGTATTGTGCGGGGATCGAACCCGCACCCGTTGCGTAGTAGGCGATTTCTCGACCACTACACCAGACGGGTCGTCATATCCCACCCCCACGGCTTTCCACAGCGACCGGTTGTGAGCGGTCTGCATCCAGTTTGATCCTGCGATCTTTACAAGGTCGTCTGTCCATCTTGTCGGTGAAAATCCCACGCTGCGCTTTTGCCAATCTTGAACTTTTCTGCCCCAGCGGCCATCAGTTACCTGCTATGTGCCCTGCCCAAGTATCCACTGCCACTAGAGCTTACTGATTCGTAGGGATATGTCCGTTACCTTAGTTCTTCTACGTATCTCCTCGCTTCTGATTCGATCACCAAGCATAGCCCACTCCATTGCTCGTTGTGTGATTTTAAGCTTCTTTATGAGGCCCATAGTTAGAGACCACGTAACGGATCCGTATGTCTTAAGTGGTGACATACACTGGTTGAAAACTTTCGTCTTCAGACACTGAAGTAATTGAGACGAGAGGACGCTCTTACGCAGTTTCCCGAACGCTGCCCAGCCGAGTTGGATTCGTCGATTGACCTCTTTCTCAAAGTTGGACCTATCTAATTGGATCTTTCGTCTAAGGTAGACGTACTCGTCGACAACTTCGAGAGTTGAGTTTCCAACGGATACTGGAGTAGGTATAACACGGGAACTTGACGTAATTTGCGTCTTTTCCATGTTTATTTTAAAGACACACCAGTTGGGATACTTGGTCGAGCATAGTGCCAAGACCATTCAGCGTCTTTGCCACAACGCCTATATCATCGGCAAACCGGAGGCGTGTTATGTATTCGCTATTGACGCAGATACCGAGTCTTTCTCATTCCAGGAGCTTGAAGGCGTCTTCCAATGCCGCTGTAAACAGTTTCGGAGATATAACGTCTCCCTGTCTTACACCTCTCCGAAATGGAATCGCCCTCGTATTTGGTTCCTGTACTCAGACCGACTATGGTGGCGTTGTTATACAGACACTTTAACACCAATAGTCTATGTGACACCGCTGAAGAGACCTAAGCACCACCCAAGTTTTGATCGAATCAAAAGCCTTCTCATAGTTCACAAACGCTAAACATAGAGGCATATTATACTCGTACTTCTCGGACTTCTGTATAATTTGCCTTAATGGATGTGGTCTATGGTACTGTAGCCTTTTCAGAATTCGGCTTGTTCGGGAGGCTGGAAGTCATTAAACCTACGTGCGAGACGCTTCGTGGTTTACACATGCGCAAGATTAATCATATCTTCTATTGTACATGAAGATGCCGAAGGTTGAAGTAGTTGTGGCTTGCGCTCTGCAACTCGTTAGTTTGTTTAAATACTTGAATATCTTGTGTAAGAAAGTGAAAAGGAACCGGCGACGCAGACGATGGTGTGGTTAATGATAAGCTTAGCTTTTAGGTCAGTATTATAAGGGGGCATTTTTTTCCAAAAATATACCCTTTTTCGTGATTTTCAGTTATTAAATTAATAACCCATATCACGAAAACTACAATATATCTGATTGAACAAAAAAATAATTATCTCGCTATGACTTCTCGTTTTCAGGAAATCCGTGGTGAAAAAAACATCATCATCATCATAATCAGCCAAAGGACGTCCACTGCTGAACATAGGCCTCCCCCACGGCTTTCCACAGCGACTGATCACTAGCGGTCTGCATCCAGTTTGATCCTGCGATCTTTTTAAGGTCGTCTGTCCATCTTGTTGGTGGACGTCCTACGCTGCGTCTTTGGTCGAAGGGTCTCCAATCTAGAACTTTCCTGCCCCAACGGCCATCAGTTCTTCGCGCTATGTGCCCTGCCCACTGCCACTTAAGCTTACTGACTTATACTTATACTTCTTATACTTATTACATCATAACGTTAAAGAATCCATTCAGTAGTTTTTGAGATATGGCTGATAACAAATATTATAAATTTAAAAAAGAAAATACAAATTTAAACTGACTTCAAAAAACTAACAAAGCTTAAAATAACGCATTTGTCTTCTGTTTAGGTGAAGCAAATTTATTGGGAGTCGGTGCATGATGACAAGCTTACACCAACAGATACCTAGGGGACCTTTTTGGCAAATCTTGTGGCTTCATGTTTTTTGTATCGTTTAATTTAAGTTTTAATTTGATATCTTTTTATTATTATTATTCAAGTTATCCTTGCTATTTTTTACGATGGTAAGTTGTTGTATCTTATGTCTTGAGTGTCAAAAAAGTTATTCATTCATTCGTTTAATGTATTGGGATTGGGAACGTGCGCCATCGTGAACAGTAGCGCCATCTTACAATCGCAACTTACGGGGCACATGTCAAACGGTGACTAAGGGTTTGTTATTTTCATAAAATTATTATTTCATTGGAATAGAACGACAAAAGCGAGATGTCACTAGCAGCAAACTGTGTGATAATGAGAGATGGGAGATGCGAAGAAGCAGAACCGTTTTTAGCTGGTGTCAGTCAGTTCGGAAGCCTATGAAGACTCGCTGAAAATTTCTCTGTTTTGAGATTTTGAAAATTTATATGAAATTGTGTATATTTTGAAGAAATATTTCTGTTGAAACATGGTAACTTGATCGGTGATTGATTGTTGTTCATTACAGCGGAATAACCCCAACAAATAATCATTCAACGGGTAAATTAGTCCAAATCGAAGCCTCTTAATATACGACTTATATTTACAATGCGCTTCAAATTTAAAGTACGCAGTTTGGTTATTCTATTCTACAAACGTTAATTTACGTAAAAAGTAAAGACAGAATAACACAGGGAATGCATATGTACGAATATTATGTAAAATGAAATAATATTTATTTTTCACTTGAGCTGCATGTACAATATTTTGGTTCGACTGTTTCTCATGCAGTAAACTACTATATTTAACTTAGGAACATTGTTATAAATCACCTGATCGAAAGGTTATCTCATTTAAAGCTACAAATGTTACATAAGTTAGTTACTGACATCTTAAATCGGTTTCGTTTGACAGCTTTTACTTGTCCTTCTATTCCGTTAGGAATATTAATTTTATGGTTATTTTATATTTAATTAAAGTAAGTAATGTAAAATAAAAATAAAAACCAATAAAATTATTTTAGAGGCAGTTAGTACAGGCGGTAATAATAAGGAACATTTAAATTGTTTTAAAAACTGGTTCAGAATGTGTAAAACACTAAATTAATACCCAGCCCAAAACTTTGTTGTAAATTGCAAAGGGAGCATATTACTTATTAACAGAATACGTTCCTTGTTTATTAGCTCCGATCACACATAGACTGACTCAAAATATCCCTGGCACACTTAAATCTCTCAGATTCTCTGTACTAATATTATGAAGCTAAGAAGTTTGTATGATAAAGCGCACATTACTGGTTTGATTTGAAAAGCAGAGAATAATATTATGAGTCTGATTTTAAATCAACCAATATAATAAGAGAAGAACATTTACCGACAGTCAAGTCATCGCTAGCGAATACCTTCGTATACTGGAAACCAACAGTTCCCACTAAGAATATACCATATTCAAGTCTTCCCCGGCTGCGCATGTACTAAATCCATCAGTATGCGCTGCCGGCGGCGTATTTGCAAACAGATCAGCGGCGCTAAATTAAATTTGGCGTACGTCAATCATTTTCTATTGGATTTTGGCGCGAGGGGCGAAAAGAGAGGTATTACGTAACTTAGCGATCGCTATGCAATTTCAAAGCGTGTAGTTACATTATGTATAAGCTGAATAAGCGTCCACCTTCTTAATACGATTAATTCTTTGTTAGTGCCACCTTTAAGGTCATTTGGCTAAAGTGGTATTTTGGCTAAGTGGAAGTAAGTGGACCCTAAATTTAGTTAAAGTTGGCACGGAACCCTCAGTGCGCGAGTAAGTCGCACTTAGCCGGTTTTTTAAATGTCGTATGCATACATTATTCGTTCTCATTATTTTGTGAGCGTCTTAGGGTTCCGTAGCCGAATGGCAAAAATCTGAACCCTTATAGTTTTGTCAAGTCCGTCTGTCTGTCCGTCCGTATGTCACAGCCACTTAATTCTAAAACTATTAGTACCTATTACACAGTTGAAACTTAGTAGGTAGTATCCTGTTAACCGTTTTAAGATTCTCATACAAAAAAATAAAAATAATGATATTTAAGGGGTTCCCATACATGAAACTAAAACAAAAAAAAACTTTTGTATGGGATTTAATTTGTATGGGAACATACATGAAACTGAAACCTAAAAATATTTTTTGTCAAACCTATGCGTGAAGGGTGTCTATGGATAGGTATTTTAAAATGTTTTTGTTTCTTGTGTTTTTACTTGTGCAAAAAAGAATATTTATTTCTTTATTTATATACTCGAACAGTTCTTAGCAGTAGTGCTTTCAAAGTGGTAAAATGTGCGTCCCGCCATCTAACTTTTAAACAAAGCGAGTGTAAATTTTGAAAAAAAATATATTATGTACATCTTTCAAAGAAAACTAGTTTGAACGAGATCCAACTTACAGTTTTTGAGATAGAGCAAATTGTCAATAACCGCAAACATAACTTTGTTATTCAGACAAATACTATGAAAAACCAAGTTAAAACCAAGTTATATTTGCCGTCAACATAATATTGTGGTATTTTGGCTAAGTGGAAGTATGTTGATCTCTAATTCAGTTAGATTCAGTTGGCACGGGACCCTTAGTGTGCGAGTCCAACTCTCACTTTTTGAGTTAACTAATAGCCCTGCGGATGTATAAAACGAACGCAAATGTTCATCATTGTGTTATGATTAGAAAAAAAAAACAGAAGAAAATAATTATTACAGTTTGGAAATTCACAAAAACTTCAAGCTAATTAAAATAAAACTGCTTGCCACTCAATAAAAGTGTTATGGATATTTTAGTCCTTGTTTTGATTTCATAGTGATTTCAGTTAAAGTTTCAATGACACGATTGCTTTCTAGTGTCTGAAGGATATTCGGTTACCATTGAAGCCTTCGCACCGGAAGGCGGGTCTGCAGCGCCATCTGCTTCCGGTAAAGATGTTGATGTTGGCCGATTCTCATAGATACCGGATAAGCACAAAAAATTTCATCAAAATCGGTCAAGCCGTTTCGGAGGAGTATGCCAACGAAAACTGTGACACGAGAATTTTATATATTAGATTCCTTTGTTAATGATTTGAAAGATTGTGGTCGACTAAATTCCGCAGAAGGTGTCACTGGCGCCGCCATTCTGGCTAATAAAACTTTTTAGCAGTCGTTCTTCCGTTCGACTGTAGCATGCCCGCTGCATATCCGACAACCCCAGTCCCTTCCAGTGTTTAAAGCTAGGGTAAAAGCGTACTTCCTTTCACTTTAAAAAACTGACCGAAGTTTTCTGCGATGGATCTATTATTTCATGTGTAATAAGAATTTTAATGTGAGGAGCAAGGGAATTAAATTTATCAATTATATCCTGACGGGAACCAGACGAAACGCGATCATTAATAAAAAATTCGCATTTTGAAAGGTTCAGTTCTAAGCCTTATTTCTTAAATACTTCTATTATCAGGACAAGCTCTTGGAAAACAATATCTGCTTTGTCATTCATATACCAGGCATTGAATTTAGAATTTTAGGATGAAATGACAGGATGAATGCCTAAACTAAAAAACCGACCAAGTGCGAGTCGGACTCGCGCACTGTGGGTTCCGTGTCAACTATAACTGAAATAAATAGGGAATCCACTGACTTTCACTTAGTGAAATACCATAGTATTTTGTTGAAAACAAATGTAACTTTATTTTTCATAGTGTTTGTATGAAGAACAAAGTTATGTTTGCGGTTGTTGAAAATGTGCTAATCTCAAAAACTTCTCGCTCGATCCCGTCCAAACCAATTTTCTTTGAAAGTATTTGTTAAGATCTACATTATATATTTTTTTCAAAATTTACACTCGCTTAGTTTAGAAGTTAGAGGGGGGGGGGGGACGCCAATTTTACCACTTTGGAAGCGTCTAGCTATGAAACGTTAGACTTAAAAAGAAAATGGGTTTAGGAACCTCTATGTCATTTAAAAAGACCTATCCATAGACACCCTACACGCATAGGTCTTTTTTTTCGGTTTTAGGTTCATCTAATGGAGTCCCCCCTTAAATATAATTATCATTTAATTTGTGTATGAGAATCGTCAAGCGGTTAACAAGATACATTTTCCTACCAAATTTCAACAGTGTGATGCTTATAGTTACAGAATAAAGTGGCTGTGACATACGGACGGACAGACAGACAGACAGACCGACTTGACGAAACTATAAGGGTTCCGTTTTTGCCATTCGGCTACGGAACCCTAAAAAGGGCTGGACCTAAAGGGTCGCCTTGCTGAACATCGACTGCAGAAACAATCGAATGTTCATTGTAAAGTAATTTTGATTGATTATTGTAACACTGAAAAACAAAGGGATAAATCTGAGGAGTGTGAGTCTGAACTTCATTCAGCAAGGCAGACCTGTCAAGAGAATTGAAAGCATTCTTCAAATCAACTTTCAAAAAAACTTCAGATTTTTTGACGGACAGGACGGTCACAGGAGAGGAAATTGAAAATTTGCGAGCGGAATGAACAACAGCCTCGCAACCTCCCTTACTGCCAAAACCAAGTTGAATGGGTTGAAAATACTCTTTCAAAGAAGAAAAAAGATCACGACAGGCTAATTTGGCTGCAAGACGACGAAACGATGAGCCAATAGCAATAGGGCGAATGCCACCATCTTTTATTGTATTTATTCATTTATTTTATTATGTTTGTGATATTACATGTATTATTTTATGCCCTTAAATGCTTCTCAGCTTCTCCCATAAACGGCCATACTGCACCAGATCAAAAGCCTTTGATAAATCAAGGAAGCAGGCGTGTACAGGCGTCTTAAGGTTCGTATAGTATTTAACGGTATGCTTAAAACACAGTATTGCACTTTCTGTCGACAGCCGCGGTCGAAAACCGAACTGGTTATCATGAAGATTCACGTATTTATTTAACTGTGCATTAAGCAAACCGTCAAACACTTTTGCTATAACAGTAGCAATGGATATAGGCCTGTAGTTAGTTTTGTCAGTGAGGTCACCAGTTTTATTTTTGACGACAGGCACTACAACAGCCTTCATAAACTCAACCGGTAAGTAAGAACCGCAAAAAGTTACTCCGTGATCATGGCGCTTACAACAGATATTTCGGCACTGTTGCAAGCGCCATGATCACGGAGTTACTCCGTGATCATGGCGCTTGCAACAGTGCCGAAATATCGGAAACTCATAAATAATAAGGTACATGGTAGCAATCCCGTATCTAACTATTCTAGTACCTATATTAGTATTATATCCGTTGTCTGGCACCCATAAACACAAGCTTTGAGTAGCTTACTTTGGGACTAGATGGCGATGTGTGGGAATGTCCAAAGGATATATTATATACTAGCGGTCCCCCGCGACTTCGTCCGCGCGTTTTGAGTTTGCTCCCTCCTCTCCCGTCGCAGCGTGATGTTTTATATCCTAAAGCCTTTCTCAATAAATAAGCTATCTAACACAGAAATATTTTTTCAAATTGGTTCAGCAGTTCCTGAGATAAGCGCGTTCAAACCAACAAACTCTTCAGCTTTATAATATAATTAGCGCAAGCGCAGGTTGTACTTAAGCTGCGAACATTATTTTGGTGCGGAGTTATGTTAAAACTGTGATAGCTCCTAAGATATTTATTGGAATCAAATGATATAAAGGGCAACTTTGTTCTTAATGAAATGCTCGTGATGATGAATGTATTTATTTTGATTAGAATAAATACCTGTGTGTTTAATACACCTCAAAAAATGATGCATTATTTTTTTACAAATTTATCAACATAAAAAACGTTGTAGTAAGTCAACCATAAAAGATAGACTTATGCTGGTGCGGACTTTATTATAGAACTCTTAATGCTGAACAATCTTGTGATACATGATTTTTGTGTAACTTTAGCGGTTTCCGCAGCGTACGCAGCGGAAGCTCTCAAAAGGAATATCTTTCCCCCGTTTTCGCAACATTTTTCATTGCTGCTGTGGCCTTGTGAGTCGTATCTTTATGTTATATAGCCTAAAGCTTTCCTCGATAAATGGACTATCTAACATAAAAATATTTTTTCAAATCGGGCCAGTAGTTTCTGAGATTAGCGCGTTCAAACAAACAAACAAACAAACAAACAAACAAACTCTTCAGCTTTATAATATTAGTATAGATTAGTTTTCGACTCGAAGCAAAAGAAGAATATGAGTAGGATGGCTACAATTATGTTTACGAGCAATGTAAGAGCGAAACTTTGTTAAGGATACTTCTTAATTTAGTAAAATGGAAATAAGTTTCTACCGTGCACTTTGTATATTGTGATTAGGGTGATGGTTGTGGGCATGCCCTCAGTGCCCACAACGGTGTATCCGCGCATGATTTGATTACACTCATGAAAATAGACCTCTTCCCAACCAACACCGAATTGAAAATATTAAGATAAAGTTTACAATCGATTCCGAACAAATACCTTTTTTTTTTGTTTTGGTACTGTCAGTCACAGAAACAATTTATTTTTCTTTCTAATTCTTCTCAAGTACTAGAAAAGTAGAAATTTATACAGGTATTTGAAGCTATATTGCTTAATAGCAGGTTAAATACAACTTTAAAAATTGGGAAATTTTGCAATGTTTTAAAAAATATTCTCACAAAAAACTCAATGATGTTCCTAGAATCATTTTCTTCTTAAGTCTAACGTATAGACGCTTCCAAAGTGGTGAAATGGGCCTGCGTATTTCGTACTTTCTTAGATATTAATACTTTCAAAGATTTCTTACTTGACACGTTTCGTTTTTCCGTTATGCAAATTGGTTCCAATGTTAAAAATACAGCCTGTATTTTTAAGGCACAAATCCTAACTTGTCAAGGTAGTGCAACCACACCATACGTCTATAGTATAAGTCACTTGTATCATAATAGTACATTATGATACAGGTGTGCTAAGGTGACCATTATAAATACGCGGCTTTCTTATGGCCACAGAAAGCCGCGTATATTATGGTCACAGGTACACGTGTTTCATACGACGTTTTTCAACACACTTGCGAGGAAGAAACACAAATTACAGAAAATTTTAAATGAATTTGAGTTATTATTTAGTAATAACGCTGGATTTACCATTTATTGAAATAATTATGTATATACTTTTATTTTTCGCATGAATACTGTTTGTAGCTAAAATAAAAGTTATAACCCGACTAAATTATATCGCTTCTTATTCTTCTTATTTACGACTTGTTACGACACGCGTGTTTAATATCTAGGAATATTGCCAAAAAAAAGTTGTTGAAAAAGTCATTTATTTATGCAAATTGGCCCATTAGGGGCACTTGTAAGTCCCAATATAGACCCTACAGCTTTGGGACAATTGTGGGCTAGTGCTGAGAAGCAGCTGCGTAACAAACTCAGTCACTATTGTCAATGCCTCTTTCTAAGATTTGATTTGATGGTTTTCCTTAACACTAAGAATCCATAACCAGACCTTGACTTTGAAACATTTTTTTTAATCACTAGGTATCTGACTATGATCACACTTGGTGCCCTGGTGGTAAGTGATGAAATGGCAAAATCGCTCAAAAGTAAAGTTAGCCTGTAACGTCCCACTGCTGGGCAAAGGCATAACCTCAACTATGAGGTAGTTCGAGCCATACTCCACCACGCGGGCTCAGAGCGGGTTGGTGGAGGGGTGTTTGCAAGGCAAGCGACTAATCCTGCTGTCAGATGTTATCAAGCCGATAAGGTTTCTGAATAGGCTTAACAACAAAATCGCTTTACAAATGACTGAATACGACACAGTTTTTTTTTTCATATAAACAAAACCAATTCGTGTATGATTTCAAATTGCTCTCAACACGATTAAATTCTAACCTCAAACAAAAGCTGAAACATTTCGCTGAGTTGCCAGCGAAGCTTATAAAACATTCACATCCCCTCCCCTCACTTCAAGGGGCGTGGCCGGGGGCGGGACCGGAAGTAATGTTGTTTGTTTTTAGCTCAATTTGACGGAAATTTAATGAAGACTTGGATTTGCTTGTGTTTGAGTTGCGTTTCAATAACAAGGGTCGATTCGCACGTTTTGCGATGATAGTTACTGTTTTTATATGAATTAGGGTGGATTCGACTAAACGGGATGAAATGTTAACCTTATAATAAATCGCTAATTATCCGAAAGTGTATAAAGGATCTTCACCAAAACTCTATAGAAACTCGACCCACTTTGCGTCTGCATGCGTCTTTACAAAAGAATAAAGACAAAAAATATTTTTGAAAAATAATTAGGGGTTTACGTGGAATTCAATGGCAGATTAAGCATATTGCTTTAGAATGTTTTTAACACTCACAGTGTCATATTTTATATTCATAAAGATGAAATAAGAAACCAAAAATTTGCGCACGGGCGGGACTTGAACCAGCAACCTTTTGGCAAACCGGGCCAAACACTCTTACCAATTGAGCTACCGTGCTGTTAGTCCGACCCTGCGAAATTTGAGGT
This sequence comes from Pyrausta purpuralis, assembly GCA_963924145.1. Lineage (NCBI taxonomy): Eukaryota > Metazoa > Arthropoda > Insecta > Lepidoptera > Crambidae > Pyrausta > Pyrausta purpuralis. Next base: position 1,274,137 of record OZ001670.1, on the reverse strand, counting down.
TTCTTATGAAAACGTCAATTGCGTGACGCTTAGCGCCATCTAGCTTAAAAGGTTGCTGGTTCAAGTCCCGCCCGTGCGCAAATTTTTGGTTTCTTATTTCATCTTTATGCAGATTAAGCATTTTGAGTTTGAGGTTATTTTTTGTGATAGCAGAGTTGTTGCACCTCACCTACATTCATTTTGATACATTCAGAAGGTAATTGTTATATTTTACTTAAGTATTTCAATACTTACTTAGTTACCCTTAAAATACCAGTGCAATTATAATTCAAACAAGAATTTTGAAATATAAACTACAAAGACGCAATGTGGGCCCGGCTTTGGTCAATATCCTTTTCCATTTTACCGTATGCTGTTCTAGAATATCGCGTTTATACGGAAGTAACTCTTAGATCTTTTACACACTGCGACTTTTAGCAGCGATGCAGTTGCGATGCTAACACGCGTTAGCATCGATGCAGTCGCAAAATGTCAACCTTTACACACTGCGCTACTTTTAGCATCGATACAGTCGCGATGCAGAAGCTGGAAATCGTCAAATTATGTACTGAATTTTGGCGACTGCATCGATACTAATGCGCGGCTTTGCCGATGCTAAATTAAATCTGTTCATTGCGTGAGTCGCGATGCTGATGCGCGTTTTCAAAACGCGCGACTGCATTGATGCTCAAAGTCGCAGTGTGTAAGAGGTCTTATACCCACCATGTTGCGTCTAATGAGAGCTTATTCAAGAATAACGTAATGACGTCTGCTTACTATTGTAAAGTTCGCTATTTTTTAAAATAGTTATTTTAATTTTTGCAAGTGGCAACACTCCTTCCGTTAGTCCGTTCGTTCACGGAATGGCGGCAAGGAGTGGGGCCGGGTAGCAAACGGTTCTAAATTGTGAAGCCGATATTAGATATTCAAATAATAACGGTTGGCTATAAAATAGAAATCCTGTTTGTTAAACTGTGGTTATTGAAGATAGTGTCGGAATAAACTATCGTTAAACCTAAATGTTGGTTTTCTGAGTTGTCCCTACACTATAATGATTTATGTCACTATGTCAGTATGTTTTGACTAATTCAAAACTTTTCAAAACAGCTCTATACTTTCTCACGGTATAATAAGAAATTGTAAAATTGACAGGATTTTTACTTTTACACCATACTGATTTGGTGCAGCATTGATTTGCCGGATAATAATACAGTTCAATTATTTAAGCGAGTTTAGTAAATCCTATTACAATTTAACAACAACAACGAAGTATAAAATAGAGAAACAAAATAATTATCTTTTGCATATTTACGCGCGTGTAAGCCTAGGTTAGGTCGCATCAAACTTTTAAAAACCGGCCAAGTGCGAGTCGGACTCGCGCACTGAGGGTTCCGTGCCAACTTTAAAACTGCATCGTAGATACAGTTACTTCCAATTAGCCAAATTACCACAATTGTCTGTTGACAGCAAATTTAACTTTGTTTTTCATAGTATTTGTATGAAGAACACGTTTGCGGTTATTGAAAATGTGCTCTATCGCAAAAACTTACACTCGCTTAGTTTAAAAGTTATGGAGGGGGGGGGGGGACTCCCATTTTACCACTTTGGAAGCGTCTATCTCTCATTTCTCACGATGTCATTTTAAAATACCTATCGCAGGCACCCTACACGCATATTTTTAGCAAAAAAAAAAATAGGTTTTCATGTATGGGACTTTTTTTTATTTGTATGAGAATCGTAAAGCAGTTAAAAGGATACATCTACACCTACTAAGTTTCAACTGTGTAATGCTACTAGTTTCAGAATAAAGTTACTGTGAAAAACGGACGTACAGACAGACAGACTGGACGAATCTATAAGGGTTCCATTATATGCCAATCAGCTACGCAAGCCTAAAAATGGTGCAAAAATAAGGATACGTAAAAAAGGAAAGCAAATGGCGAGTGACTCAGCTTGTGCTGATATGGGATGTGATCCCACTCAGCGCTGGTTTGCAGCCACTCCCATCTCTCCATAGGTATTAGTTATTAGTACGTTTAAAAATTATTTTTAATAAATTAATTGCTCTTTTTCTAATACAGAATTGACACATGGTACATCAATTCTAATATAAAACTGAAGAGTTTGTTTGTTTGAAAGCGCTAACCTCAGAAACTAAAGGACCGATTTGAAAAAAAAATGTGTTGGATAGCTTATTTATCGAGGAAGGCTTTAGGCTATAAAACATCACAAACACACAAAACTTTATTTAATATTTATACTGCACTGTACTGGACTTTTTATTAGAAAAGTCGTTTAATTAATTATGTCCACGATTAGGTTTCTAGGTCTAATGATGAAGCAGGAAGACAGGACTAGCATTCTATGTATTGTTTTTCCTAATTTATTTAAATTTGTTGCTATTTGTATGTTTTAAGCCCTCGTAACTTAAACCCTCGCACAAGATCTAAGAGAGAGAGAGAGAGAGGAGAGAAAATCAGCGTTGACTTCTGCCAACACTAGCTGAGCCACATCTATTAGCTCTCCTAGTTTAAGCTACAATTTTAAGAAATTGTGATTGAGATAAGTTATTTTTTGTATCGGAAGCAATAAACGCATTTTACTTTACTTTACTTTACTTTATGATGGAATATCGTATCAAAGGCGTGTTTGCACATAAAAAAGGTCAATTCATTTATGAAAGCGTGTTTTGCTAGTGGTTTAGAATGTTTTTAACACTCTCAGTCTCATATTTTATATTCATAAAAATGAAATAAGAAACCAAAAATTGCGTACGGGCGGGACTCGAACCAGCAACTTCTTGGCTATGAGGCCAAACGCTCTTCGACCGTGCTTTCGGTCCGATCTTGCGAAATGACTTGTCTATAAGAGACCACAAATCGCGCGGTCGGACCGACAGTACGGTAGCTCAATTGGTACAGCGTTTGGCCTGGCTAGCCAAGAAGTTGCTGGTTCGAGTCCCGCCCGTGCGCAATTTTTGGTTTCTTATTTTCATCTGGGTTTTTCTAGTGTTTTTTTAATACTCATTTATTGTAACACAAAAGATAGCGTAGCTTTCTTTAGTGTTACCTTCACACCTGCGGAAATTTCAAACAAAACTATGTTTTTCCCCAAACTCTGTTAATCCACTATCGGCTACTAGTCCCCTGTCATTAGCTAATGGCAATCGAAGCCGCGGGGCGCGCTCTGTATGTGTCATGTAGACAGGGTTACCAATTGAGAAAGAAAAAATTGTAAAGACAGTCAAATATGATAGAAACCGTAGTAAAATGGAATGTACATGAACTTTATGTTTGATATTATTATATTTTTATCAACAAAATTAATTAAAAAAATTAAATCTTAAATAAACTTTTTACCATTGCAAGGAAAAGAATCTATTTTATGCAAACAATTTCTCTTTGGAGTCAGTGCTGTGATAGTTGATGTGCTTGATGGTCAAAGTGATGGCACCAACTCCAAAAATAAATTGTTTGCATGAAATGGATTCCTTTCTCTGCAATGGTTAAGAAAGACTTTTTAGTGCATTTTGGTTTTGAAGTCGGTTTTTACTTTTTTTTAAAGTTAATTTTATTTCTTCATTTTTAGAGATTACAAGACAGGGGGGATGAGTAGAACCTTATGACTTTGTTCTTTAAGAAGGTACAAACTACCTATTATAAGTAGTGTCATTATAAATACTGAACTCCTAAGCGTTAAGGAGTTCTACTATCAGCCCTGCTCCACAAGATGTTGACTATCAGACGTAACAGCACGTCAACATTAAGATTCTAGTAAAAAACACTATACGTGCCTTAAAAGTTTGAGGGTTTTCCTCGATTACACCAAGATCTCATCATCAGATCCCGAATTGGCAACAATGGGACCAACTAGAAGGTAGACCCTCTAAGTAGGCGAAAAATTTTTTCGAATCGGTTGACAAACGACTGAGATATGAGGTAACATAGATACAAAAAAAAAACAGTCGACTTGATAACCTCCTCCTTTTTTGAAGTCGGTTAAATTTTTTTAATAAAATAAAAACTAGCTGCCTCTGCGATTTTGTCGACGCGATTTGATTTCACTCCGTTGCTTGTGTGATGTAATAGCTATTCAGTATTAGAAACAGAAAATTTTATTAACAAATGTCAAAAATATAACATATTATACAATATTAGGATGTCATTTAATTTTTTTTGCCAACCTAGAAGTATTCCTTCTAGTTGGTCCTATTGTTGCCAAGTCGGGATGATGATGGGATCTTGGTGCAATCGAGGGAAACCCTCTAATTTTAAAGACACGTATAGTGTTTTTGTACTAGAATCATAATGTTTACGTGTTGTTACGTCTGATGGCCAACATTGTGTCGAGCTGAGCTGATGGTGGAACTCCTTAACGCTGAGGAGTTCAGTGATTTTAATGACAGAACTTATGATAAGAAATTTGTAGCTTCTTAAAGAACGGACACATAAGGTGCAACGCCCCCCCCCCCCCCCTTTATGTAATCACTAAAAATTATAAAATAAAACTAACTTTTAAAAAGTGAAAACCGACTTCAAAACCAAAATGCACTTAAACTTAAATAAACTCTTGTACCTTTAAAGGATAGGAGTTTTAGGCGAACAATTTCTTTTTGTCAACCCTATTTATAAAGATGGGGTGTGACAGCAGGGGCCAATTCAACAGAAAAACAATTAGTTGCCTCATTGTGAACGGGAAATAGGTGAGTCGGACGTGTACTTTTTGCTTTAGGTGTCAAATGACAAAGGACAGAAAACTGAGTCTTTTGTGGTCATAGAAAGTTTACGAATAAATTCGTGTGTGTAAGTATAGGAAAACTGTTGTTACTAAAACGTTACGTTTTAGGCGGCTTGATTATAGAAAAACACTGCTTTTTAATGAACGGCCAAGTGCGAGTCCTTGTTTGTCTAATTAATAAATAAATAGTTTGTTTTTCATAGTGTTTGTATGAAGAACAAAGTTACGTTTGCGGATGTTGAAAATGCTATACTCGTATCTCAAAAACTACCACAACCTCAATGTCATTTTAAAATGACACCACCACACCCCATTTTTTTTTTGTTATAGTTGCATGTGTGATGATTTTTGTACTTAGATTCAATCAGTAGCCTCTTGTAATCTTGACTCCGCATAATAACAGTTAACGTTATTTATATTTATATAAAATCGAGTATTGTTACTTTATCGAATAACGTTATCGCTATTTAAAAATGGCAACACTGGCTGCCCCTTCTTATTTTCTGACTTGCGAAGTGCACTCGAAAGGCGAGGCAGTCTAGTGCTGACCGCCGAAGCGAAAGGTTAAGGGAAGGAACCTATGTTAAAATGTAGTTATAATTATTGATGTGGCTAGAGATAGTGATTTGTATCAAAGATAAGTGTGTTGATCGATTAAAGAACTTTATAAACTCAACCGAGTTTGATTCACGACAGTTCAGAAGCGAAAAGAAATCTACAGCCCACAAAAGGTATGTACTATTATTTTCAAATAATAAGAGCAAGTAATATTATTTAAGAAAATTTTCTTGAAGATAACGCCATAAATACCACGATAGGATAGCATTGGTTGGGATAATATTCTGCTGCGGTTGAACTGTAGCAATATTATCCTGATTTAATCGTGTTAAGTTTCCAACTGATCGTTTGGTCAAGGCTACTCCTTGATAATGATCTGTGGTGACTAATACGAGTATGCTCATAAGCAAAGTAGGTAGGTAACAAATTGTCGGGCTAGCCCTAGGTTGTTCTTAATATGAACTGGGTCTATTCTAACTCGACGCAGTCGTGCTAAGCTATCATCAAATCATTTGGGCAAGGCTACCCTTTGCTAATGGTATGTGAAAGCTAAATGCGCGATTTATTAAATTTGGTCAACTACGTAGGCATGTTTAACAAAATATTATATATTTTTTTTTATAATCATCGGGGTAGTGTTAGGTTGCATTGGTTGGGATAATAATTTGCTGCGGTTAAGCTGTTGCACTATTATCCTGACTAAATTGTGTTAAGTTTCTAACTGACCATTTGGTCAAGGCTACTCCTTGATAATGTTCAGTGGATACGAGACACGAGTACGTGCAACTAGATAGCTAAATATAATAAATGACCTCAGTAGTTCCTCCATCCTAATAGGAAATACGAAAAGAAATAGGTATTAAATATTATCATGTCACTGCCTATTGTAGGTAGCTATGTTTAGTTGATTGAGAATAACCGTTCAACCTGCAACTGTTCTAGGGCTAATATTTTTGTGTTCATAAATAATTATACAGTAAAAAAATCTTTATTTCAGACTTTGCATTCATAATTTGTTAACAGACTTATAAACTATGTTAGTGAGTTCAACAATTGTGTGTTTTAATCAATTGTGTTAAATTTCAACCAATTCAATCCAATTTAATTATTAATATTCGAATCATTTCTTATTTCAATTCAATTTCGTTATATGACATGAATTGAGTGCTCTTTAGGGTATTTACACCCATTGATTATGTAAGTGAGTTAAACAATACTGAGTTTTTTTTTATTTATTTAACTGAGTTCAATTTAAGCCAACTCAAGTAAATTAAATTAGAATAATTTTTCTTTCACTTCATTTGATATGACTTGATATAAAGGCTTTTTTAGGTAAATGCCTTATTGCCAATTCAACCCAATTTGAATTCATATACATTTTAATTTTAAATTAATATACCTTCGTACTCATTCAATATATAACTTGAAATAAAGGCCATAGTGTCAGATTTTACAAAGAAGTTTTAGCGGCCAGGTGTGTCGCGTGGGCCAAGTGCGTCTTTAAGTAGCGGCCAGGTGTGTCGCATGGGCCAAGTGTGTCCTTATGTAGCGACCAGGTGTGTCGCGTGGACCAAGTGTGTTCTTAAGTAGCGGCCAGGTGTGTCGCATGGATCAAGTGTGTCCTCAAATAGCGGCCAGGTGTGTCGCGTGGGCCAAGTGTGTCCTCAAATAGCGGCCAGGTGTATCGCGTGGACCAAGTGTGTCCATAGTTCTGTACATTTTTTTTATTCAAAAGCAGTAGTAGTGGCCAAGTCAGTCAATCAATCAATCAAATAAATTCATGTATTGTGGAATACATGTACATCAGTTATGTATACTAGCTATGTATTTTTCTCGATTAGATCGGGCCATTTGTGCCATGAAGAAGCTATGTATGTTTTACAAAAGGTCAAGTCTAACTGTGAATTCTTTTACTAGAAATTTTCATTAGCAACGGTCATGTGAGCCATATAGGCGCACTTACTTGCGTTCAGGATTATTTGCAACATTATTCCTTTACTAAAATTATGCTCTAATAAATGAAGATATGGCTCCATAGTAAGTAGGTTTAAAGACATTTATTCTCATAAATACATACAGTTCATTTACAAAGATAATTATTTAAACCATAGCTTAGTAAATAATGACCATATCCAAAGTATAATTTTGTTGATAACAACACTAATGCTGGTATTCTTTTTCTTCCGAGGTGATGAGACTGAAGAGCACTAGACCAAATCAGGCTAGTTGGGCCTTAAAAGACGAAAGAGCTCGCGATCGAGGTTGAGGACATCGACATCTTCTAAAGGAAGTCACAAATCAAAAAGTATCATTTCGGCGTCATCAAGGCTCGAAGCCGTCGAGACACCTGAAATTACCGTTTCACACAATCCGAAGTAACTGTTTGGCTCCGATCACAAAGAAGAAAAAATAACAACTACTATGTTTTAACTGTAGTATATTCATTCACTGGATAAGTCCTTGTACACACAATCCTGATATTTTTCGTGGAGGTTTATCTTGATTCCCGACGTTTTAACCATTGCAGCGTTCGTGGTCGCGAGTAGGCTAGGACGTTATTTATCATTTACAAAAGAAAAAAAATATCATCACTTCTTCTTAGTAGAATGGGTTATTTTGTTACGATTGAGTACAGAATTTTAAATATATGTACAGTCGACAGCACATCAAATTACCCACTTTTGTTGCAAACTTAACCTAAGATACTGCAGTTTTTACCTTGATGTGCTGTTTTCCGTACAACTGATAATTTTGGTAAATGCATAAACATCCGAAGCCCTTTTCACCGTCTTGTATGAGATCACTGTCAATGCTTTAATTAAAAATAAATTAGTGTAATATTCATTTTTTAAATCGCTTCCACAGACCTAATCTTATACTAAGTTGACTTTGCGAAAAATACCGCGCATTTACCACGATCATGAGAAAAATATACCTATTAGCACACGATGTCAGTAAATTCTTACTTGAATTAACGTCGTGACTTATTTCAAAACAAAGATTTAATTAATTCATTGACGCGGTAATTTTAATGTCGGGTTACTTAAACGCCATTAAAGTCGCGTAACGCGTTACAATGCAGTTCGTTTATACAACATTCATAGAAAATACCCTTACTTCCTTTATATAAATTGTTCTGTCGTTTTAACCATACTAGAACTGTGAAGAGTAGCAGATTCCGTTGCAATTTTGACAGCGCAATTAACCGCCAAACACATAAAATGTATATAAAAAGTTTATCAATTATCATTTATTTTATGAAAGAAATACACAGAAGATAAATAATTAATTACAAACTTAACATCGCTCGCTACATGTGCACACCCGGTAGGGTACAGCAAAGTAAAGCAATTTTATAGGTGAGTTTTACCTGTTAATAAATTGTGGAGTAATTATATTAATTTTGGAACAGATAGTCCTATACTTATACATATTAATATTTATTAATGACTACTTTAAACATTTAGGAACCAAATAACTTACTACACAATATTTCTGTAATACTGCACAAACAATAAAAAAATAAATAATTGAAATTATACATCAAGAATGAGCTAAGGTAGCTATACTTTACTTTTACTTATTAAATAACCTTCCTATAAGTATTCCTGACTAGTAGACAGTCAGTTAAATTAATGTATCCTCAATGTCTATATAAATTTGTTTTAAATGACATTGTTTATCTATAGATCATTACTCCGACAATTTGTAAAAACATTTGTTTTGTGATATTATTTTTATACTTATTGTCTCTTAGCACTTTTATTATATACGTCTGTCTAGTTTTCGCTCAATTTAGTACTTATGTAAGAGACGAAAGGCATTGTCGCGGGTCAGGGTGCCCTTAAAGAATAATATTTTTTTTGTTAGGAAAAATAAAATCGCATGCGGGCCAGTTTTCAAAAAAATGGGTCCTCTTTCTATGTTATTGTTTGATGCTCTGTTAAAATATTATCACTTATAACGAGGTGATCTTACATTATGTACTAAGCATTGACTTGAAAAGAAATATATTTTCATTTATGAATATTATATTGACGCCAAACACGACGTTTGCTCTGCAATATGCTTGGGTTTGGGATAACTAAAGACGCATCGCAATACATTTAAATGGGGACTAGGGACGTCTACACGCCAAAACGTCAGCGTAAATAGGAGACCGTGATCTCATAGGTCAATTAATAGATAATTATGCACAAAGGCTTTATTTCAAAACTAGTTTTTATTCTAGTTCCCCACTTTGATATTTTTCTGTATTCTTGGCAATATCATGCAGTTTATTCTTTATTACATGTAACAGCATAATATCGTTGAGTTTACTTTGCTGAGTAAATTGTATTCGTGGCAGGGTTTAATTATTAATGTCATTTGACTATTAAATCTAATCTCAATTCTATTTATATTAATTGTATAATGATTAATAAAGTGAAGTAGGTACTTGTTCCTGCTACTAAATTAAGACCACACCTTCATGTACCGTTTGTTAATAATTAACAAATATGATTAATATGGACCCTGAAATATTGATTTTTTCTCATCCGAACACACATAATATTAGGGAAAGTTAAACTACAAAGTAATATTTTATGTGAACAATAAATTGTAAGATCATAAGAGATTCTATAAATAATAATAATGATCCCTTAAATGTCTGTATCTCCGTTAACAGTATTTATAAGGGATTGAGAACAGACATTAAGGTAACCATTCAATTCCAATAAAAAAACCAAAACCACATAATAGCTTAATTCTTCTCGTATGACTTTAAGTGCTAAGATTCATAACTTTCATTGATATGCGCCACGCAAATTACGAAATTTAACTTTTTTTATAAGTTATCTAAGTAGCTTCAATAATTCTTGATTATGTTCTCCACGATTAATAAGTGACATTTATTTTGGATGCTTTAGTGACTTTCTAATATCTATTTCAATACATACATAGTCTTATACATTACTCAATATGAAAAATTCAAATCATGAGACTGTGTTTCAGAAAGGAACTTTTGTTTTAACCTGATTATTTTATTTACCTTATACATATCATTATTCAAATTGTGAACTATTATCATATTGCTGGATATGTGATTGGTGTCCAATTAATTTGTCTTTTACTGACTTGACTGATTTATTACTTTTTAAATGAACTGTTTATGTAGATAAGGTCTCTTTTAAGTTAGGATCGTTTATATGTCACACACTTAAAACTACAATAGGTTACCTATACATTTTCATTCATTCATCAATTTAAAAGTCAATTTAGTTAGATTCTTGCCATATTGTTATCTTAAAATCAGATGTTTTTTAAAAAAAAATCTTGTTATGTATATTAGAAGATAATAGACTGTAATAAAATAAAATAAATATGGCTTCGATAAATGACTTTTTGTCATTCATAGACAGGAGTAAAGATTAGTCAAATTAATATTTACGATTGTTATCATAAGTATAATAACATAACCATTCTTAACTTATTAGCCTGTAGAACGAAGTAACTATGAAACTATAGGTACATAATAGATTATGAACCCGGTTACATAAAATGTATAAAATGTTCGTTGCCACAAGTCTTATAAGGCAGGTAAGCAGGCAAAGTATAATCAATCTAAAGATTCAATAGATCAATCTATATTGGTCAAAGCTACAGCAACTCAAGTCAACTAAAAATAGGTTATAATTATTAAAAGAACTAGAAATGTGATAATTGTAATTAATTAAACTTAAATGCCGAATGTGATGATTTTCTAATGTGTACGCTAAAGTAAACATAGAATTACTAAGTTAGCCCATCAGCTTAATTTTTATTGCTTGTAATATGATAAATGTAGTATGCTGTAGTAGTATTGTATAAATGCGCCATTGTAAATATTTTTAAAAATGCACCAGGAGGTGCATTAGGTCGGATGGCCGAATGTGATGATTTTTGTACTTAGATTCAATCAGTAGCCTCTTGTAATCTTAACTCCGCATAATAACAGTTAACGTTATTTATATTTATATAAAATAGAGTATTGTTACTTTATCGAATAACGTTATCGCTATTTAAAAATGGCAACACTGGCTGCCCCTTCTTATTTTCTGACTTGCGAAGTGCACTCGAAAGGCGAGGCAGTCTAGTTCTGACCGCCGAAGCGAAAGGTTAAGGGAAGGAACCTATGTTAAAATGTAGTTATAATTATTGATGTGGCTAGAGATAGTGATTTGTATCAAAGATAAGTGTGTTGATCGATTAAAGAACTTTATAAACTCAACCGAGTTTGATTCACTACACAGGTATGGTCGCATCCTCTTAAATATCATTATTTTTTATTTTTTGTATGCGAAATTGTGAACGGTCATCAGAGTACGTACCTATAAAGTTTCAACTTTGTTTTGCCAATATTTTCAGAATAAAGCGGACGGTAGTATCGTCAGGCTTGACGAAGCTATAAAAGTTCCGTTTTTTGCCATTCGGCTACGGATCCCTAAAACCATCAGTTTTTCCATTACTGGCTTTAAAACGCTTTCAATAATGTCTGAAGCCTTCTTTGTTAAATAAGCTATCCAACACAAAAATAATTTATCAAATCGGTCTAGTAGTTCCAGAGATTATCGCATTCAAACAAACAACTTACTTTAGCTTTTTAATTATAATAATTATTTTTAGTATATAGATTACAACTACCAGGCCAGTCACAAAGTATTGCGAAAAAAAATATTTAATTATATGACACTGGCCGGGTAGAATCTTTTTCGAATATATTATTATTAATAAGTAAAAGTAGGTGTGTTCCATTTTCAAAATTTCCTTCCAAATTTTTTGTGAGACAATTCAAAGTATCGTGTCTGACTTTAAAATGAATCTGCGCCGGGAACATTTTAGAGCTATGATTTTTTATGACTTCAAGTGTCGCCTGAAACCAGAAGAATCGTTCGATAGACTTCAAATGGCATTTATGGATGAAGGCCCCTGAAAGGCCACCGTGTGTCGTTGGTATAACGAAATCAAAAGCGGTCGACCAACCTTGGGGGATGAAAAACAAATCGTTCGCCCTTAGACGACTATTACGGAAGAAAACGTGCTAGCAGTAAAACTAATAATCCCAGATAATAGGCGAATTACATATCTGGAGATTCAGCACATATTGAAGATTAGATTAAGATATTGAAGAAAAAGTGTTTTGAAAACTAGTTCCGACGCATGAATCTTTGTATAGAGGCTTGTGGAGAGTACTTACGTTGAAAAGATTTCAAATACATACATGATTTATTTTAATGCCTAAAAATAAAAGTAGTTTCCCAGCGATAATTTTTGTTACATACGATTCGGTACGATGTACCTAATGCGAGGTTTAAGGCTTCGTTAGGCCGTTTGTTACACCCTGTATGTACCTGTAGATCTATTTTATCGTGTAGCAAAACTTTCCGGGTGTCCCACGTATAGTAATACTTTATTTATTTATTTAGCATTTTAAGTAACATGACATGTCCCAGAGCTTTTTCAACGGACTGAAGTGCTGTTTTGTATTTTCAATAAGGATACACTTTATATTCATAAAGATGAAATAAGGTACCAAAAACTGTTGCATAAACAGACGGGTAGATGGCGCTAAACGTCACGCATAATGACGTTTCCATAAGAGACCTCAAATTTCGCAAGGTCGGACTGACAGCACGGCAGCTCAATTGGTAAAGCGTTTGGCCCGGTTAGCTAGAAAGTTGCTGGTTCGAGTCCCGCCCGTGCGCAGATTTTTGGTTTCTTATTTCATCTTTATGAATATAAAATAGTACACTGTGAGTGTGAAAAATGTTCTAAACCACAGAATACACTTGCTCCTAATCAATGTGATTGCCTTTACAAGCTGAATGCATACACCACCGGGGGTCACTTCGCACCGAATCCTTTCCTTTGGACATTCTTTGGACATTCCCACACATCGCCATCGAGTCCCAAAGTAAGCTACTCACTGCTTGTGTTATGGGTGCCAGACAACGGATATAATACTTAAATACTTTTTGTTTGTAGATACATACACGATATACATAGAAAACACCCAGACCAATACAAACAGACATGTTCATGCACACAAATGTTTGTATTGTGCGGGGATCGAACCCGCAACCCGCTGCGTAGTAGGCGATTTCTCGACCACTACACCAGACGGGTCGTCTCAATCAAATTTAGCCCGTAACCAACACAGTTACAATAAACCAGTTAACCCAGGCCTGTCACCACACTCAGTGGCCACCTGTAGCTGTCAAGTACAGATATATGTCTGGGTAGATGACACGAGTCGTTCAGATATAGCGGAGAGACGAATATTTGTTGAATAATTCGTGCGGATAAACTAGTCACCGCCTGAGATATGTGAGCGGCAGACGGAGGTTGTAGACCAACGTCACTCACTTTGGCGATTTTTTCTCGCCTTTTAAACCTTCCCTAGACCTCCACGAACATTTCAAGACTAAGATAAGATAAATCCGTTCAGCCGTTCTCGAGTTTTAGTGAGACTAACGAACAGCAATTCATTTTTAGGGTTCCGTAGCCGAATGGCAAAAAACGGAACCCTTATAGTTTCGTCAAGTCTGTCTGTCTGTCTGTCCGTCCGTATGTCACAGCCATTTTATTCTGTAACTATAAGCATTACACTGTTGAAATTTTTTTGAGGTTTCTAAAACCATTTTCTTTTAAAGTCAAACGTTTCATAGCTAGACGCTTTCAAAGTGGGAAAATGGGCGTCCTCCCCATCAAACCTCTAAACCAAGCAAGTGTAAATTTTGAAAAAAATATGTAAAGTAGAACTTAATAAATACTTTCAAAGAAAATTGGACGGGATTCGAACGAGATCGAACGAGTAGTTTTAGAGATATAGCACATTTTTAACAACCGCAAACATAACTTTGTACTCCATACAAACACTATGAAAAACAAAGTTATATTTGCAGTCGAAAAAATATTGTGGTATTTTACTTAGTAGAAGTAAGTGGATTACCTAATTCAGTTAAAGTTGGCACGGAACCCTCAGTGCGCGAGTCCGACTCGCACTTGTTATATTATAGATAACCTTCCTCGATAAATAAGCTGTGCAACACAAAAATAATTTATCAACTCGGTTTTTAGATTAGCGCTAACAAAAAAATAACTCTTCAGCTTTATAATATTAGTGTAGATTTGTTTATATATTTTATTTATTTGGTAGAAAAGTAGAGGCCACCAAACTGATCACCTGGTGGTCCGCGGTAACCAAAGCCTTAAAGTATGCCTTAACAAATGTTACAAAAATCCAAGACCGACTGTCCTGGCGCAGAACAAGAGAAGCCGACCGCAGATAACGGATAGTGGCTAGGAAAATGAAGAGAAGATTTAGTACTCAAAACACAACTTAACACGTTTGCCCAACTGTCGCATGATTCAATATTTTTTTTTTACCTATCTGTAGACAATGGTGCTGGTTACATTATAAGTAATTTCCATACTAATATTAAGGTAATTCCATTAATGTAATTGATTTTTGACGACCTCCGTGGTGTAGTGGGCACGCCAGGTCCAAAGGCGTCGCCGGTCAGAGGTCCCGGGTTCGATTCCCGGTCGGGTCAATGTAGAAATCATAATTTTCTATATTGTCTCGGGTCTGGGCGTTGTGGTACCACCGTTGTGTCTGATTTCCATAACACAAGTGCATTGGCTACTTACATTGGGATCAGAGCAATGTATGTATGTGATTGGTGTCTAATATTTTATATTTATAATTGTTTGTTGTCCTTAATAAAGAGAAAAAAAAACACAATCCGCTCATGGTACACACCATGTAGACTATGATGTAGGTACTCGTAAGCTCCACTACAAAGTATATGGCAGAAATTGTTTCCCTAATTATTTATTATTTATACTTTATTGCACAACCAAAATTTGTACAAAAGGTGGACTTAAGGCCATATGGCACTCTCTACCAGTCATACCTTTGGGCTAAGCAGAAATGATTAAAACATATGAAAACATATATATTAGTTTTGATATTTATTTTGTTAGAGACTCAGTGATCCCATAGTCAAACTGTGTAAATAGTTTTGTGGGACAAACATTGTTTGATTAATAAATAAATAAATAAATAATGATGATATCTAAGTATTTAAAACAAGACAGTCCAGGGCTACTTTTTCCGGCGCTACTTTGTTTCCAAAACACGCGACTGCATTAATGCTAAAAGAAGCTCTCCCTTATTTATAATAGCGCAAACAGTCTATTAAACCTGTTTTAACTATTACACAGTTTTGTCTCGATCTGTCTTGGCGCTGTCATCATTTGTCAGTAAGTGACAAAACAGTGTAACAATAATTGAGATATTATGAATTGGGGGGGCAGTGTGTAAGGGGTCTGTAAGATACAAACTGCGTCATCTATTAACATACATATCTGAGCTGCCAACCCTTCAGTACACTTATTGGCGGTGTGGATTGGTCAGGGGGTATAATTGATATTAGTTTGTCTTGCAGGGTGTAATGGAGTAAACTAATAAAAAACCGGCCTAGTGAGAGTCGGACTCGCGCACTGAGGGTTCCGTGCCAACTTTAACTGAATTAGAGAATCCACCTACTTCGACTTAGGGATAAAATACCACAATATTTTGTTGACAGCAAATATAACTTTGTTTTAGTGTTTGTATGAAGTACAAAATTATGTTTGCGATCATCCTATATTTTTCTTCAAAACTTTCATTCGCTAGTTTAGAAGTTAGATGTCCATGTGATTTTGAAAGACCTATCCATAGACAACCCACACGCATAGGTTTGACTAAAAAAAAAACTTCGGTTTTAGTTTCATGTATGGGTGCCCCTACATATCATTTTTATTTTATTTTTGTATAAGAATCGTAAAGCAGTTAACAGAATACATCTTCCTACCTTCAACAGAAACAGACAGACAGGCAGACTTGACGAAACTATAAGGGTTCGGTTTTTTGCCATTCGGCTACGGAACCCTAAAAATTAAGCAATACAGATTTTTATTTATTTATATGTAACTCTCCGACATTCGCATATCATAGGGTTATGAATGATAAGTAATTATTTCACATTATTAAAATGAAGTTATAACGAAGTCAATGCCTATATTTCGGTTTCCTGTAAATACTCGTATTTACCTCCATGATAAAAGATTGTGTTATGGAAATTCCGAAAAATCATCATTCATGAAAATCATTATTGTGGTAAATATTTGCAGTTAATTGTTATGATGATACATAATTAACTAAACCTATAGTGTTTTTTTTACTTTCTTTAGTCAGAAAGTTGCAGGTTCGATCCCGCCCGTGCGTAAAAGTTGTCACGGAACACTGAGTGCGCGAGTCCGACTCGTACTTAGCCGGTTTTTAGGGTTCCGTTGCCGAATGGCAAGAAACGAAACCCTTATAGTTTCGTCAAGTCTGTCTGTCTGTCGGTCCGTCCGTATGTCACAGCCACTTTATTCTGTAACTGTAAGCATCACACTATTGAAATTTGGTAGGAAGATGTATCCTATTAACCGCTTTGCAATTCTTGTATAAAAAAATAGGATACTTAATTTTACATGAAACTAAAACCGATATTTTTTTTGGCAAATCTATGCAAGTCTATACATAGATAGGTCTCTTAAAATGACATCGAGGTTCCAAATAACATTTTCTTTTAAAGTCTAACATTTCATAGCTAGACGCTTTCAAAGTAGTAAAATGGGCATCCCCCATCTAACTTCTAAACTAAGCGAGTGTAAATTATGAAAAAAATATATAAGGTAGATCTTAACAAATACTTTCAAGGAAAATTGGTTTGGATGGGATCGAACGAGTTGATTTTGAGATATAGCTCATTTTCAACAATCGCAAACATAGCTTTGTTCTTCATACAAACACTATGAAAACATCAATAATGTGACGAAACCGAGTCGCTACAGTTCCTTTTTAATACCGACTAATGCGTAAAATAATTATTCACTGTGTTATATTAAACAGTTCTAAACCTCCCCGCTATTATGTTTTTTTGACCTGTTCACTTCTCCACCTTTTAACACAAACAAATTAAAAGTATAAGCTGAACCCTTTACAGAACACGCCCTTTTACCCGTTTCCAGACTTCAATCAAACCATTACAGTTCAAATTCGAATGACTGTGATAATCCGATTTTAATTTTAACTTTTGACTGCTAAAGAGCGATCCATTACGCGTCGTTGCTACTCATACACAATTCAGTAGGTTTACGTACGATACAAGACTACCCTCGGATTTGTTACGAGACGGCCCAAGGGGGCTAACTCTGTACCGTTACCATAAGTTTAGTGACGTAGAATAAAGTCTATGGAAAATTGCACAGCGCCTCTAGCGGTCACTTGCAGAACTAAAATTTTCCATAAACTATTTTTACGTCGTCGCTCGCAAGCAAACCCGCCGTAAACTCATTACGATCATTCAATTTTGTGATTTTGCCTCATTGTCGATACCCAATGCTATGCTAGTCTAGTTAAATCAGGCAACTTGTCTAGTATGAGCCAACCTAATTAAAAAGAGACTACTACTACTAACGTTAATTTGAATTTTGATTTATTTTAACCAAAATATGCAAGATTAGCGGGCTCAGTGCGGGTTGGTAGAGGGGTGTTTGCAAGGCAATCTACTAACCCTGCTGTCAGATGTTATCAAGCCGCCCATAAGGCCTCCGATTAAGCTTAACGACTAAGTTCAACCAATATTAACCCGGACCAACGGCTTAACATGCCTTTCAAAGCACGGAGATGCTCGTGACTATACACATACACATGTCAGAATGGTCACCCATCCAAACATGACCGCTGTAGGTTGCTTCACTTTAGTATTACTACCTATCCCTTTTTCCTATTATCTCCCTGATGTTTCATGTACGTTACACTTTTTGTTTAAAATATAATGATTCTTTTTAAATATCGTAAAGCTAAACTTCTATATAATCTTCAACTGTTTTTAATTTTTATTACTTACTAGAGGCTCCTGCGAATGCGTCCGCCTGTTTTGAGTTTGCTTCCTCCCCTCCCGTCACAGCGTAATGTTTTATAGCCTAAAACCTTCCTCGATAAATGAGCAATCCAACACCAATTTTTTTTTTAAATCGGTCGGTTTAAACAAGCTCTTCAGTTTAATAATTATAAGTCTAGATACAATCGCTTTTGTTTTTAATCGGTGTGGAACATAAATGATATACCGTACCATCAACCTTTTACTAGTTTAAATAAGTACCTTTCTCCATGCCTTAGCCATGGTAAGAAAAAAATATTAGTTTTATGAACAGTTTTCTAAACTCCCTGAATCAAGGGAGATTTTTTGCAATGGCTACCCTGAATGCTAGCGCCTGCCTGTCAACGTCATCGACTACACGATCCTTGTCTCACTGTGTTCCCTTGTACGTAGTGCCATAGCGAATTAAAAACTAGAGTAGGACCCCAACCTCATGGGACTTCTAAACGAGGGGCGGATATGTTGCTAAATAGATAATGGTCATTTACAGGGCATTACTAGTCGATCGGCTTGTAAACCATTTGTTAGTACAGAATGCTCTTTTAACAAAGGCTGAGTGGCACTATCTTAATTTGACGTGACCGTTACAGTCGCTCATATTTTTACCGACTTCAATTAAAGGAGGTTATCAGGTAATCAATAAAATATGTATGTATGTGAGGAATTTGATAATATTTGGGTATGTTAATCTAGAAAGGCATGAATCATCAAGGAAAGGTATGTATATTTGTATGTTTTGATTTAAACTTACATGGTCATTAACATTAGAATAGATTGTAACGGGATTGCTACCATGTACTTTAGTATTTTCGAATTTCCGATATTTCGGCACTGTTGCCGTGCCATGGTAACGACGTTACTGAAACTCGAAAATAATAAGGTACATGGTAGCAATCCCGTTACAATCTATTCTAATATTTGGATGTTATTCCACGGATTTCTCGAAAACAAGATGTCATAGCGAGATTATTCTTCTTTAAGGTATATTTCAACTAAGGAGACAGTGTACGTTACTTCAAAATCTGTCCAGTAGTTTTTGAGATATGGGTAAATAACTAAAAATCATTAAAAAAATAAACATATTCATCATCACAAGCATTTAATTTTGAATCCAATTGCTCTTTACATTATAACATTTTAATAAATATCTTAGAAGCTATCACAGTTTTAAAATAACTCCACACTAAAATAATACTCGCAACTTAGGTATAATGGCTAGCACATCAGGTTACTTACTTTTGTTCCAAATTAGCCCTTATTACAACTGAATAAGATACCGCAGTTTACCTTGACGTGCTGTTGTCTGTACAATGCGAGCTTGCACTAACCGCTATGGTTGCCGACTCCTTACAATGAAAATATAAGGTCAAATCATTTTAAGTGGTAATATTTTAACCGTGTCTCAACATGATACTCTCATGACTTTTGTAAAAATCGAGATTTTATTTTTTTAAATTATTGCTAAATTTTTTTTTTTTTAAACAACCTCCTGTAGATTTTAAAAGTTATCTACGTCATTGGCATCGTCTCTCTCAATTCAATGCCTATTCCTATTTTTGTCTAATTCTAACCTTAATTAATATTAAAAAACTGAAAAAAAAAATAACTTTATCCCAAATTTTCTCTAAGACCAATATTGTAAAATGATTTGCCTGTATTGTATTGTTTCTTGTTTCCTTACTTGTGCAATTAAGAATATTTATTATTATTATTATTATTATTATAATTTCTCAAATAGTTTTCTACAGAAAATGATTATTTTATCGTGCTGTATCGGACCTTTAAATAATATCACCTTAAAAGAGGTGAACCTATATGTGCTTTGCGTTGAAATATTTTACGAGAAATCCGACTGTACGCAGACAACGCCGCGGGGGAACACTAGTTATACTATATCGCCCACCAAAAGCACAAAATATGAACCAAACAAACATATATAGTTCCTCCCTAGGGGCGCATCCATATTGAAGGGTTGATTGTTTGTTTTTAGCATTACGCTGTTGATACAACGTTAATAATTGAGGGGATTGTTATTAAAGTTGAAACGATTAGGTGAAGCTCGCTTTATAGAGGATGGAAATCATTTTTGTTATTTTTTTAGAGAACTTTGTAAAATGGGGTTGAGAAAACAGGTGATGGGTTTTTTAAACGACTTCAAAAACGGAGGAGGTTATCAATTCGACTGTATGTTTTTTTTTGTATCTATGTTATCTCATATCTCAGTCATTTGTCAACCGATTCGGATTTTTTTCACCTACCGAGAGGTTATAACTTCTAGTTGGTCCCATTGTTGCCAATTTGGGATCTGATGATGGGATCTTAGTGTAATCGAGGGAAACCCTCAAATTTTAAAGGCACGTATAGCGTTTTTTAAGTAGAACCTTAATGTTGACGTGTTGTTACGTCTGATATTCGACATTGAGTGGAGCTGAGCTGATGGAACTCCTAAGCGCTTAGAAGTTCAGTGAAGAGAGAGTGTCAGTTATAATGACAGATCTTATTATAGGTAATTAGTAGATTATTAAAGAAGAGGGTGGTGAGAGTGGGAAAGGTGCAACCGCTCCTGTAATTACTAAAAATTAGCAAACAAAACCAAAACGCACTAAAAAGTCTTAAATAAACTCTTGGGCGCGTATTGGGATGCAGTTTTGATAGGTAAGCGGCTGAGCTTTACTGTCAAATTAGCAATTCGTATTGCGATTTCTAACCCACCCAAAAATATTGCTTGAAATCTACTATACGTACTTTTTAGGGTTTCGTAGCCGAATGGCAAAAAACGGAACCTTTATACATAGTTTCGTCAAGTCTGTCTGTCTGTCTGTTCGTCCGTATGTCACAGCCATTTTATTCTGTAACTATAAGCATCACACTGATGAAATTTGGTAGGATAGTGTATCTTGTTAACCGCTGAACGATCCTCATACAAAAAATAAAAAATAATGACATTTAAGGGGTGCTCCCATACATGAAACTAAAACTAAAAAAAAATTTTTTTGTCAAACCTATGCGTGTGGGGTGTTTATGGATAGGTCTTTAAAAATAACATAGAGGTTTTTAAAACAATTTTCTTTTAAAGTCTAACGTTTCATAGCTAGACGCTTTCAAAGTGGTAAAATGGGCGTCCCCCCCCCGTCTAATTTCTAAACCAAGCAAGTGTAAATTTTGAAAAAAATATATGATGTAGATCTTAATAAATACTTTCAACGAAAATTGGTTCGGACGGGATCGAACAAGTAGTTTTTGAGATAAAGCACATTTTCAGCAACCGCAAACATAACTTTGTACTTCATACAAACACTATGAAAAACAAAGTTATATTTGTAGTCAACTAAATATTGTGGTATTTTACTAAGTAGAAGTAAATGGATTCCCTAATTCAGTTAAAGTTGGCACGGAACCCTCAGTGCGCGAGTGCGACTCGCACTTGGCCAGTTTTAATACATACGGCAACTTCGACAAAACACGGCAAAACATATTCCAGTCTATGGTTCACCTGCAGACGCCATAACGACCTCACGCGGCGACTTATTGAGCAAGTGACATATTTGCTACAAGTCGGGATGAGGCAGGACAGGGCGGCCATGATGTTTGAGTTTACAAGGATAAACAACACTTATTTTTATTTATTAAAAGTCCCACACATCGCCATCTAGTCCCAAAGTAAGCTACTCAAAGCTTGTGTTATGGGTACCAGACAACGGATATAATACTTAAATACTTTTTTGTTTGTAAATACATACATTATATACATATAAAACACCCAGACCAATACAAACAGACATGTTCATGCACACAAATGTTTGTATTGTGCGGGGTTCGAACCCGCACCCGCTGCGCAGTAGGCGATTTCTCGACCACTACACCAGACGGGTCGTCATTAATTTAAAAATTTTCATTAATTTAAAGACTTTATTGCACAAATCACAGTGTACGAAGGCGGATCTTATGCTAAAGGCATTCTCTGCCAGTCAAACCTTTAGTTCATGCAGAGAGATGGCAATGGGTGCAGCGAAAAGAGAAACGGAGAAAATCATCAAGAAAAAGCAACAATTAACTAATATTATAAATTGCACTTGTAAAAAGCAACTTTTGGCTGTGACAGACGAGGAATCGAACCCCGTGTCTTAAGCAATCCGGGCGTATGAGTATGCCACATATTGTATTGTATTTGTCTCGGCCACAGTCATATTAGCAAGCCTGTTGAATTTTGCAAGCGCTTTTTTCACAACGTAAGCTGGTGAAGTTTATATTTTTAAGTTTGTATAGTGACAAAACACTATAAAACAAAAATGATCAATTTCTAGTAACAAATAAACCCACTTAAATAACCGCAACAACATATTTCATAATCTATACACATACTTAAACTAACACATAATAAATACAATAGATAAAAAAATACATAAATATGTAATATATACAATCATTAAAAATTATTTTGCAATTATCTATTCTTTAAGAAATTGACGAACTTTAATCTTGAAGGATATCTTCGACTCGGCCCACCTGACACCCAAGGGAAGACAGTTCTACACTGATTCACGATTGTATTGCTGTAAAATGTCGAGATAGGCCTATAATGGCGCTTAATACAACAAATGCAAATAAATTTTATAATAAACAGTTGATTTTACATTTCCATATTGAGGATTTCTTTTACATAAATAAAAACTTGTGGCAGAATATCCCCGCTCTCCATAAATTTACTCAACTATAGTCGATGACGCTTAAATTAAGCTGGAGTTTCAATTTAACCAATATGGTTACTTTATAGCTCAATAAAAACAAAACAATTAGTAGGACTATTTGAGTGCCGCCACTAAAGTGACTTCTAAAACTCGATTATTAAGTTACGGTCGGTGCTATGTTTTATTTATTTTTCCGTCCCTAAAAATCATCACTGGACATTCACTCGTGCACTGGATTTTGATATCAAAGAAACAAAAGTAGTATTATTTATTACACAATTTTACATAAATACATAGTTCCTAAAATTAAGAAAATAAACAATGATATAACAAAAAAAAAACGATTGTTTCGATAAATAATATGTATAAAATCGCTTTGTTGCTGAAATTGCGCGAAGTTGCTCAAAGTTTTTTTGCCGAGAGCATTTTCTTCCAGTCATATTGCATTCGATCATGCAATACCGTTACCATGAGCTTACGGCGGTTACTAGCTAGCGACGACGTAAATAAAAGTCGATGGAAAATTACACAGCGCCTCTAGCGGTCACTTGCAGAACTGAACTGTTTTTTTAAAAGTCGTGGCTAGCAAGTAAATTCGCCGCAAACTCATGGTTACGGTACTGATGATGATGAAACGGAAATGCATACGTAAGTTTGACTTCCCTTAAAATATTTTATCATATAATTTCCTAAACTCAACTCTAATAGAGACACCCTAAGCCCCCCGTCGCGCGCGAATCAAAAATATAATCTCACCTTTGATCTTCACCGCAAAAGTCTATCTTTTTCCCCAACCAAAAATCAACCTTACTACCCTCAAAATATGATCTTACATCCCTTGTGTGGTAAACTCGCGACGTTTAAACAGATTAGTATGGAGATTGACAGTTTATTTCGTAGACAGTAAAGGAAATTGTCGAAATATTGGAAAGTAACGTCGTAATAATCTGTTTTGGGGATTAACAGTCAGTTACAGGTATTTGGTACTTTTGACGGGTGAGCGGATAGATACTGAAGGAGAAGGCGTCTTACAAACAGGGCTTGGAAACCGGTATTTTTTTTGAACCGGTTTGACGAAAATACAGGTGGAACTTTTTGAAAAAGGTTATGTTCCTTTAAACCGGTTTTTAAACCGGTTTGGAAAAATATGGGTATTTTGCATTAACCGGTTCAACTTTTAGTTCAGGCAGGACAACCACTCTGAACTTCGTTAAGATCTGCAAGCGGTGAGCGCATCTGACGTTTGTTTATGAACTTGATAATTAGTTTAACATCTTTTGAAGAATATTCGGTCTAAAAACAAGTCGCGTTGCGATCGTCGCGAGCGGCTACGAATTAACCGGTTTATTGAGGTTCACAGTATCGCTCTTATTTGGTTCCGCTCTGGAACAGAATTTTACGATAAAACCGGTTTAACCGTTATAATACCGATAAATCTTGAACCGTTTTCAAGCCTTGCTTACAAATACTTACATTTTTGTAATAAGTGACATAAATAAATACAACGGCCAAGTGCGAGTCGTACTCGCACACTGAGGGTTCCGTGCTAACTTTAACTAAATTAGGGTTCCACTTACTAGCCACTTCCAAGTTGCAACTTTGATAGCAAATATGACTTTGTTTTTCATAGTGTTTGTATGAATCTTTGTTTGCGTTTGTTGCGAATGTGCTATATCTTAAAAACTACAAGTCTGATCTAGTTCAAACCAATTTTCGTTGAAAGTATATTTGTAAAGCACTTAATAGTGTTTTTTTTTTTTCAAAATTATTAGAAACTTCCATGTCATTTTCAGAGACCAATCCAGGGCAACCCACATGCATACGTTTGAGCAAAATTTTGCTTTTGTTTTTCCATATATGAGAGACGAAACTTTAAGGGCTCAATTTCTGCCATTCGGGCTACGGAACCTAAAAAACGCTCAAGAACATAAAGCACCCCGTTTTTTTAATAGAAGAACGAGTGCTTCAATTATGGGTACTCAAACTAACAGAGTTTCAGCTTGATCAGTGCGTGCAAGAGCTGTCTTCCGCTTATACAACGTATGATGTTAAATGCGCAAAACCTCAGACATTCAATTTACCAAATTCTAAAAGAAAAACTGTGATAAAAAAATATTTAAGGTGTTATTTCGTGTTTCAGTTTTATTGGCACTTCTGATCATTTCTTGCTCTGCGGACGACGCTCTGTCGAGAGCGGATCCAGTAGTTATTCACCGGGCCGATGCGCCGCGCTGACATTCTTATTATCACAATATACACTCATAAAGAACTAACCATTGCTTGTTTACGTATTTGGCGGGTTTGCGCAAGGGCTGGTTGAAAAATGATGATTAATTGTGGCTTGTTTTATTAATAAATAGACAGGGCAAACCATATTAAAAGGGGTTAAACTGATTCTGTTCGTTATTCCAAGCAACCTATTTTAAAGTTTTGCGCATTTAACATTATACGCTGTATAAGGTCACCTTATTTTAATTGATAATAACTATTAAAAGGGCCGATTCAGCACAATACATAATAATTTATTGTAAAAATCACTTTGGGTTTTGTACGGTAGTTTTAGAGAAAATTAGGGATTATGGGTGCCACCAAGTGCACGTTTAGACGCACCGCGGGTTACCATTCATACCGTGTAGATATTCCACTGTTGCGATCTAAGCGCTTCTCGTCGTCCTTTATAATGCACACAGACAAAGAATGGAATTCTTTGCCCGCATCAGTGTTCCCAAGGAAATATAACCCGAAAACTTTCAAAGTCAGAGTGATCAGGCTTCTTCTGGGTGAGCTCGCTCGCTCCATCAATCTCGCTAGAGTCAAGAGCAATCCCATTTCGATTATAAAAATACGGTAATTATTTTTTGCGAGTAAAAGAAGGATTGAGCATTGAAATGAGAGAGGCAAAGCTGATAGCGTATCTAACTTTTAAAATCGTCAGAGTGCTGTTTAAAAAAAAAAAAATGTTAGTAAAATTTTTTGACATTTCGCGTAGACAACGCTGAGACAAAATCGGTGTTTTCTGGTTTTTTCATGTATTTATTACTTGAGAATATTTTTAAATGAAGCTTACAAAAATAATTGTTTTGTTTTTAGATATATTAAAGATAATAGCTACGTAAGTAAAAGTGATATTTGATGAAACAGAAAATCTGAAAATTCTAATTGTCCACCAGATCTTTGATGGCATTGCCATGGTAACTGCCATGCATGTGCATACTATGTCAATTTAGAAAATGTGTTCTGAACAGTGTGTCTAGTTTGAATAAAACATATGGCTATGCCCAAACTCGACTGCGTTAGGTTTATTCACCTTTGATCTCCTTGACAACTACTATTTGTAGCTTCCTTTACCCAGCAGTCGAAGTACTTATGATGCTACATTTTTTTACATTTCGCGTGAACAATTTCAAATTTCTGATTTACTGCTGCATCAAATATCATCTAACATAGATAGATGTAGATTCAGATTCAAATTCATTTATTTGCTTTTAAACATAGTACACAGAAGATTTACAATCAATGTAATGTCTGGCCCATTTAGCCATTGACAAAAAGCATGCAAATATTTTTACTTACGTAAAAATAACAATAAGCTTCAATTAATTCACAGATCTCATGCTAGATCTAATAATTATTAGTAACACACAATCTGCTCTTAAAATTATTCTACATCAATAAATACACAAAACACTACAGTAAATCTTCTGCACAATTTTTTCACAGCGTTTTTCGAGCGCCACCTGGTGGTTTAACAGGGAACTATGTCGATGTGTCGTATGTCACACAAATGTACTACGTCTTATCAGGCTCGGGAAACCCATGGTTATCGAAATAACAATATTATAAAGGTTATCACTAATTATCATACTATTGTAGGAAACGTCGTCACCATTGGAAACTTTTTTTACAGTTTATTTGCGACTTTGTCCGCATAAATATAAGGTCACCTTGTTTTAAGTGATAATATTTAAAGGACAAATTTAGCACAATAAATGAATCATTTTTCGTATAAAAACTTTGGGTTTTTTACGCTATAAGCTACTTTTTAAAATAGTTAAAAATAAAGGTAATTGTTTTATACAGATATTGTTTTTTTTTTTTGAAAAGAAGAATTGGGCTTTGAAATGAGGGAAGAGAAAACCGATGACGTAGATTTTTTTTTTAATTTATAGGGTGTTCTTTTATAAATTATATTTTAATTTGTTAGAGGAAATAAAAAAATAAAAATCCTGGATTTCCAAATAATTATGACAATATAAAATATTATCACAAGGGCAAGAAGGGAAAACAAGGGCTAGTTTGCAACAAAAGTGGGTAACATGATTTGCTGGCCACTGTACCTGCAATCTTCTATCCCCCTATTCTCATAGGGGTGAACTATAAAATCAATAACACATTAAATTAATAAATAATGAATAATAATAAATAAATCCTTTGGACATTCCCACACATCGCCATCTAGTCCCAAAGTAAGCTACTCAAAGCTTGTGTTATGGGTGCCAGACAACGGATATAATACTTAAATACTTTTTGTTTGTAAATACATAGATATACATAAAAAACACCCAGACCAATACAAACAGACATGTTCATGCACACAAATGTTTGTATTGTGCGGGGATCGAACTCGCAACCCGCTGCGTAGCAGGCGATTTCTCGACCACTACACCAGACGGGTCGTCGTATTTTAATAAAACCGACTTCAAAACCAAAATGCACTTAAAAGTCTTATTTAAACTCTTAACTCTTTAAAGGATAGGACTCCATTTCAGGCGAACAATTTCCTTTAGGAGTCGTTGCTCTGATAGACGATGCTTGATATGGCCAAAGCTATGGCACCAACGTCAAAAAGAAACAGTTTGCATAAAATTTAGTTCTTTACTCTAAAGAGTAATAGATTATATAAGACTTTTTGTGCATTTTGGTTTTTAAGTCGGTTTTTACATTTTCGTTAAGTTAATTTTATTTGCTACTAGCGGACCCAGCGAACTTTGTTTCACCCCCAGCCCCATCCCGCCGAGTCCCGTAATTTTAACATTTAAGCATTCCCGGCGAATTTCGTTTCGCCCTTAAATTACTAAAATGGCTATTAAAAAATAAGGGTTGATCGTAGAAGGGTGAAAATTAAGGATTCTATGTATTTTTGTATGTTGTATCATAAAAAAATAGAAATTAAAAATTTTGGCTAAAAATAAAAATAAAATTAGGGGTGGACTACCCCTAACATTTAGGGGGATGAAAAATGATGTTGGCCGATTCTCATATATACCGGATAAGCACAAAAAATTTCATCAAAAGCGGTCAAGCCGTTTCGGAGGAGTATGGCAACGAAAACTGTGACACGAAAATTTTATATATTAGATTTTGCGAGTGATTACAGGAGGGGTTGCACCTTTTGACTCTGTTCTTTAATAATCTACAAATTACGTATCATAAGTTTTGTCATTATAATTACTACCCCAGGTTCGGTATAATTGTGGGATAGTGCTGAGAAGAAGCTGCGCAACAAACCCAGTCCCTATTGTCAATGACTCTTTAAAGGTTTACAATGTTTGTCACTACAAATGCAATGATCACTATCATGCAAGTCTTTAAATAACTATTTTTTAAACGTTAAGGAGTTCCACCATCAGCTCAGCTTCATTAAGATTCTAGTATAAAACACTAAACGTTAAAATTCGAGGTTTTTCCTCGATTGCACCAAGATCCCATCATCAGATCCCGATTTGGCGAGAATGGGGTCCACTAGAAGGTATAACCTCTATGTAATCGAAAAATTACTGAATTTTTTTGAATGACTGAGATATAACAGGTAGGTGACATAGATAAAAAAACATGCAGTCGAATTGATAACTTCCTCCTTTTTAGAAGTAGGTTTAAAAGTTAAAAGATTTGAAAGCTTGTGATAGTTCTTTCATATTCACATAAAGATTTAAAATGAAATAATCAAAGTACCAAATCAGAAGCTATATTAAACTTATCTATAATATTAACTAACAGTAATTAATGAGTACATACAATTGATTATTGATGTGGTATCCAAAAGAAAGTATCAGTTATAAAATCGTATATGATACTTTAGTAAGTTAATTAAACTTTATTTACTTTGTATTTATTCTTAATATTACTATGTTTTATTTTATTTCATTTTATTTTTGTAACAACCCCTAATAAATCTTTAATTTTATTATAACTTTGTACTTTTAGCCAGTCAAATAATATATTATTTTTTTAAAAAAAATCGCTGTATAAGTTTATGAATTTCAATATGTTTTTGTCGGATATATTGATCTATCAATACATACATACATACTAGCACATAGCTATATTTGTATGAATTAACTGTAATATCATAATGATTAATTAATTTTGTATACGTTTTGTTAAATTAAGTAGCAGTTTGTGAAGTAGCAATCTTCTATCCTCACAAATTCATGTGTAATAAAACATTGTTAGTAAGAGTTGAATTTTCGAAACGATGTAACTCATTCTTTACATTCCTGAAGCACATGTTTTGGCTTGCAGTTTAGCTTAATACTCATTTATGTATAAAAATTGTTTCTCCTCAACTGTAAACTTTTTTATGTTTTAATAAAATAAAATAAAATATCTTTTCTTCTTTTGCCTTTTTGTTTAACATCACAATCGATATAGTCGTTTTAGCCAAACAAACCATGAACACTTGAGCTCTCTACGACGACCTCTGTGGTGTGGTGTAGTGGCTTAGCACGCCGGGTTTCAAGGTGTCGCCGCTCCGAGGTCCCGGGTTCGATTCCCGGTCGTGTTAATGACAATATTGCCTCGTAGGGTGTTGTGGTGCCCCCCGTTGTTTTTGATTTCCTTAACGCAAGTACTTTGACTTAATATTTATCTTAATTAATATTATAAAGCTAAAGAGCTTGTTTGTTCGTTTGAACGCGCTAATTTCAGGAACTATCCAATACCAATTTTTTTCAAATCGGTCCGATTTGAATTTTGGTATTGGATCTGTGTTGGAAGGCTTGATGCTATTGAATATGTTCGACTGCGTCCGTGTTTTGTGTTTTCTCCCCCTTCTGTTGCAGCGTGATTTTTGAAAGACTAACTAAAGCTTATTTCGACAAATAAGCTTTTTAACAAAAAAATATTTTTTCAAATCGGTATCGTAGATCCTAAGATTACCGCGTACAAACAAACAAACTTTTCGGCTTCAAAATATTAATATAGATTTATGACGATAATTCATGTAGAGTTTTTATTACATACAAAATAGGTAAGAATGACGGATCCATAATAAAAGTTGTAGGCATATGATGGTCACATTAACTTCCTTATAATTGGTTACTGTTAAAAATACTTAATACCCTGTTTACAAATTCTAGTTATTATTTTTTTGAATGTGGGATTTTTGCTTTTGTATTATTTGTTTTGTACACTTATCTTTATCGGAGACGAGATGCCTGTGGAATAGTAAGAGACAATTTTACCAACGTTAGATACGAAAATGGCGTCGAATACAACACAAAACCTAAATAATGGTTTAGAATGTTTTTATCACTCAGTGTCATATGTATTTTATAATCGTAAAGATGAAATAAGAAACCAAAAATTTGCGTACGGGCGGGACTTGAACCAGCAACCTCTTGGCTGACCGGGCCAAACGCTTTTACCATTTGAGCTACCGTGCTGTTAGTCCAACCCTGCGAAATTTGTGGTCTCTTATGGATACGTCATTGCGTGACGCTTAGCGCCATCTAGCCGTCTGTTTATGAAACAGTCGGCCCAAGTAGT
Source organism: Pyrausta purpuralis (assembly GCA_963924145.1). Lineage (NCBI taxonomy): Eukaryota > Metazoa > Arthropoda > Insecta > Lepidoptera > Crambidae > Pyrausta > Pyrausta purpuralis. Next base: position 1,243,410 of record OZ001670.1, on the reverse strand, counting down.
TATTCTTTACAGAATAAATTCAACTTGGAAATTGTTGACACTTCGCTATCTAATGGTTTAGAATGTTTTTAACACTCACAGTGAGAGCGTTTGGCCCGGTCAGCCAAGAGGTTGCTGGTTCAAGTCCCGCCCGTACACAAATTTTTATTTTCTTTTTTCTTCCTTATGACCAAACCAAAATGTTCACACACACACACACACACACACACACACACACACACACACACACACACACACACACACACACACACACACACACACAAAGACATATATTAAAGTGCTCCTCAACTATTAAATTGTTAATCACGTTTGCTCACATACTGTAATATTGTTTTTCTTACTCATTTTTTTGTGAAATTCGTATCTTTAACCTAGAAGTGTAAGCCCTCATGACCTAACTCGCACCTAATACCCATGGAGAGATGGGAGTGGCTGAAAACTAGCGCTGAGTTGACCACATCCCATATCAGCACACTGTGCCACTGACCATTTGCTTTCCTTTTTTACTAAGCCTTAATTGCTCATGTTATTGTACCATTTTTTTATGAAGGCAATAAAAGTTTTTCTATTCTATTCTATTCTTTAAAACGCCTAATTCATAAACGTCACCTATTTGTCAGCAGTCATTTTCGTAAATGTCATTTTAAAACCAGTCGTTTCATACTTATTCGGTCGGATAAGTCCCATTTGACGTTGTTTAAATCGACCCTTTCTATTTCTTATCGTTCTGTATACCTATTCAATTCTATTATAAATACCACATCTGATTTTTTTCGACTAGTATTTGTTAAAGAGAATAAATCAATAGTTTTGTTTGTCATAATTACAAGTTTTTTTTCACATAAGCGACTTTGTACGTGACTGTTTAATTCGTAATTCTGACAAGCTCAATCAGACTGTCCTAAGTTGCTATTAAAGAATGCTGAATTCATTAAGTTTTAATAAACGGAAATCAGTGATTTTATGTGCAAAAATGTCAAGTGCAAAACGTTTTATGGTGAGTTTTTGTATTTTAATTATTCATTTATTTATTGTAAGAATAAAATGAAGTACAATTAATAGTGTACTTAATTCTTTGAAGCATTCTCTACCAGACAACCAATGGTTGAGACAAAAACAGTTGAGGCGGCGTAAAATAACAAAATAACTAACATAATTAAGAATATACTACTTACCTACATATATTTTTCTTAGGGCTGATTTTTCAATAGTCAGATAAGAAATATTCGTCGAATAAAATACAATATATGGCTAATTTGAAAACGTCCCCTAATTGTCACCAATCATACATAACTGTCATTTTTTTTAAATCTGTCGCTTGAAAATATATCAGTCTGATAAGTTTTATTTGACCATTAAAAAAACGGCCCTTAAATTAACAAACAAATACAAAAAAAACATAGGACTTCACGCTGAACAAATATTATGTTATTTATTCTCATTGAGAAAAAGATTGCGTATTTTGAGTATTTTTTGTACACTTTATGATTTCTTGATCGTATAGTTCCAAAATTTTTTGATGATTTCTCGCGATTTCGTCCGCCCATTTTAGCAACATATTCCTGCTCTTCTACAAGACAGATTGGCTTCATGTCAGATTGGTAAGATATGTCACTCCGAAAATAGGACACCTTGTATGGTCTTATCCATATTCTTCACTAGCGTTTTCCTGCAGCTTAACCGGGGAGATTGTACTATCTAATTAATACTAGCGGTCCCGGCCCTGTTCTAACCCGATCTGGTTAGGGTTTAAAACGGGAACCCTTATAGTTTCGTCAAGTCTGTCTGTCTGTCCGTCCGTATGTCACAGTCGCTTTATTCTGAACTTATTAGTAATATCACACAACATTTGTTTTTGCTCCAACCTTTGCGTGTGAATGGGGGTGTGTATGTATAGGTCTTTCAAAATGACATTAATGATCCTAAAACCAGTTTTGAGAGATAGACCTTCATACAAACATTATAAAAAACAAAGTTATTTTTGCTGTCAAAAATATTGTGATATTTTCGCTGGGGAAGTAGGTAAGTGGACCCCAAATTCATTTTAAAGTTGGCACGGAACCCTTAGTGCGCGGGTCCGACTGGCACTTGGCCTTATTATTTGGTTATTATGAGTCAATACAAATAAATCAAAGTCATATTGCGGAAATCGTTCCGCTCAAACTTTGACATTTATAATATTAGAAGGAAACTGATTTTATTAATAACAAACAAGAAAAAATAAAACTAAGACATGCTACATAAAAAAAAACTAACAAAAAATAACTTTTTTTAGTAGGGTTTTCTAACTGCCTGTTAATTGAATGTCTACTGTTTTCACTAACTCTGTTATTTTGTATCTAAGAGTGTGCTTCAATATGTTTTTCATAATAGTTCATCATTGTACCTTTAGTTACGAAAGAGCGGCACTCCCTGTCACGAGTTTTTCAAACTCAAAAGGGAGAACCAACCCATGTTATCATTTTAATTGAAATGAAGCAAAAAAGAGTTTTGTATTTGTATAACTGCCTCGGTGGCGGCTTGTAGCGGGTCACACTTAAAAGTGACGGGTGCGCCAGAGGTCCCAGGTTCAGAAATTCTAAGGATAAAGCCGTTGGTCCTGCGCCTGATCTCTCGCCAGTCGTGTTTCGCTGTCCTATCGGGCTATCAGAGTGAAAGGAATAGAGAGTGCACCTGTGTTTGCGCACACACTTGTGCACTATAATATGTCCCGCGCAGTCGGTTAGTCGTTGTGACTGGCCACCGTAGAAATAGGCTTTGGGTCTTATTAATTACTATTAATGGGGGGTTTCTTTTACAATAAAAATATTTTTATCTTACCTTCAAAACACAAAATTTGCTTTCTGTTTTTCACTAACACAAATAAAAACTTTTTTATTATTCACTTACATATCCCAATTGTTTAGAAAACACTTTTATGTCATTTTAACTATCACATAGGAACTAACCGCCACTTTTTTCTCACTTTAACTTGTAACTAATAGTTAGAGATTGTTCAAGTAACCATGCAATGGACTTTTCTTGAAATAAAAAAAAATAGTATCACATAACTTTAAGAGGATAACGAATACCTGAACCGCCCCGCGGTGCGTTAGCGAAGCGACTGGGGGTGTATTTGAGGGTAGGAGGGGGCGGGGCATGGACTGGGCGTGGCTTATGAGGGGCGTGGTCTGTAGGAGGGTTGACAGCTTTGTGAACTGACTGAAAATAATAATTTGAAAGTATCAAAATTTGAGGTGCTCGTAGCGCAGTGGTAGCAGCGCTTTGGTAGTGATACCGAAGTGAAGAATAAAGAAGAGTCAAGATTAACCTATGTTAGTAGAAAGTTACATCTTATTTTAAAATTAATCATTTCACTAAAAAGGAATTTCAAGATTGTTTACAATATTCGACAAGAAACGAAAAACAGACTTTATCTTTATTTAAGAAGGCATACATGCATGCATTAATGCATGCAAGCATACAGGCATGCATGCAGCAAGCAAGCAGGCATGCAAACAAGCAGCATGCATTAGGATTTCCTCGTCTCCGGCGCTGCGGGAATAGCAGCCTCGTCGCCCTTGCGTAACAAGGCGCAGTCACCCACGCTCGCCTACGCAGCTTCGGCTTGCTGCCAGCCTCAGCCGCTCCGGCTCGCGCGGGTGCCTACACCGCGTTACAGCGGGCGGAGGCTGCTCTCCCTCCGCGCCTCCGGCTTTTGAATTACACTCTAGTATCGGCCAGACTAGTACCATGGCGAGAAGACCACGGCTAGTCGGGATTAACGCAGTTTATGTATTAGAGCAATATTTATGACATATTTATATCAATCATGCTGTAAATTGTCTATTAATAAAGAATGCAATATAATATTAGTAACAAATTCGTTTGGAAATACGGAGTTTAGTAAAATTCGATGTTTCAAGAATTCTGCATATTGAAACTTACGTGGAAATAAAATTATGGGTAACAAAATAGAAAGCTAACGTTACTTCGATAAAATACGTAATTTATGAAAAGAAGTAACGATGAAGTAAGTTTGTAGATAATAAGCATTCGACGAAATGAAATTGTGATGTAATAAGATTCTAGAATTTGTTGAATATTATGTTGAAACATCTGCGAATCGTTTTATGGGGAATGAAAATCGATGAAGAAAATTGCGATTAAGTGATGGGTTCCCCGTTCAAACCATTGTCGTTGAAATTCTTTATCGAGATCTACATCAAGTTTTTTTTTTCAAAATTTACACTCGCTTAATTTAAAAGTTATATGAGGGAAGGGGGGGGGGGGAAATGGTTTAAGGGACCTCGATGTTTTTTTAAAAGACCTATCCATCCATAGACACCCTACACGCATATGTTTTAGTTTCATGTATGCCCCGCCCCTCCCCTGAAATATAATTTATTTTTATTTTTTGATTGAGAATCGTAAACCAGTTAACAGGATACATCGAAGTTTACAGTTGAAACTAAGTAGGTAGATGTACATGAGTCACAGCCACTGCTGTGACTCATGGACGGGCGGACTTACAGACAGACAGAAAAAAACATGAACACTCGGGTCCGAGCGGGTGGTACTAAAATGGTTCTCGCGCACTAGAGCCGTAAGGAGCAACCCTAATACTTATTACAAAGGGGTGTGCCCAACCCCCAAAATGCTTGCTACAATATTCAACATTCAACCCTTCCCTAAATCAAGACGGCGTTGTTAGTTCATATTCAGTCTGTTTTATTTCCATTCTGTCTGTAGCTCCAATTTTATGAAGAAAAAATAATTAGTTCATAAATAAAAGTTTAACGCAAAAGTTAGGGAAAAAGAGATTGCTTATAATATTTTATAAAAGAGTTTTGTCACTGCACAAACTTAATAACATAAATTGTAAAAGCAAGTGTGTAAGACGAGGAATCGAACCCTGTGTCTCACGCTATCTGTACCGTTACCATAAGTTTACAACGGTTTTATTCGATAGCAACGACGTAACTTTTTGTATGGAAAATTTTAGTTCTGTCAGTGACCGCTAGAGGCGCTGTGCAATTTTCCATAGACTTTTTACGTCGTCACTAGCGAGTAAACCGATGTAAACTCTTGGTAACGGTACTGGGCGCATGTTTATACTACTAGGACTGTTAAAGAGAGCACTTGCACAGATTTAACTGCTTGCCAATGTGTCGGTAGCCGAGTGGCATAGGCGTACGCCCGGATAGCGTAAGACACAGGGTTCGATTGTCTGACACAGTTGCTTTTCACAAGTGCAATTTATGCTAAATTGTTGATATTTCTCCATGCCTAATAAAATGAATCGATTTATTTACTTTTTTTTAGCATCTCGGCAGACATTTGGTTACAATCTCATCTGATGGTAAGTGATGACATGGCCTAGGATGGATCATGTCTGACTCGTAACAGCCTGTCTATTCACTCTCTTCTTGATTTCGGCTAAATTATTATGGCTAGGAAACACATCTGCCAGCAGTGAATAGCCGTGCGCATGAGAAATGTAGATCTCAAACTCAAAAAATTCGTTTGTTTTTTGTTATTTTCTTATGTTTTATATTTTATTGTATTATATTGTATTGTTTTTGTTGTTTCTATACCCACAAGGCACCCTCAGAAAATCAGTGTCGTGGCATGCATCTTGCGGCCACGATTAATGCTGAGAGGGTGCCTTTTCGACTCATACTCGATGTTAAGTGTACCTATAATAAGTGTGTGTGTATGTTTTATTGTTTAGGTGTTTACGTGTAAGTGTTTTTGTATATGTCTGTGAGTCAAATAAATGTATTTTCTTTCTTTCTTTCTAAAAAACTCATATTAAAGATTTTATTACACATTAATACTATAAAAGCATTTTTCCAAAAGCCAGTTATTCAATCGCTTCTTAAATATTGGCCCTTGAAGTGATCTTAGTTCTGCCGGCAGTAAGTTATGTAAAACAATACTCTTATTATATGCATTTCTTCTATATATATCCTTGCGACAGGGGTTGATGCATTAGGTTAATGTAGTGCTGCCTTAATTGCCTACCCGCGATTTCACTGCGTGTTTTGTAATAGTTGGGAAAGGACCTTACAAAAAGACAAACTTCTCTGATGTAGATGCATGGAAGTGGAAGCAACTAAAGCTATTTAAAGAGAGATACCAGACGTTACACAAAGCGCCAATGCATCTCTTCTGTATTTTGAAGGCTCTGTCTATATCTACTGAATTGCGTTGCTGGTATTATGTCTTCGTTGTAAAAGCTGATGCCGCGCCCGCGTCTTTTGTTCCGCTGTAAACTTACAAGTAAAGCTAGTTTGATACTCAATAAACCATTATTTTGTTTTATTTTATTTTACTTTACAATTTTTGGAAGCCTTACAGCTAGAACAAGATTGCTTAAAAACTACAAATAAAAAGACGACCATTTACATGTCTCCACTGATAGAACAAAAATGTAAAAGTAAGAAACGCTAGCAAATCAACAAATTGACGCTTAAATTAATAAGATTTATTCACAAAAGCAAAGTCAAATTCAACATTCAAAAAAGTCGTTAGATAATCCTTTCTTAACCTGACTTACACTTGTACAAAACAAATCGAAACCACAAACGTACTGACATTCGTTAAATAAATTAGCTGCTCTAAGTAAATAAGAATTCCGCCTGTAATTTGTGTTAACTATAAGAACGTGCAAAACGTTGGGATTCCTCGGAGGTTTCCTTGGTGTGCAAATGCACAGCTTGCTTAACAACTCAGGACAGTCTATCATACCACCAGCAATCTTGTGAATGTAAGACAAATCTGCTATCTCTCTGCGCTTGTATAAAGGTAGCATATGATGTCTCCTGCATCGTAAGTAGTCGATGTCGTGTTTGCCTGTTCTATATTGAATGAATCTGAGAAACCGCTTTTGAAAGCTTTCCAATCTCTATCAATCAATTATCATCCACAGGACATCATGCGACCGATTGCAAGCGTCTACATTTGCTGCAATATTAACAAGGTCTTCTGTCTGTCCACCTTGTTGGTGGACGTCCTTCACCGTGTTAAAGATTGAAGGGTCACATTCTGCCGGCCCGTTACCATTGGTTAAACTCGATTGTTAAGAAATTGCTTTCTTAAATCTCATACTACAAGTATCTACATACTTTTGAATTGGTTAAGTGTTTTTACCGACTTCAAAATAAAAGGAGGTAATCAATTTAATGTATATGTATGTGCTATGGTTGGAATTTGATAATATTTGAATATGTTGATCTGTTAAGGCTTCAGAACACGTGTGCAAAATTTCGTAAGTGTACGAGTACGTATGTTTGTATGTTTATCCACGGATTTCTCGAAAATGAGAAGCTATAGCGAGATTATTGTTTTTTATTTCAATCAGGTATACTTCTAATAAGAGTATAGTATAAGTTTAGTCAAAATCGGTGTAGTAGTTTCTGAGATATGAGTAATAACTCAAGCGTGTAGACTGTTGGTGTAGGTAGGTAAACTTGACATCATGTGAAGACTCCAAAAGAATTTGTTTCTCCTAAATAGAGGATGAATGCGTTATTTTAAGCTTTTTAGTAGTTTTTTAAAGTCATTTTTTTACCCGATAGTGATAAAGCCTAATGAGGTTATTTTTAAACTTAGTTGACGCTATTTTACGTCTGAACAATTCTCCTCATATTTATTGAGTCTCATGTTTGAATATTTCAAACAACGTTTCAGCCAGAAAGCATATGAGGAAAATAATTCGTTATAACAGCGATAATTTTAGTTTTCCATGCAACTAAATATGTGATATGAAATGCATTGTATAAATTTAAATCCAGAACCAATGTATTTGTCATCCAATTTGAAACCTAGAAGTTATACACCCTTTAGTTGGTTCCATTTTTGCCAATTCGGGATCTGATGATGGGATGTTGGTGTAATCAAGAGAAAAACCTCAAATTTTAAAGGCACATTTGGTGTTTTTTAGGGTTCCGTAGCCGAGTGGCAAAAAACGGAACGAACCCTTATAGTTTCGTCAAGTCTGTCTGTCTGTCTGTCCATCCGTATGTCACAGCCATTTTATTCTGTAACTAAAAGCATCACACTGTTGAAATTTAGTAGGATGATGTATACTGTTAAACGCTTTACGATTCTTATACAAAAAATAAAAAATAACAATATTTAAGGGGGGGGGGGGGCTCCCATACATGAAACTAAAACAAAAAAATGACAAACTTATGCGTGGGTGTCTATAGATAGGTCTTATAAAATAAAATAAAGGTTCCACAAACCGTTTTCTCTAAAACACTAACAATTTCGAGATATACGCTTCCAAAGTGGTAAAATGGGCGTTCCCCCCCTTGAACTTCTAAACTAAGCGAGTGTAAACTTTGAAAAAAATATATACTGTAGATCTTAACAAATACTCGTACTTTCAACGAAAATTGGTTTGGACGGGATCGAATTGGTAGTTTTTGTGATATAGCACATTAGGTCTGATAGTCAACATCTTATGGAGCTGAGCTGATGGTGTAACTCCTTAACGCGTCAGTAATTCTAATGACAGAACTTATGATAGGTAATTTGTAGCTTTTTAAAGAACATAGTCATTTGGTGCAACTCCTCCCCCCCCCCCTCCAGTCATCGCTAAAAACGATTATATAATTTTAGGTACGGTCATCTGATAACATGACGTGTAGTAATGTCTTTTGTGTGTATGTTTTGTTTAAGGACGAGTGCAGAATGAAAGCGTGCTCGAGACTCATTTGTATTTATTTTGATTAATAATAAGTGCAAATAATTCCTGGCAAATCCATGACCATTGTGTCAAACAACATTATTTTTACCAGCAGATAAGGCTATCTTACAAAACAATAAACACTCTATTTTTACAATTACACAACAATAGTATAATTTATCTATCTATAAACAATATGGTTATTCCAAACGAAGAAATGATTAATGTCTTAAAATGGATGTGGTCTGAAATTAGAAGCTAAAATTTTAAATATAGGCCCTTGAAGTAACAAATAATCAATTCAAAAACACTTAAAGGCGCTACCCGGATTTTTACCGCGCACACTAGCGCCACTTTACTAGAAAAATCATAACTCGTTAAATAAAAGACCAATCAAAAATATGGTAGATACGATTGTAGCTCTGATTAAGTGGTTTAGATACAATGTTTAAGTTCAATAAAACAGAGTTATCTTCAGTTACAGTTAGAAAAAAATCTAAAAGTGGCCATATTTAGCAGTTTTTCTAACTCTAACTACAGTAAACTACTTTAGAAACAATTTAAACGTAACGAACCTGTACTACAATCGTATCTACCAGATTTGTGATCGGTCTTTTATTTAACGAGTTATGATTTTTCTACAAAAGTGGCGCTAGTGTGCGCGGTTAAAATCCGGGTAGCCTCTTAACACCTCTATATACCTATAGTCTACGTGACACTGCTAAAGAGACCGGAGCACCGCCCAAGTTTCGATCGAATCATTGTCCACAAACGCTAAGCATAGAGTTCTAGATTGGAGACCCTTCAACCAAGACGCAGCGTAGGACGTCCACCGACAAGATGGACAGCCGACTTTGTAAAGATCGCAGGAACAAACTGGTCGCTTCTGATCGGTCCCTGTGGAAAGCCGTAGGGGAAGCCTATGTTCAGCAGTGGACGTCCTTTGGCTGAAAATGATGAGTAATGATGAAGAGCAATGTATTGCAAATAACTGTGTCCAGTTATATTTATTTATTTTTAGGTAGTGCCACAGATTACAATCAAAACATGCACTAAATATAATAAAATATTTACTCTTAGTTATAAAACTCTACGTTGATTAGGCTTTGGATTAATTTTATCTGCATTTTAGAGCAATGACTTGGGGGCGTAATGCGATCAAACTTTAAATGATCAATTCCGACTCAGAATATTATCAATATAATAATATTATAATAATACTTTCAATACGAGCCATGAATAAGTAGGTATAATTGTAAGTTCTGCAGTATTGTATTTTTTCATGAGCGGTTTACGCGTTTTCGCTTTCTCCTGAGATCTGTCTAGGCTAGGGCATATTAGTATATTAGTAAAGTAAAAAGTAAAGTTAGCCTGTAACATCCCACTGCTGGCAAAGGCTAACCTCAACTATGAGGTAGGTAGGTTGTGTTTACAAGGCAAGCGACTAACCCTACTATCAGATGTTATCAAGCCGCCCGTAAGGCCTCTGACTAGGCTTAACGACTAATATCAACCGATATTAGCCGGGGCCAACGGCTTAACGTGCATTCCGAAGCAGGGAGATAGATGCTTGTGATGTACGTCATTTACATGGTCGGAATGGTCACCTAGCCAAACACGACCGCGCCGTAGGTTGCTTCACTTCGGTATCACTACCAAAGCGCTGCTACCACTGCGCTACGAGCACATCACTTTATTATATAATATAAGTATTTATACATTAATCTTAGTTTAGTAGGCTCCCAGTTCCATGTAATTATTATTTTTTGCTGCTTTTCTCGCATTTGTCACCTTGTTGGCAAAATTGTATTAATTATCTTTGGAAGCTTTAAAAATGCTAATGCGTGACTTATTTATATTAAGTCAAATGTAATATTGTAAAGCTGTTTGTTTGTAAAGCCCTTTGACCAAAGACGCAGCGTGGGACGTCCACCGACGAGATAGACAGACGACCTTGTAAAGATCGCAAGAACAAACTGGATGCGGACCGCTAGTGATCGGTCGCTGTGGAAAGCCGTGGGGGAGGCCTATGTTCAGCAGAGGACGTCCTGTGGCTGATGGTGATGATGAATACTTCATTGTTATTATTTATATTTATGTTGTTTTGAAGTCGCAAAACGAATTGATAATTTGACAGTAAAGCTGAGCCGCTTACCTATCAAAACAGCTTCGCAATTCGCGGACTATTTTTGAATCACTCGCGTCAAGATGGCGTGTGTTATTCATTGATTATACATCAATTTTGTAATAAAAAACAGTTGATATTGACAAAGGAGTGATTTGAAAAGATGAACTCACGTCTATATTTTGCATGATTTTCGTTGATTTTTTTATTCGTTTTCGAACGAAAATCACACGCCATATCCAAGCGAGTATTTCGAAAACGGTGCGCAGCGGTCTAGGTCAAGGTTACTTAATCTTATATATAAAATTCTCGTGTCACAATGTTCGTTCCCGTACTCCTCCGAAACGGCTTTACCGATTCTTACCAAATTTAATATGCGTAATCAGTAGGTCTGAGAATCGGCTACTATCTATTTTTCATACCCCTAAGTTATAAGGGTTGTTCACCCTTAAACATTTTTTTTTAATTTTTGGACGAAATTTTTTATAATGTGGCATTAAAAATACATACAACCCTAAATTTTTACTTTTTTATCACCAAATGGCTATTTTAGTAATTTGATCATTTTTCATCCCGCTCGATAACTGATCAATTATAGTGTTTAACTTAACTTTTAAAATTAGACTGAGCGAGAGGGGGCCGGGGCGGGACGGTGCTAGGGGCGAAGCAAAGTTCGCTGGGTCCGCTAATATCTCTGTAAAATCATTAATTCAAACTTTCTCTCCCATTACAGACACGCTGTAAAATCTCCACATTGCAATAACGCTGGGAATGCTAATGTCAAATGTTACTAAAGAACCCCGATAGTACGTCTCCTCTTAATTCGATTTCCCGCATTTAACGCTTTTTAGCGTCGGATTAAAGAACGTTAAATTCAGGAATTCGTCCTCTATAACTTGGTGTATACTTTCATAAATTTGTTCCCCGCTTAGTTACTATGTATTCGTCTCCCTTAGTACGCTCTTTTTGAGTGAATCTTGACCTGATTGATAGAAAAAATGGTCTAAAAAGTCTGTCCGATAGTCAAATTGAGGTGCCAAATCCAGCCCTAGTCTCTATTTTGAAATTACGTTTATATTTTTACTGATATCATGTAATTTTGGTAACTTTGTACTTGCTTGAGTTCGAGTTTTATCAATTTATATGTACTTATTAGGATAAGTTTAAATCAATGTTTAGCTCAACGTTTCGCCGTCTTGTAGCCAAATTAGCCTTTCGTGATCTTTTTTCTTCTTTGAAAGAGTATTTCCAACCCATCCAACTTGGTTTCGGCAGTAAGGGAGGTTGCGAGGCCGTGGTTCATTCCGCTCGCAATTTCCCAGAGAATCGCGCAAAAACGCCAAGCGCCGCAAGTATGTCTCACTTGCAAGTGATTTTGTGTTTGCACCGTTTGGCGTTGAAACATTTGGGCCGTGGGGACCCTGCTAAATAGCTGTTTAGAAAAATTGCGCCAAAATAAAATTCTGTAACAGCCAATAATAAAGCTAGCTGGTTCCTAGCTCAAAGGATTAGCATAGCTATCCAACGCGGCAACGCAGCCAGCATCATAGCCTCCTTGCCTCAAGGAAATAGTTTCGTTTTTGAATAGGTAGATTTTAAGTTATTTTTTCATGTTGCATGTCTTAGTTTTATTTTTTATCTTTAATAAATATTTCAAGTTTATATGTAAATAAAGTTATGTACCTAAGACTTTCGTGTGCAAGTAATTGTGCAATTTGCCTACATTTCGAACGCTAACAGTTATAATATGCTTGCGTGGAATAACGTTTTACAACTCGTAAAATTGTATGGAATAAGACGAATTTGATCTCATTCATTTTCATACATTCTAATCTAAGCTGGTACGTCTTCGATATTTTAAAATAAAGGCTTGATTGGTAAAAAATGGTCGAAATTCTGAAGTCTTTTTGTCAATAAAGTGAATGTTCAGGGTATTGTTTATATGTTTAATCATGACGTACGAGCATTTTTTGTATGCATCTTCAACGTTAAATTTTTGGCAAAATCAGACAAAGCTTTAGGGGTCGAAATCGTTTTCTCTTTTTCAATGGAAGTTCGCGCACACACGATCCTCTAGAGTTTGTTAAAGATTGGAAAGGTAACAAATACAACGTTTAATGTTATGGGCTTGCCGGATTTTTGACGCGCACACTTGCGCCACTTTAGTAGAAAAATCATAACTTGTTAAATAAAAGACCAATCGATAATCTGAATGATGCGATTGTAGCTCTGGTTATGTGGTTTAGATACAATGTTTAAGTTCAATAAAACAGAGTTATCTGCAGTTACAGTTAGAAAAATTGCCAAAAGCGTCCAAATTTAGCAGTTTTTCTAACTCTAACTACAGTAAACTCTTTAAGAAACAATTCAAATGTACTAAATAAACTATAGAACCTGTACTACAATCGTGTCTACCAGATTTTTGATTGTTTTTGTATTTAAGGAGTAATAATTATTTTTAAATAGAGTGGCGCTAATGTACGCGTCATAAATTCAGGGAGCCCCTTAAATGCGCAAAACCTCAAACACCCCAAATGATTGATAATGCAATTGACCTAATTCTGAAAGAAAAACTAATTTAAAAAAATAATTTAAGGTTTAATGTGGTGTTTTAGTTTTACTGGCACTTCTGATCATTTCTTGCTCTGCGGACGACGCTCTGTCGAGAGAGGAGTCGGTAGGTACCTATTCACCTCGTCGCTGCGCCGCGCTAACATTATTATTATTATTAAAACTATCCACCCCCATAAAGAACTAACCATGCTTATAGTCAGTGTACAGTATTTTAGTGGGTTTACATGTTAATAAATAGACAGGGCAACATTTTCATTCAGATTTAAACCCATATTAAAAAGTGGTTTCATTGATTCTTCTCGTCGTTTCAATGATCCCATTTTCAGGTTCTGCGCATTTATACATTTTATGATTGTACTTCTTACAACAATTTTAAAAGTACACATAAATATCGTTTTGGCATGTAAATAATTAATTTTCCTTGTGTCCGATTAAAACTATTTGTCGCTTATAACGCGTTTTAGGCCGAGTCCCGACAGAATTGTAATAACGGGGTTTTACTGTAATTAAAATCAATATTGTCAAGATACTATTAAATGATTAAAGCTTATAAACAGATGATAAGTGTGATTCAATCAACGTTTTAGGTTATCTAACCTAATTTTAGCGCCATGATCTCACAACATGCCTAGAATATTGTCAGTAGTCTTAACACGCCAACGTTAAAGGTTATATTTATTGAAAATGCCTATACCCTAAGGTTGTCAGTGCCGTTACTATGAATTTTTAAAGATATAAAAAAAATATGTAATAAGCTCTCTCAACTAGTAATCAATTATTAATGGTTTTAATTAGATACAATAGGTTAGTAGTATTATATTATCTGGGAAGTTACGAAGTATCAGATCAGTAAAGATCTCCACTGGCTCTTTGACCATAAATAATTAATGTACCTCGCTGACCCTACTGTTTGTCGTATCGTATGAACGTATTAAATTAAATATGGACAGAATTCAGCCTCAGTCTGAGTCTGGATCCTACAGGCATGCCACGCGCGTTTTTGTTTTATTTGCAAATCGTTTTGTGTTTATTTTGAAAGCGTTAATTGTTTACATTTTAAAAACTGTCAATGTTTACGTTCAGTGATGTCGTAATATTTTTTGTTTATGGATTTAAAAAATGCCAGCATTGGAAAGCTTGTTCCGAATTGTGAGTTTAGTTTTGTTTATTTTGGTTAGTGATGCATGATGAGAATGCTGATTTATTTATGGGGCTTCAATTGATTTAATTTTGGGTTTTCCAAAGTGCTTTCTCTTCTTACTCTTTAGTACAGGTGATCCAAAACAATCCATGTTTTCCTTGTGTTTGCACATTAGTTAAGATTTAATCATTTATAGAAATTACAATTAGTACCTAATAATTGCGTATTAATTTAATAGGATTCACACATTTACTTACATTTGCATGAAACATACAAAGGGTTCATCACTCTCACAGTAATTATGCGTATAATTAAAATTGTATATTGTAATTTTTATTATAAATAAAAGTTTAGTGTTAATCAAAATAAAGAAAATACTTTTATTTGAATACACATTGAGATTAAATTGCACTAGCGGTTACCCGCGGCTTCACCCGAGTAAATGTCAGATTTCAAACGTATCACTATGAATGGTAGCCTATACATTGTTCTGATGAATGAGCTATAATATAGTAAAGTTTCATCAAAATCCATCCAATAGCTTTTGCATGAAGGAGTAACAAGCATGCACACTCACAAACGTTCGCGTTTATTATTTATAAGTGAGATTTAAAATATATAAGTAAGATTGAGTGATGAGAAGTGAGACAAAAAAGGGGTTAGTAAAAAATAGTTCTTATTACGTAAATTAAGTTATTTATAGACTTAATTTATATTGGAGCGTAGAAACAGCTCTAGGTGTGCAAATCTTCGTGAAAGGGGCGAAGAATTTATTTCTATTAGTTTGTAATAAAAAACATACGTAGTCAAAAAGTTGGATTCAGATAAATATTTTTAAAATTTTGCCGTTTTAGATTTCTTAACAAAAGAGCATATTAACGCTCAATGTAGTCAAATACCTACCTAATTTAATATAAAAAAAATAAAACTTATGTTTAAGAATACTTAGGCAAAACATGTTTTTCTATGCGATGTCAGTTTAAATACTAACTTATTATTACTTTTCTCACCTTTAGATTCCTGAAAGCCATCTATATCTCTTTTTATCTTAAAAACAGTTCACTCCGCATGTTAACAAAAAACCCAGATATTAATTATTGTGTGCAAATTTATTGCGTTTTGTTTGTTATCCCTCTCGTGTTTTCCCATTGTTTATATATAACTAGCGGCCCCTGCGACGTCATCCGCGCGTTTTGAGTTTGCTCCTTCCCCTTTCCGTCGCAGTGTGATGTTTAGTAACCTAATGCCTTCCTCGATAAATAAGCTATCCAACACAAAATGATTTTTTCGAATCGGTCTAGTAGTTCCTGAGATTAGCGCGTTCAAACTTACAAACTCTTCAGCTTTATAATATTAGTATAGGTTTATTACGAGTAATGCCAATAATTAATGATAGATGGAGAGAGCTACGCTCCGTGTGTCTCTACGAGATCATAAAGTCATAATCTACAACTTTTCTAAAAATAATTTTAATTCATTTTTTTTTTGAAGTAATATTGGACACCAATCACATACATTGCTCTGATCCCAAAGTAAGTAGCTAATGCACTTGTGTTATGGAAATCAGACACAACGGTTGGACCACAACACCCAGACCCGAGACAATATAGAAAATTGGGATTTCTTTGTTTCGATCTTGTTAAGATCGCAGGATCATACATACCTACTGGATGCAGGCTGGTTGTGGTTGACCGGTCGCTGTGGAAAATTGTGGGGGAGCCCTATGTTCAGTCAGAATTAGTGAGTGTCAATTTTGTGCTTGTATCGAGTTAGTTTTGTTAAACATTCATTGCACCTACTCACACATTTGAGTGTTAGAGGAAAACTATAATACTTAAGTGAAAGAGGAAATGCCCATTATTTAGGTTTTATAACGGCGAACGTGTTTGTATGAACGTATATCGCATTGTTATAAAATTAATTTTGTAGGTACCAATTGTTACATCTGCTATCTTAAAATACTAAACTTAATCACAGGCATATTCTCGAATAAATAATCTTTACGTAAATACACCTGTAAATTGGTACCTACACACAACTCTATAATAGGAGTCATCAAGAACAAATTATTCAAATCAATCAAATCAAATCAAATCAAAATTTATTAGCATTACATGTGTGTACATATATATACAGATGGTAGTAAGGAATAAAGTGCTACACATGCACCCTGCAAGGGTATAGCTACATCATACTTATAGACTAAAGTTATGGAACACTAAAGACTAAGTTATTTATTCGAGCTTATGTTTATATATACATTTTCGACATAATATATTAAAAAAAACATAATATATTTTCAGTTATTGCACAATTCTATAGTACTCATTTACATTATAATAACATTTATTGCATAAATATTTGCTTAAGGATGTCACAAAATTTTTGTAATTGTCTTGTTCTCTTATGGACTTGGGAAGAGCGTTATAAATTCTTACTGCCATTGAGTACGGTCCTGAGGCGTGCAACACTAATCTGCTCTTTGGCACTACGAATTTATTGGCAACACAATAAAAAGATACGGTTGAACTTAACGTTAACAGCTACTTATACTATTTTTTAGGGTTCCGTAGCCGAATGGCAAAAAAACGGAACCCTTATAGTTTTGTCAAGTCTGTCTGTTTGTCTGTCTGGCCGTCCGTATGTCACAGCCACTTTATTCCGTAACTATAAGCATCACACTTTTGGAATTTGGTAGGAAGATGAACCCCGTTAATCGCTATACTATTTGAGAATAGTATAGCGATTAACGGGGTTACACACACACACACACACACACACACACACACACACACACACACACACACACACACACACACACACACACACACATTCCTGTGTTGATCTAAAAATTTAAGTAAATAAATATATGTATTTAGAGATGGCAATAACTTGCCTGATTTTTGTAAGACCGGTGGCGGGCGCTAATGACTTTCATACAGTTAAAAAAACCGGCCAAGTGCGAGTCGGACTCACACACTCAGGGTTCCGTGCCAAACTGCCAACTTAAACTGCATTAGAGCTCCACTTACTTTCACTTAGCCAAAATACCACAATATTTTGTTGACAGCAATCATAACGTTGTTTTTCATAGTATTTGTATGAATAACAAATTTGTGTTTGCGGTCAGACAGACAGACTTGACGAAACTATAAGGGTTCCGTTTCTTTGCCATTCGGCTACGGAACCATAAAAATTACATTTACACATAATTCACAGCTGAAAAACCCGGAAAGCTGAAAATGTGGCAAATATTAACGTGCAGTAATAATAACTGTAATTAATAATAATTCAAAGCAAACTTATGTTCAACTTCGTCACGAATTTTAGTTAACGAGGAAAAATTTTACTAAATGCTTAAATAATAAACGATAAGGCTCATTTATACGAAAATTGATAACCAAGGCCCGATCTCTACTAATATTATAAAGCTAAAGAGTTTGTTTGAACGCGCTAATCTCAAGAACTCCTGGACCGATTTCGGAAATTAATTTTGTGTTGAATATACAGTGTCTTTTTTATCAGTACCGAAATTTTGTGTAAAGACTCCACTGATGAATATGAACAACTTTTACTATGGGTGCAATAGTGAAATCGAGAAAAAAAATGTCAAAATGTATGGAACAGCTGATTTTTTTTCTCAATTTCACTATTGCCCCCATAGTAAAAGTTGTTCATATTCATCAGTGGAGTCTTTACACAAAATTTCGGTACTGATAAAAAGTCACCCTGTATATTAAGGAAAGCTTAAGGCTATAAAATATCACGCTGCGAGCGGAGTGGAGGAATCAAACTCAAGATCTCGAGTTATATCTCGATATAGTTAGTCATTAAAAGAAATAAATATTACATTTTATAAATATGCGCCAACATACATATAGCTTTCATGACTTAGACGCAAATACTCGTGTTCATCACGCAAACATCTGTCCTAGCGGGATTTGAACCAGCGACCTCTCGCGTTTCGTGTCGTTAATATAATTTGTACCGTTGTACATCTATAACGTGTAATAAATTGAGTACCTTAATATTTTTAGTATTCATCGGATCCACATTAACATTCTCATCACATTATCTTTGTTTTTCCATGCTTTCATTTCCTTTTTGCTGGTTCGTTTGCTGTAAACACGAACATAAGAGTTAATCATAGATTCTATCTACCATAACGCAGTTCGTATTTTCTCCCTAAAAAGTCGTACTGTAGACATTAAACTATAGGCATTACCTGCCTTTCTACTCTTCTTATTACTATTACTCTGTATTTTTGGATTATTGATGTTTTCTAATCCTTTTTGAACAATATTTATTGTGAATCTAAAAATGTCAAACTTTCAAAGCTCTGTTATTCTACTTTTCTTTACATAATACTGTAAAAATAGCTGTGTTTTACCTTTGTTTGCAATTTTCCTTTAATTTGCATTGGGTGATGATTCGTTTTCCTGTATTTTCGTTATTTGCTTACTTTTTGACAGTATTTTTATCTTTATTGACATCGTTGTTATGACAATATCTTTCAAAGTCTGACAACTTCTATCAAAGTTTATTACTTTTTCGGGTTTAATCCTCTGTAAACCACCAGTATTCATGTTCTATTTTTGAACCTACCTTGATCTAAATTTGAACGGCCCCGGCCCCCTATATAAGCATTAATTTTTGTCATTCAATTCATTCGATTCCGAGTTCTAAGCTCGAACAGTTCTATTACACTCCAATAAATAAATACTCTACATCTTCCCTCAAGAAGTCTTGAAGAACCGCCGGTGACTACTGAAACACCTCCTCACGCTAGGGGAGAGACCGGACACCGGAGGAGTATCCAAGCACATTGACTGCAGTAACACCTCCTCGCTCTAGGGGAGGGACCTGTCTCCTTCTCGGAAGAGGATCCGAGACCAAGTACTTCTGGCACTCCAACTGATCCTAACATTTTCTATATAGTGCCCGTTACCCTCATTACTGCACATCGGCGTCTCTGCTCTTCACGGCGCCTGTCACCGCTGCACATCGGCGTCACTGCTCTTCACAGCACCTGTCACCGCTGCACATCGGCGTCGCTGCTACCTCCGCAGTGTCGGCTCTGCACTCCGACGCCGCCCTTTGCTGCCTCCAGGACAATACTTATTGAAGATTTGAAGATACTTACTCACGCCCACTGCACTTTACTTACATTCATACAGACATCACCTCATCTCATTTTTCGGTACTGTATTCTTTTTGTTGTAATATAAATTCTATTCCCTCTTCTACCTCTTTCTTTAACCTTCTTCTACCTCTCCACATTTGTCGCTTCACGACAAATTGGCGCCCAACTTTTAGTCTTCAGTCTTCCCTCTTTCTTTCTTTTCTTACATCTCATTCTTTTCATCTTCTATCTTTTTCTAAATTCAAAAATAACACTTTATCTAGTGTTCTTTACCTTTTCACCCTCTTTACCTTTTCACCCTCTTTACCTTATCACCCTCTTTGGCTATCTCTTTTGGATAACATATTATTAACTCCTTCACTATCTTCATATCTTAACCCCTTCACTATCATCTCATATCATCTTAAATCTTAACACCTTAACTATCATCTCAGAACTTAACCCCTTGAAACTCGGAGATAGTAAAATTTTGTTTTAATTAACTTAACTAAATCTACCTCAATTGGTCTTAAGTTAACTTTGTTCTTTTAACTTAACTTTGATTTAAATAACTGTTCTCTAATTGACTTAACTTGAGAATAATTAACTTAACTTAATCTTTCTTAATTGATCTTAAGTTAACTTTGTTCTTTTAACTTAACTTTGATTTAAATAACTGTTCTCTAATTGACTTAACTTGAGAATAATTAACTTAACTTAATCTTTCTTAATTGATCTTAAGTTAACTTTGTTCTTTTAACTTAACTTTGATTTAAATAACTGTTCTCTAATTAACTAAACTTGAGAATTATTAACTTTACTAAATCTACCTTAATTGGTCTTAAGTTAACTTTGTTCTTTTAACTTAACTTTGATTTAAATAATTGTTCTCTAATTAACTTAATTAACCGAGAACTATTATTTTTCTTAAACTCTCTTCCTATTTATTTTTACTCTCCGATTTTCTTTCTCAACCTATATCTTCACTAATTCACTTTAATCACTATTTGAAGAGGAATTAAGGTACCCAATTTTATTTTGAACTTTATCGAATTATTCATAACTTTTTAACTTTACTATGTCTCGTTTAATTAAATTTGATTATCTTAACAAAGCTGAACTTATTTATGAAATAAAGATTAGACTTGAGGAACCAACAAACACGGTTATAGACTTAAGAAAACAAATACAACAACTTTCTTCGATAACTTCATCAGAGGAAATATTAATTTCTCCTCTTCCTATTGATGAGGAACTTCCTGAAATTGAATCTACTCTTAACTACATTGAAGGAAAAATCTCTAGATTAATACAGGGTGATTCTAAATTTACTCGCTTAATTGAATCTTATCTAAATCATGTTTACTATAGATTTGAACGCATTGATATTGACTTAAGTCCTGAATTCTTAACTACTTTTAATGATCTTAAAAATAAATTTGATGGCTTAACTAATAAATTTGAGTATTTTACCTTTCATCCAGCTGAAGATATAGTCAGAACTATTGATACCTCAGCTCCAATTACTTATAATCCTATAGATCCTCAACCCTCTCATAACTTTGTAATCCCTCAAACCTCTTTTCAACCTCTAACTTCCTCCCTTACCCAACCTACTATAAATCTTAAGATTTTCAAAGATATAAATCGTTATTCTTATAACGGTAAATCTTGCCCCAGGCCTTTTCTTCAAAAGTTAGACGAATATTGTATTTCAAGAAACATAGATAAAAATCTTCTTATTACTCAGGCATATGAAATCTTTACTGATAATGCTCTCCATTGGTTCAGATTCCAAATTAAAAGGAATCCTAATTTATCCTGGTCTGAAGCTTCCCAACTTTTAATTAAGGACTTTGGTCAATTTGATTTTGATAATAAACTTCTTGAGGCTATTAAAGATCGGACTCAAGGTTTAAATGAACCTATAGCTATCTATATTTCTATTATGTCTGGGATGTTTGAGCGTCTTTCTGAAAAATTACCTGAATGTAAAATTGTTGAGATCCTACTTAGAAACATTAGACCTTGTTACTCAGTTTTTGTGGCTCTTAAAGATTGTAACACTATTGATTCTTTATTAACTACTTGTCAGAGTTATGAAAAATTCCTTGATAGAGACCAAAACTTTAAAGAACCTTTGGAAAACTTTTTAACACCTGAATTTAATTTTAAACCTCAAACACCATCCTCCACAAAACCACAATTCTTTAAAAAACCTTATCATGTTAACACCGTTCAGGAAGATATTAATACTCTTACTAAGGACATCTTCTGTGTTCGTTGTCGCAAACATGGACATAATCTTAGATCGTGTGCTCAACCTCACTTTATAATTTGTTTTAAATGCGGTTTGAAAGATTTTAAAACCCCAGATTGCCCTAAATGTAATTCTAAACCTAACACTAGCTCAAAAAACTAATAACTGACTTGAATAGCACTTCTAAATTTGACATTACTGAATGGAATAATTGGATCTTAACTCTAAAAAATTTTTTTTCTTCTTATAAAATCTCTTCTACATTATATTCTAGTGAAATAGATTCCAAACGTCCTTTCATTAATGTGCGAATTTATAACTTAAATATTTCTGGTTTACTTGATTCTGGTAGTTCAATTACTATTTTTGGCAACAATTCTCACTTTAAAATTCTCGAACTGGGTTTTAAGCTTTTCAAGTCAGACTACATTACTATTTCAACTGCGAGTAATCAAAAAATAAAATCACTAGGTTATTTTGAATTACCAATGATTTTTAATAAACAAACACATTTAATTAAAGCTTATGCTTTTCCTGAATTATTTCCTTCTCTTATTCTTGGTATTGATTTTTGGAAGAAATTTAATTTACTTCCTTCTATACTGTCTTCGTCTGGACTTTCCGATCTCAATTGCTCATCTATTCAAGAAGCTAATAGAAAAGTACTTCCTTATGATCATCTTTCTGAAGATCAGAAGAATATCGCGGATACCATTATAGGTCGCTTTAGAGAAATTTCTTTTGAAGAAAAAGGAGTATTGGGACGAACTCATCTCATCACGCATAAGATTGATACTGGCGATTCTCTTCCGATCAAACAAAGATGTTATCGGTTATCTCCTGTAAAACAAAAGGCATTAGTTGAAGAAGTGGATAAAATGCTGAAATGGGACGTCATCGAACCTGGTGAAAGTCCCTGGCTATCTCCAGTGATTATCACTCCCAAGAAGAATGGAGAATGGCGCTTCTGCATTGATAGCAGGAAACTCAACTCCGTCACTCGTCGGGATGCTTATAACCTCCCTCTTATGAGTGAGATTTTGGACAACCTCAAGAATGCCAAATACTTATCTAGTATTGACATCGCCAAAGCGTTTTGGGAAACGCCACTGAATACTGAAGACAAAGACAAGACTGCATTTTACGTTCCTGGAAGAGGCATGTACAGATTTAAAGTCATGCCCTTTGGACTAACTAATTCTCCAGCTACTCAACAAAGACTTATGGATATGTTGTTTACCCCTGAGTTTGACAGCAAGGTCTTCTGCTATCTTGATGACATCGTTGTCATAAGTGAAACCTTTGAACAACACATTGCTCTTCTATTAAAAATCCACGAAAAACTTTCTTTTGCAAACTTGACTATAAATTTTGAAAAATCACAGTTTTTTAAAAAAGAGCTCAAATACCTCGGTTACGTCGTAGACGAGTATGGTCTCCGTGCTGATCCTGACAAAATCAGGCCGATTTTGGAATATCCTACCCCATCTTCCAGAAAAGAAGTACGAAGATTCATTGGCACTTGCAGCTGGTTTCGAAGATTCATCCCAAACTTCAGCACAATTGCTGCTCCACTTAACAAGCTTACATGTACAGGGAAAAATGCTCCGAAGTTCGCTTGGAACCCTGAAGCTGAATCTGCTTTTCTAAAGCTGAAGGAAGCTCTGGTTACTACTCCGGTGCTCGCTTGTCCAGATTTTAGCCTCCCTTTCTCGGTACATTGTGATGCGTCAAATTATGGTGTGGGAGCAATGCTTACTCAAGTCCAGAATGACAGGGAAGTGGTCATTGCTTACATGAGTAAATCTCTTAATAAAAACCAGCAAAATTACTCGACCACGGAGAGAGAAACCTTGGCTGTTATTACTGCTCTGGAACATTGGCGCTGTTATCTCGATAATGGTATGCAATTTACCATTTACACTGACCACGCAGCACTAAAGTGGTTCCTGAATTTATCTAATCCTTCTGGAAGACTTGCTCGCTGGACTCTACGTCTATCTGCTTTCAACTTTATCCTTAAACATAAAAAAGGTAAAGATAATGTTGTTCCGGATTTGCTTTCAAGATCTAAACCTTTGGACAGTGTGGACTCTTTTCATCATGGTGTTCTTCCTATCTCTACTGAAGAATCATCTCCTAACCGTGATTTGGAACAGTACAACAACATTTTACTTGGCTGCAGAAATAATCCTGATTCTTTTCCTAATTATATGGAGAAAGATGACAAGCTATACCGACATATCTATTCTCCACATAATCTTAGTGAAGACTTCACTTGGAAAGAAGTTCCACTACCTCAAGACAGACAAATGCTCATCTCAACTAATCACGGCTCCGATACTGAACCTCATCTAGGGATCTTTAAAACTTATAAAAAACTCTCTTTCCGTTATTACTGGTCTGGAATGTTTAAAGACATTGCCAACTTTATTTCTAAATGTGATAAATGCCTAGCTTATAAACATCCTAACCATTCTCCATACGGACCTATGGGAAAACCCAAGATCTGTTCTAGACCCTTTCAAACTATTTCGCTTGACCTTATGGGCCCATTACCCATGACAAGAAATCGAAATCAATATATTCTAGTGATTAATTGTTGCTTTACCAAATATACTCTAATTTTTCCTCTTAAACGTGCTACCGCTTCTAATATAATTTATTTTCTCGAGAATTCCGTTTTTCTGACACATGGTGTACCTCAAACGGTTATCATGGATAACGGACCTCAATTTCAATCTCACGAATTTAATTCATTTTTAAAGAAATACAAGGTTCCTTTTATTTCTCACTCTCCTTTTTACTGTCCTCAAGTCAATCCTACAGAAAGATATAATAGAACTATAATTACTGCGTTAGCCACCTTAGTAGGAGACGATCATAGAAAGTGGGATAATTACCTCTCTAAAATTCAACAAGCCTTAAACAGTTGCGTTAGCTCTATAACTGGCTTTACGCCTAATTTCTTAGTGTTTGGTCGAGAAACCATTCCCTGCGGTTCTTTTTACACTTCATCTCGAAGTATCGAAGAAATTACCTTTCTACCTCGCGATATTTACGCTGAAAATGTTGGTTTTCTCGCGTCTTATTTCGATAAAGTTCAAACTGCATTATATTTAGCTCATGCTAAAAACAGCGCGCGTTATGATTTGCGTCGAGCTTTTAAAGAATTTAATGTCGGTGATATAGTTTGGCGTAAGAATTATGTGCAAAGCAATGCAGGTTCTTACTTTAGCGCAAAACTTGCCCCTAAATTTGTAAAATGTAAAGTTTTTGAAAAAATTTCACCTTTAGTTTATATATTGGAAGATGCTAATGGTTCTAAAACCAAATGGCATATCAAGGACATTAAAATCTAATTTTCATAACTTCTATTTTTTTCTCTAACTTTCATTTCGTAACTTCATTTACTCATCATTCATAATTCATTCATCAATCATCTTTCGTGATTATATTTATTTCGTATTTAGTTGTATTCTGGCTTTTAAGCTTATACGACGTACTTTAAATACGTTATCCTTATCCTCTAGTTTTCTTTTCTTTTAGGAGCATTTAATAGCTCTTATTAATTGTATCTTTAAATCTCTTTTCTTCTTTTCTTTCCTTAAGGAGGCTCTAAACCTCTTCTCTTTACTTAAGGGACTCTAAATCCCTTACGTTAACTCGGGAGGCTCTAAACCTCTTCTCTTTACTTAAGGGACTCTAAACCCCTTAGTACTAACTAGTACGTTCTTTTGAGCGGTTGATTACTCGTTAAATAAGCCTTAGGTCCGAGCGGTTGATTACTCGTTAAATAAGCCTTAGATTGGAGCGGTTGATTACTCCTTACGTAGGCCTAGAATCAAACCTTTTTTTTCCCATCTATGGAGCGGTTGACAACTCCCTAAATAAGCCTGTCGTTATTGAGGAATTCTTTTCTAGAGTGGCAGTCATTGAATGTGAACTCCACCCTTACGGTATGAAGATGATAGAATGCAAGAAGAAGAATAAATATTTTTATGTAAGGTTGTATATTAGGCGAAATAGATTCCTAGGTTTTCTTTAGGTCTTCTTTCAAAAATTTTCTCTAAGTCGAAAATTTTTCTGGGGTTGTGGGGGAAATGTACCGTTGTACATCTATAACGTGTAATAAATTGAGTACCTTAATATTTTTAGTATTCATCGGATCCACATTAACATTCTCATCACATTATCTTTGTTTTTCCATGCTTTCATTTCCTTTTTGCTGGTTCGTTTGCTGTAAACACGAACATAAGAGTTAATCATAGATTCTATCTACCATAACGCAGTTCGTATTTTCTCCCTAAAAAGTCGTACTGTAGACATTAAACTATAGGCATTACCTGCCTTTCTACTCTTCTTATTACTATTACTCTGTATTTTTGGATTATTGATGTTTTCTAATCCTTTTTGAACAATATTTATTGTGAATCTAAAAATGTCAAACTTTCAAAGCTCTGTTATTCTACTTTTCTTTACATAATACTGTAAAAATAGCTGTGTTTTACCTTTGTTTGCAATTTTCCTTTAATTTGCATTGGGTGATGATTCGTTTTCCTGTATTTTCGTTATTTGCTTACTTTTTGACAGTATTTTTATCTTTATTGACATCGTTGTTATGACAATATCTTTCAAAGTCTGACAACTTCTATCAAAGTTTATTACTTTTTCGGGTTTAATCCTCTGTAAACCACCAGTATTCATGTTCTATTTTTGAACCTACCTTGATCTAAATTTGAACGGCCCCGGCCCCCTATATAAGCATTAATTTTTGTCATTCAATTCATTCGATTCCGAGTTCTAAGCTCGAACAGTTCTATTACACTCCAATAAATAAATACTCTACATCTTCCCTCAAGAAGTCTTGAAGAACCGCCGGTGACTACTGAAACACCTCCTCACGCTAGGGGAGAGACCGGACACCGGAGGAGTATCCAAGCACATTGACTGCAGTAACACCTCCTCGCTCTAGGGGAGGGACCTGTCTCCTTCTCGGAAGAGGATCCGAGACCAAGTACTTCTGGCACTCCAACTGATCCTAACATTTTCTATATAGTGCCCGTTACCCTCATTACTGCACATCGGCGTCTCTGCTCTTCACGGCGCCTGTCACCGCTGCACATCGGCGTCACTGCTCTTCACAGCACCTGTCACCGCTGCACATCGGCGTCGCTGCTACCTCCGCAGTGTCGGCTCTGCACTCCGACGCCGCCCTTTGCTGCCTCCAGGACAATACTTATTGAAGATTTGAAGATACTTACTCACGCCCACTGCACTTTACTTACATTCATACAGACATCACCTCATCTCATTTTTCGGTACTGTATTCTTTTTGTTGTAATATAAATTCTATTCCCTCTTCTACCTCTTTCTTTAACCTTCTTCTACCTCTCCACATTTGTCGCTTCACGACAAATTTTATTTCTTGCAGGTATTAAACTAGCTCCCCATCCCGTTAAAGAAAAATAATATAAAATATAAATATCCTTTATAAATATATCCTTTGGACCTTCCCACACATCGCTATTTAGTCCCAAAGTAAGCTACTCAAAGCTTGCGTTATGGGTGCCAGACAACGGATATAATACTTAAATTCTTTTTGTTTGTAAATACATACATGATATACATAGAAAACACCCAGACCAATACAAACAGACATGTTCATGCACACAAATGTTTGTATTGTGCGGGGATCAAACCCGCAACCCGCTGCATAGTAGGCGATTTCTCGACCACTACACCAGACGGGTCGTCAATATGAGAATATGTATACAACGTGTAATGTAAAATGCGAAAAACTTACCCAATTCTGAAAGAAAAACGATTGATAAAAAATAATAGAACGTTTTATGTAGGGTTTTAGTTTTACTGTCACTTCTGATCATTTCTTGCTCTGCGGACGACGCTCTGTCGAGAGAGGAGTCAGTAGGTAGGTCCACCGGCCGCTGCGTCACGCTGACATTATTATTATTACTATCTACGCTCATAGAGAACTGACCATTGCTTGTCTACGTATTTTGGCGGGTTTCGCACGCACGTTTATCATAATAATAAATAGACAGGACAAAAATTTAATGTTTTTTTTTAAAAATTCGACCCATATTAGGAAATGGTTCAATTGATTCTGCTCGTTATTCAGCTTTTGCGCATCTAACGTTACATGTCCCCCCCTCTCTTACTTTTAAACTACGCGAATGTATTTTTTGCAAAAATACATGACGTACAGTTTATAAAACGAAAATTGGTTTCAACGAGATCGAGATAGTAGTTTTTGATATATATCACATTTTCAGCAACCGCAAACATAACTTTGTTCTTCATACAA
Source organism: Pyrausta purpuralis (assembly GCA_963924145.1). Classification (NCBI taxonomy): domain Eukaryota; kingdom Metazoa; phylum Arthropoda; class Insecta; order Lepidoptera; family Crambidae; genus Pyrausta; species Pyrausta purpuralis. The sequence goes on along the minus strand of OZ001670.1, from coordinate 1,215,183 downwards.
ACAAAATTCATAAAATCTACCTATTCAAAAGCAAAACAATTCCTTGCGGCAAAAATTCTATGATGCTGGCTGCGTTGCCGCGTTGGATAGCTATGCTAATCCTTTGAGCTAGGAATAAGCCAAATTTATTATTTTTTATTTGGCCATTTTTCACGCCATACAATTCAGATGTTCGTTTGACAGTGTTTGTGTAAGCTATTCTAATAATGCTATATGTATGTACACCAATGCGTCTCAACATTTGATATTTAAATTATATTGCGCGTGTAGCAGTGAGAAGTAAAAATAACCAGCGTTTCCTCGCAGATTTGCCTGCGCTGATATCGTTTTTTTTCATCCATTCCTAATTTCACCAACTATGATCTGTGATGCGAAATTCCATGTTATAACTCATGACTTTAAATTTAACTTCATCCAGAAATATAATACGATTTGTGAAAACGTCACTCAAAACTCTGGTTTTTAATTAAATATACCAGAATGACAGTTTCCATTCCATTATTGTAGATTTTTTGTCATAACACTTTTTTATTTTATGCTAATAAACTTTTGCACAACACAAAGTCAAACTATACTCATTAAACTTTTCTTTAAGCATTTTTTTCATTACCATATAGACAGAAAACAAATGGATACAATACAAAAACAGCACGATTAAACCACTAAGGTTTGTGTTGATGCTGCCACAACTATGCTTTATATATCTTGTATCGATACTGATTATAATTATTTACAATAATACTATTGTAAATAATACTATACCAGACGATATTGACTACAGGCTGAGTCAATGATTCGACGATCTTTTCCTTCGATGTGTAGACTGTAGATTCCAAATAAAACACTTCTTCTTGAGACCGGTGACCGTGAGAGCACGTACGATCTGGCCCACTCACGGCCCTATATTTATTCAAAAATATATAGGTAGTTCGCTTATCAACTAATACAGACTAGTTACAAACAAGGACGGGCACAAAACAAACAACTGCGTATTCATTCTTACGCTTTCTACAGCCACCCTCCTACATCGAGATATGGAGGGAGACAACCGATGTTTTTGTACCTATCTCCTTCTTCTACATTAATCGTCATAAAATTCCCACCTGCAACAATCCACTCTATGGGTTTCCTACCTACCCTCAGAAAGTGCGAGAAAGTAAATTCTAAGGCTTTACCGGCCTTACTCCACCTGAGCGAGACAGCCTACCAGGGTCTCCCTCGCCCCTGTACCGAACTACCTACATATTTCTTAATATTTCTTAGCTAGTTAAAAGCAAACATCTTCTATCTATTATATATATAAAAATGAATTGCTGTTCGTTAGTCTCACTTAAACTCCAGAACGGCTGAACGGATTTATCTTATCTTAGTCTTGAAATGTTCGTGGAGGTCTAGGGAAGGTTTAAAAGGCAAGAAACAAATCGAAAAACGCGCGGACGAAGTCGCGGGGGACCACTAGTTGAATATAAATTGAATTTGTCGATTATTAAAGAACAACACTATTTTTGAATCACCAATGCAAATGAGTCCACCCACCAAATGTCATTTGGTCTATCTTATTAAAAATCGGAGTATATATTTTGTCAGCAGTCATTTATGTAATTAATGTCATTTTAAAACCGATCGCTTTATACTTTTTATGACGTTTTAAAAATCGGCCCAAATTAATTAATAAACAAATAAAAATAAACAAACTTAAGTAGAACCTTACTTAAACAAAACCGTATCCTTGAGGAAAGAAGACAACTCGATATTAAGACTGTCGATAGGGTTCCCACCACTAAAACACTATACCTTCGTAATAATCTATTAATAGCACTACGAATTCAGTCTAGAAATGGCGCCTCCTAGACGGCATTGACCTAGCTAGAACGTGACCTCCTCACAGACGCGAAGTTAACGATAAAAGCATGAAATATAAAAACACCGGTCAAGTGCGAGTCGGTCTCGCACACTGAGGGTTCCAAATTTGACTGAATTAGGGAATCCACTTATTTCCACTTAGTAAAATACCACAATTATTATTATTATTTATTTATTGAATAGGACAACAAAAGATTTGGATCTTTAAAATATCGTTTCTTTTTATTTATTATTGGTAATAAATAAAAAGAAACGATATTTTGTTGACAGCAAATATAACTTTGTTTTTCATAGGGTTTGTTTGAAGAACTAAGTAATGTTTGCGATTGTTGAAAATGTTCTATGTCTCAAAAACTACAAGTTCGATCCCGTCCATACCAATTTTCGTTGAAAGTTTTTGTTAAGATCTACATCATATTTTTTCAAAATTTGCAAATCAAATCAAATAAAATTCGTTTATTGTGGAACACAGGTACATAAGATCTTAATAAAAATGACGTCGCACTCGCTTGTTTAAAATTAGAGGGGGAGAGGGACGTGAATTTTACCACATTGGGAGCGTCTACCTATCAAACGGTAGACTTTAAAAGAAAATGGTTTTAAGAATCTCTATATTATTTTAAAAGATCTATCCATAGACACCCCACACGCATAGGTTTGACTTTTTTTTTTGCTTTTAGTTTCATGTATGCTGCCCCTTAAATATCTTTATTTTTTATTTTTTGTAAGAATCGTAAAGCGGTTAAAAGGGTACATCTTCCTACCAAATTTCAACAGTGTGATGCTTATAATTAAAGAATAAAGTGGCTGTGACATACGGACGGACAGACAGACAGACTTGACGAAACTAGAATTTAATTACTTACATTTCAGTTTTAATCTATTTACAACGTGAATATAAAAGACGCGAGTCTCAGACACCATAAATGAGTTTTAAAACAAAAGACTGAAAGAAATAACGCAATAAAAAAAAAAAAAACAAGGTGTTATGTGGTGTTGTAAATTTACTGGCACTTCTGATCATTTCTTGCTCTGCAGACGACGCTCTGTCGAAAGAGAAGTCGGTAGGTATTCACCTGCTAATCATTACTTGTTCACATATTTTGGCAGGTTTGCACACGTCATGGCCTGTCTTATTAGAAAATAGACAAGGCAACATTTTAATTAAGATTTGAGATATGAGAATCAACGTTCGCCGGGTCCGCTCGTTTCGAATGTAACTCTAGATTCTTCGAACTCGATATTTTTGAGTGTAAAAGTAATTTATGAAACACAAAGCGTATACCAGCAGAATACTTCTATAAATTTATTATTGTTATGACAGTGTCTTGTAGCATTGTACAAACTTAATAATCGAATAATGTGTTTTGTTATCAGGGGTTAAGCCTAGTCCATTTGGCCACCGACACATTGCCAAACCTGTTAAATTTTGCAAATTTGTCAACGAAAGCCCAAGAAGCCTTTGTGTGCAAGCACAAGAAACAAAAACGTTCGAAACAAAAGACGAGGCGAGGTGCAAGAGATTTTAGCACTTGAAGTGGTTAAGCAAGAGGGACCTCGGCCGTACGTTATTCTTTCTGACAAAATTTTCACCTACCAATGCGCCGTTTTCATTAGATGTTTATATCATCGAGAGATGGCGGTAGCGTTACTTTAGGAAATTTTAACTTTACATTTCAGTATTATAGCAGAGGGTTATTGCTTTTCTACAACGTAAATAATAAACAGTAATAAAATAAAACTATTTTTTTTGTTTGGAAAAGTGTTTTAGACATTGCGGTTCAACTATTTCAGCATCTGGGGTGCGATTGTGTAAAGCAATCGTATTCATTTGGCAGTTCAAAATGTACGGTATGGTCTGTCAAATGGCAAAGAAAAAAGGGTTTGACAGATCATATCGTACGTTTTGAACTGTCAAATGAATACGATTGCTTTACGCACTTCCACCTCAGAAAAAGGATGCAAATATTTTAGTCTCATTAAATTGTTAACTACGTATTATAATAATATCATCATAATGTCTTAGTCATGATATTCCGATTTAAGATACAAGTTTGTTAATTACAGCAAAATTACAATACAATTACATATAACAATACGAATGAGTAGCTTTAGTAAAAAAAGGACATTTTTATTCATCTGAAGGTCATAGAAACGCATTTAAGAATCGTTTTCCCCCAACATGAAAAAATAAATCGTCGGGAAACCAGTGTGCGCAGGAGACGACAGAATATGTTTTTCTCTTTTACACATCATACACTACAGTTCCTAAAGCTATCCCAACGCCATCTAGTGTGAGCTATAAAGTGATAAGAGAAAACTGCTCTTAGTAGTATAGTGATAGATTCCATTTTTGTCTAAATTAGTATGTTGACTGACGGAACATAATAAAAGTTGCTTCTATGAGTTTTCGTTCACATCGATCTTCCTAGATTTGTAAATTTAGATGTTAAGCTTTTTATCGCATTTACGAGTAGCTATCAACAATCAAACATATTACTGTATTTGAAATGAAGAGTGATTAATATTTCACTGTGATTAGGTCATCGATGATACATTCCAGTCACCAATGTTCATAGTTTACGTAAGGAAAGAGCATTTATACTTATTCATAGAATTTTATTACGTTTTACGTCAAATAAATTAGTCAATAGCTAGTATTAACTGTTTTTTTAAAACCATATGTAATTGGTCTTGAAGGTAAGCTGTAAGCTTTTTAGTCAGAATTATGAGTGTTCCCGAATGTAGCCGAATGGCAATAACGTCACTCAAGTCACAGCCATTTTATTCTGAACCTATTCGTAATACATAGATGAAACTTGTTAGGTACGTGTATCTTGATAACTGCTTTAAGATTATCATACAAATAATAAAATAAAATGTCGAGGGGGCTCCCATACATAGAAATAAAACATTTTTTTTAACTCTAACCTATGCATCCACATGCATAGGTTAGAGTTAAAAAATGTTTTATGGTGTCTATGGATAGGTCTCTTTAAATGACATCGAGGTTCCTAGAACCATTTTTCTGAAAGTCTAACATATAGGAGATAGACGCTTCCAAAATGGTAAAATGGGCGACCCCCCTCTAACTTTGGAACGAATAAAGTGTCAATTTTGAAAAACAAATTACAAATAGGTGCTTGTAACCAAAATTGGTTTGAACGAGATCAAACTAGTTTTTTTTTTTTAAATATAGAACATTATTAACAACCTAATTCCTAAAAATACTATGAAAAAAAAGTAATACTTGTTGTCAACAAAATATTGTGGTATTTTGGCTAAGTGGAAATAAGTTGAACCCAAATTTAGTAAAAGTTGGCACGGAACCCTTAGTGCGCGAGTGCCGGTTTTTAGAAATTGGTTTAATTTTTTTTTAATAGAATACTTATGTAATTTGTTAAATAAAGCAGGGAATCGATTTTTAAGGTTTTATTTAAGGCTGCTACTTTCGAATAAAAATGAAATGACTGATCGAAAAGTAAGCCAAAGTTTCTCGTCTTTGTCCAAAACACACATATGGTCACGTGACCGTAAACGACTATTAGAGAGAGAGAGAGAGAGAGAGAGAGAGAGAGATAGAAATCACTCCTCTGACAATTGTGTAATTGTGTTTATCTTGCGCATCGATGCAGTCGCGTTTCAGCATCGATGCAGTTGCAAACTGTCAACCTTTATACACTGCGCTACTTTTAGCATCAATGCAGAAGTTGGAAATTGACAAATTATATACTCACTGTATTTTGGCGACTGTATCGATACTAACGCGCGTTAGCATCGGTGCAGTCGTGCTTCTATCGATGCTAAGATAGATATGTTTATTGCGTGAGTGGTGATGCTGGAGTGCATTTTCTAAACGTCTGCATCAATGCTAAATGTCGCAGGGTGTAAGGGGTCTTACTGTCAAGAAGACTTTTGACTTCGGCAGTGACGTCATTTATTCATTAATTCTATTATTTACTTGCAAAAATACATTGTAGTGTATCACATAATACATTCAGGACGCAATGACAGTTTGAGCGTCTTTGAGGCCCACACAAATTGATTTTCTGATCATGTTAAAGTTGGATAATATAGTTTTTGAAATTAGGTCAACTAGCTTATTAGGGCGAAGAACTTGGACTTGTATGAAACAGCCCACCCAGCGCGCCAACCAGACTCACAAAACATGTACTCGTATCATCACAACATAGTAGGTATAAAACAAAGTCGCTTCCCGCTGTCTGTTTGTATGTATGCTTAAATCTTTAAAACTACGCAACGTATTTTGATGCGTTTTTTTTTAAATAGATCAGGTGATTCAATAGAAAGGTTTTTACAAAGTGTTATTTTTGTCAGTGACGCCCGAAAGAAAGATAGGAAGAAAGAAACTTATTTGCTTATAGAAAAGGGTACAGTTTAGATCGAACCATTACCTAAGTATTAAGATTATCTTTTTCCATATAAAATTAGCATGCAAATATTTAATTCAGACTCTAATAAAATTAAATTCAAATAGTTCAAGGGTGGTTGTACAAACGATACCGATTCCAAAAAAAAAATGGAAACCACCCACAAAATCAATAAACTATTGTGATACTAGCGAGCGAGTCAAAACTACTAACGACCTAGTCGCCTCTTGGTAGCTTACTAGCTACAGTATTTTTTAGATACTTGTGATCTACGCACGAAGGTGCGAGCTTCGGTTCATTCGTTTTTTTAATGTTGTAAAAAGGTTACCTTTTAATAACTTTCATTCAGGCATTAAGTTTTTTTAGCCAATTGTACAACTTACAGTGCAATAAAGTTTAAATAAATAAAAAAGCGGGGGCCGGGGGCTTACAATTAAGGTAGGTCACTTGTATATCGCTCTTTCAAGAGTAACGCCTAAAAATTTTTGCATTTTCTAATGACAAAAATATATGAACGTTGTTTGTACGGGTTCACTACTCTATTTGGAAAAACGTCTCATCGAATAACAATACATCGATGACATTACGTCGAATCTATAATAAGTCGAACGTTAAAATAATCGACTGCTCAACATTTCGAAGTACGTTTGATTGCGCATTATCAGCATTGCGAAGCCGGGGCGGCTCGCTAGTTGACTATAGTTATTAATTAACCAACTATACAAGTAGTATTATTATCAGTGTCGATAACCGTTGCGGGTGAACTGTACTCTTGATAAAATATTCCATGTTATTAATTCATGACGACGTTTTAATTAATTAAAAAATAAACCGCCTTTAAAAACCTAAATGCTCAAAAAACAAGGTGAAAAAATTACAAAAAAGACCGGCCAAGTGCGAGTCGGACTCGCGCACTGGGGGTTCCGTGCCAACTTTAACTGAATTATGGAATCCACCTACTTCCACTTAAACCATGCTTAAATCTCGAAAACTTCTCGTCCGATACCGTACAAACCAACTGTCGTTAAAAGTCTTTGATAAGATTTACATTGTATATTTTTAGGGTTCCGTACCTCAAAAGGAAAAAACGGAACCCTTATAGGATCACTTTGTTGTCCGTCTGTCCGTCCGTCTGTCAAGACACTTTTTCTCAGGCACGCGTGGAGGTATCAAGCTGAAATTTATATCAATTACTCAGGTCTACTGTCCCTTGAAGCTGTGAAAAAATCAAACTTCTAAGCCAACGCAATCAAAAGATACAGCCGTTTATGCCGCAAATTTTCGACACTTGCAAGGGAATCAAAACCTACAGGGTGCTTCCCGTGAACTCAGAATCTTGAAATTTGGTACGAAGCAACGTCTTATAGCATAGATAAAGGAAAAATTTAGAAAACCATAAATTTTTAGTTACATCACATAATATATATTTTTTTAATAATTTTAAACTTACTACCCATCTCCTCATAAACGCGTAGAGGTATTAAATTGAAATTCATACCAAATACTCAGGTCTATAATACCTTTAAGCTGTAACAAAATCAAACTTCTATGTCAACGCAATCAAAAGAAACAGCAATTTATGCTGCATATTTTGAAACTCGCAAGTACTCGCAAGGGAATCAAAACCTAAAGGGTACTTTCAGTCGACCTAGAATCTTGAAATTTGGCATGAAGCAACGTTTTATAGCACACATAAAGGAAAAATTCCGAAAACCTTAAATTTTTAGTTACATTACAAAATATATATTTTTTAATAAATATAAACTTATTACTTTTTTCCTCATGAACGCGTAGAGCTATCAAGTTGAAATTCATATCAAATACTTAGATCTAATTGCCTTTAACCCGTGAAAAAAAAAACTAAGTCAACGCAAAAACGCAAAACGCAAAAGTACAACCATTGATACCGATTGTCGTAATGAACGAACTTTGTAAACCTTGCAGGTATGTACGGAACCCTCGGTGCGCGAGTCCGACTCGCACTTGGCCGGTTTTTTTTCAAAATTTACGCTTAGTTTAGAAGTTGGATGGGGGGGGGGGGGGGAAGGGGCACACATTTGACCACTTTGGAAGCGTCTAGCTATGAAAAGTTATACTTTAAAAGAAAATGGATGTCATTTTAAATCCATAGTCACCCTACACAAATTTCATGTAATGCTTATATTTACAGAATAAAGTGGCTGTGACATACGGACAGACAGACAGACTGACAGTCTTGACGAAACTATAAGGGTTCCGTTTTTTGCCATTCGGCTACGGAAAACGTACAGCAGTCTGTGATAAAGCATCATTATTTATACAATAGGGTCTTTCAAAATTAAGTGCATTCCTTCTTGGAGCATATTCCGGTACTAAGAAAGAAAGAAAGAAAAAAACGACAACTTTTTGTATGGGATCAACATCGTAATCCCAAAAAAATATTTAATTTTCGCATAAGAGTACCAATCGGCTGATGCTAGTTTGTATAAAGAAATATATTTTTTTTAGGTTTTCGATGTTGGTCCCATGAACAAAGTTGTTGTATTTTAGCAACAGAATCACCATCGAGAAGAAATGCATTTTATTTTTTAAGCTCTATATTTACCAGCTGTACTGACCCGGCAGGCATTTTTCTGTCATATAAAATTTCCAAAAAATAGATGTATAATAAATAAATAAATATCCTTTGGACATTCCCACACATCGCCATCTAGTTCCAAAGTAAGCTACTCAAAGCTTGTGTTATGGGTGCCAGAGAACGGATATAATACTTTAATACTTTTTGTTTGTAAATACATACATGATATACATAGAAAACACCCAGACCAATACAAACAGACATGCTCATGCACACAAATGTTTGTATTGTGCGGGGATCGAACCCGCAACCCGCTGCGTAGTAGGCGATTTCTCGACCACTACACCAGACGGGTCGTCAATGTATACACATCTAGTAGTTACCTATATTTTATATATAAAATTCTCGTGTCATAATGTTCGTTCTCGTTCTCCTCCGAAACGGCTTTACCGACTCTTACCAAATTTTATATGCGTATTCAGTAGGTCTGAGAATCGGCTACTATCTATTTTTCATAACCTCTAAGTGATAAGGGTTGTTCACCCTTTATTTTTATTTTTTATTTTTAGACGATTTTTTTTTGTAATGTGGCATTAAACATACAACCCTAAATTTTTACTTTTTTATCACCGACCCCTATTTTTTTTAAAGCCAAATTAGTAATTTGATATTTTTTCATCCCGCTCGATAACTGATCAATTATTGTGTTTTTTTTTAACTTTTAAAATTGCGAGGCTGGGCGAGACGGGGCCGGGGCGGGACGGTGCTAGGGGCGAAGCAAAGTTCGCTGGGTCTGCTAGTACTTACATAAAAGAAAGTCGTGTTAGTGACACTACTTTATAACTAGAGATCGGGCAAACTTCTGTACATGATTTTTACTGTGGTAACTAGCCGATTAAAACTATGGTGGCCAGTCACAACGAATAAACGACTGCGCTGGACATTATTATAGTGCACAAGTGTATGTTCAAACATAGGTGCACTCTCTATTCCTCTTACTCTCATAGTCCGTTGGGCCAGCAATCTGACAATCGGGGAGAGTTCAGGACCAACGGCTTTACGTGCTTTTCTAGGCTCTGGGGTACTTCCAAATTGATAATTTCTGAACAGAAAAACCAAGGTACATATTTTTTGCCCGACCCGAGAATCGAACCTAGGACCTCTGGTGCAGCTGTCAATTTAAAGAGCGATCCTCTAACCGCTGCGCCATCGAGGCAGTAATTTTTACTGTATTAGATTTGCCTAAGCCCCAATTAGGATAACAGCCCGAAAACGGGGTCGAGACAGGACGGGACCAGTAGCGAAATGAAGTTCGCTGGCATCGCTATAACCAAATATAAATTAAATAATAGTTTTGTGTGTGTACTTTAACGCGACTGAGTCCGCGCGTTTTGAGTTTGCTCCCTTCCCATTTCACTGCAGCTTGATGTTTTATAACCTATCCAACATAAAAATATTTTTTCAAATCGGTCCAGTAGGTTTTGAGATTAGCGCGTTTAAACAAACAAATTCTTCAGCTCAGAAGTCCTCCTTTGTTGTATTTTTTGGCCACAGTGAGCGCTGTCATCGATTTGGATTCCCCCACCACCTACTTCACACTCTGCGAACAAACTTTCTTCAAACATTCTCAAGTTAAGGTGTGAAATAGGTTGTGTATTTAAAGACATACCGAATACTTAAACGTTATTGCCTCTATATCATAGAGATGAAATAAGAAACCAAAAATTTGCGCACGGGCGGGACTTGAACCAGCACTTTCTGGCTAACCGGGCCAAACGCTCTACCAATTGAGCTACCGAGCTGACTGTCATACCCTGCGAAATTTGTGGTCTCTTACGGTCACGTCATTATGCTTGACGTTTAGCGCCATCTACCCGTCGGTTTATTCAACAGTGAACCAAGTATTGGTAGAGCGTTTGGCCCGGTTAGCCAGAAAGTGCTAGTTCAAGTCCCGCCCGTGCGCAAATTTTTGGTTTCTTATTTCATCTTATGAACCTAAAATATGACACTGTGAGTGTTTAAAACATACCACACCATTAGATAGCGAAGCGTCTTCAATTTCCAAGTTGAATTTATTCTGTAAAGAATAACTACTTGGCCCACTGTTGCATAAACAGACGGGCAGATGGCGCTAAACGTCGCGCGTAAGGACGTATCCGTAAATGACCACAAATTTCGCAGGGCACGACAGACAGCACGGTAGCTCAATTGGTAGATCGTTTGACCCGATTAGCCAGAAAGTACTGGTTCAAGTCCCGCGCGTGCGCAAATTTTTGGTTTCTTATTTCATCTTTATGAATATAAAATATGACACTGTGAGTGTTAAAAACATTCTTAATCAATAATTACCCCTAATTTTACTTCCAGATCCACGCACTGATCATGTTGTTACTAGTCTCCCCTTCGACTACACTTCCCCCTCCATGCAAGCAGACGTTGCGGGAAGGGTCAGAAATATATACGTGCAACAGCGAAGAATTGCACCTCACTGTAACAGTACAATTCAATATGCAAGCCAAAATTAACTGCAAGGTTGGTTTTTAACTCTAATACGTATTACCAAACGTGTCGGTAGATGGTGCTTTAGGTTATTATCTCACGGTGATCATGTTTCTACTAATTTAATCAATACTTAATCTGTAACTTTACCGTAACAAACTAAAATGTTTACTCAATCCTATCGTAGTCTGATGATAAATTTAACTTTACTGTAACTTAACTCCATCTAATCCGTAACCTAACTATAACTTATGCTGAAATGTTAGTGCGTAATTATTACTTAAATGGTAACTCGGCATTCTGTTATTGTAATATTGCTTGTTGTATCACAGATTTATAAATACTTAACATCCGTTTATCATAGAATGGAACTGTAAAACATGCTACTATCCTACAGCTTCCTCGCTCAGCAAGGAACGTCCGTTACATGTCAATACAGTTTTTTTTCTTTTTTTAATTGGACACCAATCACATACATTGCTCTGATCCCAAAGTACACTTGTGTTATGGAAATCAGACACAACGGTGGTACCACAACACCCAAACCCAAGACAATATAGAAAATATCGTTTTCTACATTGACCCGACCGGGAATTGAACCCGGAACCTCACGAGATGGCGACGCTTGAAACCAGCGTGCTAGCCACTCGACCACGGAGGTCGTCATTTTTGCACAATTTCTCAATGCATGGTCACGGTGACAGGTCCATCTTGCAATAACCTGGTTATAGTTACTGCACTAACAAACCAGCCTTACAGCTTCGTTACCCTTCCAATCATATCTGCTATGAGCTTCATAATACAATTTACATATTTGTTTTCTTACATTTCAGGGACATACATTAACTTGTGACAACTTCCCTAAAATACCAGCGACCCACAACCATAAGCTGCCCTCCCTTTATTTCGACTCGTGCTCTCTCCCTCCCTCTTTATCGTGTCTGATAGAGAAGCTAGATGCAAACGAAGTGGGTACTTTGAGAGTGGAGAATTGCACCGAACTTGTTAGCGAGCAAATTCAAAGTGTTAAGGGATTAACAGATCTATGGATTCGCGATTCTGGTAAGTTTTCACATTTGAATAAGAGATGGCGCTACATGTTCGCTTAGTCCCGATGTGCCGATGGCGGTAACATTGCCGTGGTAATTAAGAACCAACATTGTGTAACTTACAGCATTTAAATTTTTATCACCTTTTGATTATTGTTTCACTAATTCAATTTTCTGCATTCCCAAGCAGTTGAATGGAGAGAATGTCCTAAGGCCTAAAACATTAAGTCCGCTAATTGAATAATTCAGTTTTTTTTTAACTTAAACGTTCCCAACGTAGCCAAAATCTTTATTATGCGATATTAGAAATTCGTGGGCACAATTATACCTGATTTAGCACTAGCCAACGAATACCTCTAAGGTAGGACAATCTTTTATGTCAGTTGGGACAGATTATGCTCACCAAGTTCTAGTTTAGGGCCATTATATTACGTCGTTATTTTTTTGAAAATGGTTCATGATCATTTTCAGCCAAAGGGCGTCCAATGCTGAACATAGGCCTCCCCCACGGCTTTCCACAGCGACCGATCACAAGCGGTCTGCATCCAGTTTGATCCTACGATCTTTTAAAGGCCGTACATTTGATGGTTAAACAAAATTACCTTGTGACGATTGACCATAATTATACGAGGCGTTGCATCCTCGAGATTTATAAATTTACTCTTAATTGTACCGGGCATCAAGCACATGTTTAGAGAAAATTAAATAAAAAATAAAGCATTGTTTTGACCTCCCTAGTCTGTAGTTCCGCTCGCTGCCACCGCGCCATAGTGGCGCCTGCGCGCATTCCTATCTTCATTCCTTTAGAGCTTAATTTTGCAATATTGTAGGGTGATTCGCCTCATTGCAAATCTGGGGAAGCAGAGGGAGGGATTATAAATCTCTTCGGATGCAACGTCTCGTATAATTATGGTCAAACGTCACAAGGTAAGTTTGTTTAACCATCAATTATACTGCGTCGTTGCATCCTCGAGATTTATAAATTTACTATGAAGGATGTTAAGAGGTAATTATTGCAAAATTTTTCAAAATTAAAAAATGAGTTTGATAGCAATAAACAAAATCTTTTATTTTAAGATATAACTAATTAAAGACATTAACAATCTTGTCAAACATTACATTCTCAATTAAAGTAACCAGTGAGTTGTATTTAATTCAATTACATACAATCATAAACTGCTTCCGCAAATGCAGTATCATCGCAATTGGAGGACAGAGGCGATTATAGAATTTAGCAAAAACTAAACTGTTTCCAGACCAGCCTGCACATTTTTTAATGACATCTATAGGCAGGCCATGTCGATGAGCTGCCGACGTCGATGCGTGACGCGTGCTGTGTGCTGAAAAAACTTCTACATCTATTCCGCTCTCTTTCATTATCTCTTTAATCCATCTGCTTAGAGTAGATTAACTAGCATTGTGAAATGGTTTCTTGGTAGTTAAGAAAAGGCGGTCTGTGTTGGAATCTGATCGTAAATTTTGTGTCACTTCCAAATAAGAAGAAAGTGTGTTTGCTGGACATATTTGTTGAGGTATTTTCAGGTAAGTTGTCTTCAATTGGCCGTTTTTCATTGTGAATTTCGACCACACGAATCGCAGATCGCATACTAGATCGAGGACTTGACATATCAGATTCAATTTCAACCCTATTGGAATTTTCGTCATCGTCACGTGAGTGCGCCGGGCTCCCGTCACATTGGTTGCGGTCTGCCAAACAATATTAAAGCATAGGTTATGATCGAATCATAACACGTAAATGCTTCAGGATTTAAAGTCTGACCGTGATCGCATCACGGTACTAAATTACTAAATATGACTACAATCGCATCGTAGTACTAAATAGTGCACGACTATGATCGCGTCATAGTACAAAGGCACATATTGAAAAGGTGGAAAATAAATATATCTACACATCAGCTCAGCAATCAATCAATACAGATTTAAAACACCATGGTATGATCACGATTTCTATATATTTTGGAAATACCTATTGTTTGAAAATCACTAGTAGTCATACATTCCATATGCCAGACGTAAACAAATCATCAAGGTAATTATTTTAATTTGGGAACAAATATAAGCTTCTTGTAAGGTAGTTTTAAAATTATTTTGCTACTAAAATATTGAACGATGATTATTTGCTACTAAAATATTGGACTATGATTATTTACTATCTTAAAACATTTCAAAATGGTTGAATATCACTAATTAACCTCAAATTTCATCAAGTTCAATGAAATAATAAACTCACAGTCATCACTGGTATCCGAATCATAACGACGACGACGTACTTAGGCGTTTTTCCAATCTTCGAATCTTTTTCTTAATATAGTCTTGAGATTCCTTATGTTTTCGCTTCCCCATACCGAGCACTCTATAGTAAACTGGTTGATTATTTGCACTATTACTACTTAACTTTCGTACGTAACGATAAATCGTTGCTACGATGCCCGCACAAATCAAGCGAATGAAGATAGAAATGCGCGCGGGCGCCACTATGGCGCGGTGGCAGCGAGCGGAACTACAGACTAGGGAGGTCAAAACAATGCTTTTTTTTTTTTTTTTTTTACTCTAAACATGTGCTTGATGCCCGGTACAATGAAGAGTGGACTACATAGGAAATTTATAAATCTCGAGGATGCAACGACGCAGTATAATTTTGAAATTAAATAATATATTTATCTTTCAGTAACCCAAAAGAGCATTCCATTCGACGCAATGGCGCTCATCCCGACGCTAACAGACTTAATTGTCCACAATACACAATTTTCTTTCACACCACTCTCAACACCGAACTACCAACTGAAAACCATAGAACTGATTC